>CAXAMN010026550.1:369377-445682 GCA_963970005.1 Durusdinium trenchii
GAGTTGTGATTGCACAAGAACATCACGTTCTTTCGGTATTGTGGGCCGTATGATCTTCCATTTGGCACCTCCTCCTGCGAAATTGTGGATTTTTCACAAGCATTCCCCATGGCTGCGCTTGGCGCACAATCTGGGTGAAATTGCAAATTGTTGGCCAAATCCCAGTTCCGAGCCAAAAGACTGCAGGTCTTCATGTCCAGAATGAATCCTGATGAATCCTGCATCCAGAATAGTCTCTGGAAGAAAGTGAGTCATGCTTCCGAAATGTCATCTTTGAACTCCCTTCTCACTGCCTTGGTTGTGACAACGAGGAATGCAAAGAGGCACCTTGGCAGGCTGAAAAAGGTTTTTGACAGGCTTGCATACGACAACCCTCGAAGAGGTATAAGACCACGGAAAACAACAAAGTGACTTAAAGTCAACTGAATTGGGAATAGGAGACCTCCCTGGCCCAATGTTTTGATGGCCTATCTTCCCTTGCACTTGCACCTATCACCTGCAGTCAAAGAAAAAAAGAAATGAAGTTCCTACTTTTGCGCCATCTCATACCAGCTCCCACCCATCTTGGCAAAGCACCATCCCTTAGGAATCTGCAGAACGGACCTGGCCGGGGCAACGTGCCCAACTCCAGGTGTCCAGGCTGAAACGGCTCACGGATGCTCATGCAGGATTGATTGAGGAAGCCTAACAGGCCTTTGCATTTCTGCTTATTCTGCAGTTGAACTGCCCCCCATAGGAACCATCTCATGAAAACCGCAGGGAGTTAAGCTTTACTCAGAGGCACGTATACATATATATATATATATAATCGCTTCGACTGTAAACCATTTTTGCCATCATCTGGCACTTTTGCCAAAGTTACTGTTGAGGCACAAGTTCTGTTTCGTCGACAGTTGGCCACCTCGCGGACCACCTCGTGTATCCTCCTTTGCTGGCCTTCGCCAGTGCCTGGGCCACGTCTGCATGCCCGGAGACGCATGCAGACTTCAGTGGAGTGTCGCAGTAGCGGTCCTCCAAGGAGACCAAGGCCTCAAAGAGAGAATTGGTGTGTTCAGGCTCCAGTCTGGACGTCGCTACGGCTGCCCTCCAAACGAACACATCCAGGCTCGGTTCAGAAGGCCTGTATCGGATAGGATACTAGGATGCTAGGAAACCGAGACTGCAGTCAACATGGGCAGATGTTTCACCTGCACAATCTCCCACAATCTCGCATAGTCGTCGTAGGCTCATGACTCAAGAGAGCTTTGTTCAGGTGACCACCGCCCCACCTTGGCATCCACCAGCAGGTGACAGATCTCCAGGTGGCCTGCCAATGCGTGTGCATCAGGACAAATCGCTGTGGTGACAGGTTTTGCCTCAGTGGACCTTCGAAGAAGTGACCCACAGGTTTGGGCTGTCCGTGTTTCCCGCATTTGGGATGGTAGCTGTGGATAAGGATCAAGATTGCAGACCCTGAAAACCCGGACTTGGTTGAGCGTCATGTTTAAAGCATGCCTTGACCCAATCATGCAAATAAATTAAGCCCTTTGGCATGGGCAGGAGGGAGCGGGGCCTACATGAACTTTTCTTAGTGTCAGCCAGTCTAAGATGGAGACTTCCTAACCAGGTTCTTCGATCCCAGCGGTCTGGAGAGTTCCTAACCCTTCCAGACTCTTGGTGCGTTCGAAGTCCACCTGGGAGTCCCAAACGAGACCCAAAACAAATCGATAGAAAGTACTATACATTACAGTATGTAGTATGTAGTAATGTTTATGTATATGCATAAGCATGTATTAATTCTCTGGAAGTGCGTTGGACAACATGTCTATCTATCTGGACCCTTCAAACATGGTCTTCCTCATCAGCCTGTGTGTTTCTTGCAGGAGCTTCTGGCAAGCCTGGACTCTTCTGCACACTTCGGATCCCCACAACGGCTCGGCCTTGATTGGCCGCTGCATGCAGAGGGGAGCGCCCATGGATGTTCGGCTGGTTGCCATCTGCCTCACGGGCAGCCGGTGTGTAGCGAAACATCTCCCATCAAACTACATAAAGGTGGCCCACAAACAAGGGAAAACAGGGGTCCGGATGAGGCGCCTGGTTCTGGATGAGGCTCCGAACCACTTCCAAGTGACCCTGGTCAGCAGCCAGATGCAGCGGTGCGTGGCAGTGGCTGTCTGGATGATTGGTATCTGCACGCGCCTCGCTGCTCACTCCGAGCGTGTGCAGCGCGTGCGCGGCGCGTACGGAAAAAATAACACCAAGGTGGTCGAACGGTGTGATCCTGCACTGTCTCTGAGTTCTTTGGTGGCTGGAAGAAACAACCCCTGTTCCCTTCTAGATTCTCTCCGAGGGATTTCCAGGAAAAGTGAAGGACTCGACGGAATCGATGAGCAATTTGCAAGCGACACTTGCAAAGCCCGTCACCAGAACTCCCCCAAGTTCAGACAAATCCAGGGAGTGAATCGTTCACGATGTTCATGCTGGTCATCTTCTTGGGAGGGGAGGAGCACCACTGAGCACCACAGAGTCTTTTGCTCCGGGAAAAGTCCTATGGAATCCCACTTGACGTTCTTTCCTCCGGTTGATCCAATCCCGCCTCCAGCAGTACCTCCACCACCTGTCGTTTTGTCGACTGATGCTGATGCAGCCGAATTTGAAATAGAAGAAAGACCGAGCGATTGGGTAGCCGATATGTCTCATCTCATCTCTAGTTCCATCGACCCTGGTGTTGTGGGACCCAGCAGTCAGCACCGGGACCGACCAAGTCGGCAGGACAACTCCCGGCACAGGAACCATGGGCCCCCCCCATGTCGAAATCCATTGATTGCAATTACTTTGTAATTGCAGCTCAATGACTTTTCTGACATTTTATGACCCAGCGACAGACAGCATGTTAGAAATTGGTCCCTTTTCTTCTTTCCAATTCGTCCAACGGAGAGGTGTACAGTCTTTGCCTGACGGCAAGTGCAAGCAAAAGTGCTACCGAAGCGTTCTGCCAGGGGCCCAAAGATGGTGTTGTGGAAGGATGCTCTCACAAATGCAGAGGACTGCAGTAGAGCATGAGACACCTTATGCGCTATCTGGAAGACATGGGTGGAGGATGTTGTCGTAGCGTCGTAGCCTGAAGAAGCAAAACAAACATGGCTGTGTGAATCAAACCCGGGAGACCTTGGTTGACCACAAAACAAACAGAATAGACTACAAGGTATATGGTTTTGGGGTTCCAGTTTTGACCCCACACCCGCATGAGTAGTGGCCCCAGGATCAATTGAAGCAGTGATGTGAACACATAGCAGCTGCTGATGACAGCAGCTGCTGAATGCCCTTGTCATCCTTCCCCACTTTCAGCACTTTGTCGACCCTGTCCCTGCCTCTTCATCTCCCTGCCACGCCGCCAAGTGCAGCGCTGTGCGCCCCTCGCCGTTCACCGCCGCCAGGCCGTCGCCCGGCGCCGTCACCGTCGCCACCGCCGCGGCCAGGCGACGCGCGGCACCGGCGCCGCCCGCCGTGCGCGCGGCGGCCACGTGCAACGGCGTGGCGCCCACGTGGTCCGGGCGGAGCTCGGCACCGCCTGGGGTGGAGTGGAAAAAAATGGGCTGGGGCGGGGCAGTGACAAAATGCTGTGAGAATGACAAAAAGAGCGGGAATAAAGAGACGTTTCATGAACATCACAAATATCATCAAATATCCCCTCCTTTCTATCCCTCCTGCCGGGCCTTTCAGCAGCACTTCCACCAGTTCCTCTTCTCCCTCAGCCGCCACGTGCAACGCCGTGCGCCCCTCCCGGTCTGCGACGTCCACTGCAACACGTGCGTCCAGCAGCTGCTCCAGGCAGTGGCTGGAGTGTGCGAGTGCCGCTGCATGGAGCAGGGAGCGGTGGTTGTGGTCCAGGACCTGCCCGAGATCATAGGCAGGAAGGGGAGAAAGAAGTCCTGTACCACGGAGAGTGAAAACCACCAGGATCGTCTTCGTGGTTCCAAGCTGGTTCCAGTCCACTCAATTGGTTCTTCCATTTCACTGGACTGGTCCTGTGGTGGTCCTGTCAGTTTTTGGAGCCTGTACTTCACTCTTGGCCGCCAGCAGTAGCTCCACCGCCTCAGCATGCCCACGTTCGGCTGCTGCATAGAGCGCCGTACGCCCGAAGATGTCCCGGCGCAGCAGCGGCGCCGCGTCGGCGGGAAGGACCGGGAGGAGGAGCTGCAGCACCTAGCAGCTCCAAGGCTGATCCGAAGTGGACCAAAACAACCAAAACCAAAACCACCCACCAATTCCGATAGATGGTGAGGGCTGATATACACCCGCTTATGCCCAGAAAACTCCCACACACTGCTTCTCATACGCCCAAAAGATCTAGACAGTTTGAGAGAGTTGATATGAGGGCTTGGGTGTCACCATAAAAGAGAGAAAAATCGGATTCGGGGTAATTATACTGCCTTCATCTGCCTTCCTTACTGGGATTAGGCTACTAGGCGGGCAAACATCTTTGCATGCAATGTGGCAACTATTTCATGGTGTTAAAAATTGAAAGCTGGGTAGTAATCCCACTCAGAGATCAAGCGAGCCCACACAAGCTGATGGAAAGTTTGCATTGTCTGATTGAAGTAACAAAGTACAAAATAATAAACGGAGGTTCGAAGCACAGGGAGCGACCTCTGTATACACAATCCAAAATCCGTCACAGAAAGTCAGCCATCGACAATAACCAAACTGGGACCACCTTTCAGTTCTGGCAACACATCGAACTCCACGTGCATAACTTCATCCAGCTGATCCCCGCTGGAAGGAAAGACCCAAAAAAATTGCGTCCTCCGCAAACCAGATCCAATCGTGACCGGTGACCCCTCACAGCACCTTTAGGCGATCATTCTCTGCGGCCACGCAGAACACGTTGCGGCCACGGCTGTCAGGCCTTGTCACGCGTCGTCAGGGGGGAAGAGGAGATATATATATATATATACAGTAGATGTTCCAACATCTCCATCATTCCCAACCAGCGGTCTATATTGATGAGCATGAAGTTCGATGAAATTCAACATTGTGGAACTCGCACAAGTAGAAACATTGACATCATTGACTTGCTCTGTTTGTCTGCCAGAAACGTCCCAGGCTAGTGAAACCTATAAGCCAAAAGCTGTATGCACAAAAAATAAAACCTGCGCAGTTGGGTTCCCGACAGATCGGCATCCGCTTGATGGGCCAACAGGAGGGCAGCAAAGTCCTGAAAGCCGCCCGTCAGGGCGACACAGAGGGGTGAAGTTCCGTCCTGGCACAAGGCACAATGGTCCGGAGCATCTGGCGCAAGGGTGTTGATTGCACATTGAAGGGCGTGGAGAGGTTTCAAAACTATACCAGCACAGACCTTAAGCTGGTTGTTTTAGTGTCAATTCCTTGCATTCCAACATTGGTGGGAATAGTATGCAAAAAAACATGTCATGTCAATTTTGGAACGCTGCATCACTGCTGCATTCATAGCCACAAACGGCGCTGCCAAGCAGGGGACAAGGCCCTGATAAGGGGGGCCGACAACGCAGGCAAGCAGGACAACCTGGACTGGACAAGGCCCGGACAAAACGGAGACGCACCCGGAGAAGACAAAGCCCAGGGCACCTGGCATTACTACTAGTAGCAAGAAGCTACTGGACGAAGAAGAAAGGGTCCATGGCGCAGCCAAGCAGGACACACAGACCCCAACAAGGCCTCGGACAAGGCGATAAAAAACGGGGCATGGCCTGCCCTTTGGGGAACTTCCTTGCCATGCACGAATTGGTCCATTCGCACGAATTGGAGGTCAAAAGGCTTTAACAGAAGACAGCTCCCCGCAAATCATTCCAAAGAGCACACTGAACTTAGAGCGTGCTGTCACAGCAGGCGAAGGACAAAATGCCTTGCAAGGGGCGGTGGACTTGAAAGCACGGTTGCAGAAACCATCGCAAGGCATGTGAAAGCAGCATGTTTGGTATGTTGACGCTTTGAAAACAACAGCAATGTTACAAGTACAGTAGATGCTTCGAATACTGAGTTATTTTAGTGCGAGGCCTCACAAACGTCGCAGATATGTGAAAACTAAGCCGTTGCAAAGATACAAAATGTCCAACCTTTATCAACCTTTTGAAAGAGCTGTTTTTTGGAGGACACGTGACACAATCCTCTAAAACAATTGAGTACTTACAAAATGTTCCTTCGAGCGTGTTGGTCTTTCTGCAAAACTTATGAATACACCGTATATGAAGCTACTAGGAAGCTACTACACAAGAAGCTACTAGGGGCTCCTGGCATCGCTACATCGCTACTAGGAGCAAGGACGCTACTAGGGGCTCCTGGCATCGCTACTAGGAACAAAAAGCTACTAGGGGCTCCTGGCCTTACCCATCATCAGCGGTTCCACGGAGCGTTACAATACTCTTGATGTTTGCTTCGAAAAAGGCCTTCTTCTCCATGTCTGCTTCACAGCTATGTACTCTTGGGCCCGATGTGGCCTGGCCTTGTCAGTGGTGTTCACGTCAATCTGCGCGTCTAACAAGAGCTCCGCAATCTTCAGGTGACCCTTCCTGGTCGCGTCACAAGAAGTGGTCACTCATAGTGGCCAAACAACGCAGGACATCGCAGCTGGTAGTAGCATTCACCCCGAAAGACCGGTCCTCACTGAGGTTGCCGGCATATGTAATGGTGGTGAAAAATTGGCCGTCCTAAAATATAAAAGCATCATATGAGCTGAAAAAAATAACCCGTTCTAAAGTCTTTATCCTAGCTTCACATCACAGCAACTCCAAGCGGTGGCTTTCATGTAGACGACATCTGCAATGGTTGTATGTTGCGTGCCCCTTTCATGGCTGCATTCTGACTTACAGGTCGAACGGTTCCAAATGTGAAACTGAAAGCAGCAGTCCTCTTATAAGCAAGTTGTCAAGTTGTCAAGTTGCCCCTGCTTACATAAACCAAATACAGCCAAACTGGCTGTGTCCAGACACAGACAAAGATAAACTCGGCTAGAGAATCTTGGTCTCACAGGTTGTCCGTTCAATGCGTGTAATTATGTGTTGTTTGTTAATCTTACCTAAGGACCTAAGTATTTGAACCTAGCGCTAGCGACAAGATAGCATCTCCAAGTTAAGCACCAGAATACCAAGCGGTGGCTAAGCTACTTCCGAACCTCTGGGAACCTTCCTTACTTAATACATAATACCGGGTTTATTTTTTCAACTCATATATATATATATATATAGGTGTGTATATATAACAAGAAAACATATCGGCATGACCAAAACAACACATACACTGGGCCTAGCCATCTACACCGGTTCAACTGTTCGGATCCGAACAACTTGCGTCTCAAAAGGGTGGACTCCATGAATTCCAGCGAATTGGGTCCATCTTCCAATCGAACAGGTCCTCTATGAACTACCGCCTCTTGAGAAAGCACCTGTGAACATGTTCTTCTCGAAAACTGTGGCGTCCTTCCCCCTCAACTGGATGGGGATTCTTTCAAGCACGTCCTCGCCTGGCTGCCAGCTGCAAGGCGGACTCGGCCCGGCGATTCCGCAGCTGAAGGCTGGCTCTCTGCTTAAGCAGCTCCTGCACGCTCTCAACTCCACCAACATCGGTTCGAAAAGAAGACGAAACAATGGACCCTGAGATTCACACCGCTTCGTACGAGGAAAAGGATGGAGATGGGGCGGTAAAGCCCCCTTTGGCATCTTCCCAGCATGGAAAGTGTCGCCAGCAACCTTGTCTCCATGTGTGTGTGTGTGCCAGCGCGAAAGCCCAAAGTGACTTATGTAAGAAGAATATCGCGGAACCCGGATCACCAGTTTGCCCTCCAGTTCTGGACCTAGGACCTAGGAGTCTTACTCAGTGCTCAGTGCTCAAATAGAATCACAAGCTGCCTAGAGACCGACCGCGTTCGTTCGGCGCACGTGTGTAGATTCACCAGACCCTTGACCGACGTGCCGATTCGATCGACCCTTGACCCTTTTGTAGCGAAGGCTCATGCAAGCCCAGAAGGCACGCACCGGAGGCAGACGAGCAAGTGAAGCACCGGAAAAGAGGCAGACTTGCAGATCTCGAAGCTAAGTATCAAACTTCTTTATTCAAAAGCCACCTGGGTATGTAGCTCAAATAGGGAGACCTCCCAGGCAACGAACGATTTGCTGGAAGAAGGAAAATAAACGAGTCTACTCATCAGGGGGGTACTCCTCAGGGGGGTCTCCGCAATGACTACAAATACACACCCACCTATATTGGTCCTTACCCCAAAGTGGCATCACCGCGTATCGTTGCAGTTCACCTCGGGGTACCACCCGAATCGGACCGCCAGACCGGTCTCCTGCACCACCTCGGCTCGGCCGTTGTCACACGCGCAAAGGAGAGCAGAGCTCCCATAGGAGTCCTGACAGGCCAGTGAGTTGCCACTCTTTTCCACTGCCATGATTAGAGATAAAAAGAGAGTGACCTCTGTTCAGGCCCAGGGGCAATCCTACACTAGGATTGAAAATGCACCAAAACCTTCAAATCCATCAGGAACTCCCTTCCATAGGTGCTGTGGTGGGTCAATCCTGAATCCTATACCAGTGCTTGGTTCATCCAATGCTTTCTCGCATCCAATCATGGCATGTGATTGTTTGACTTGAAGACTCTTCCGTGACAGCTTTTTCACAAGACAGCAATTTTGCACCTCAGATCTACATTCTACATGCTCTGGTCCACCATGTACCTTGACTGTCACGTCGGTAGGTCAACCAAGGTTTCCTGGTCTTGACTCACGGCCACACAATAAAACTCATTATACCATACTATATATATATATAACTTACCGTGGTGGTTGCTACTCCACCAGACCCACGACCCACGACCCGTCGACTCGTCCTTCAGCTCCAGCTCGCCCCGTGCCGCCAACAGCCGCAGCACCTGCGCCTTGGTGGTGCACAGATGGAGCGGCGCCTGACGCCGGCGGTTGAGAGAGGCCACACGGGCTCCAGCCGACAGGAGCAGCTCCAAATGCGCCTTTCACGAGCGTTTCGGCCATGAATCCGTCGAAGAGATGGAGGACCGGAGGATAGAACTCTGGAGAACTCGGTCGCTTTGAGCTTCAGAAGCAGAAGCTACAGGTTGTTCAGTGGCTGTTCTTGCAGCGACAAGAGCCTCCACAACCATGGGAGGTTTGGCGCCCTGCATGTGGCCGCTAATTGCAGCGAAAAAGAAGAAAAGGAGCACACATCTCATGTCCGTCCATTGAAACTTGCCACTCCAGCAGGTCGGTATCTGGCCCCATCCCGCACCTCAGTACCTTCCAGGCTGGCAGCCTTATGCAAAGCAGTGCGTCCATGTAGGTCCTTCGGATCCCAAATTCTGGTGTTTGGGCAGTCCAACAACGTTGAGGCGAAGAAGGACCAAGTTTTCTTGCTCAACTGGTTGATTCATCCACTCAAACCCAAACAAACAGCCTTCAACTTCAATGTCTTCCAGACAGAAAGAGTCTGCCTCAAAGTCGCTGTTTTCGCAATGCCTGGAAACTGGCTGTCGTTCTGCGAGAATCTAGACTAGCGAGCTGATTGATTCATCAACTGTGAGAATAGCAAAGATGCAAAAAATGCACCCTACGCAATCTAGCAACCTCTTTCACGCCTATATATTTCAATCACTTGTTACACAATTTTCACTTGATTGTCGCATCTGTTCGTCTTCTGAATGTAGAGTGGATCAAACATGGGACACAATCCTCCAAAAAATACAGAAAATGATCATTATCAGGGAGGGTGTGATCAGAAACTAGGGCCTAAGTACCCATGGAATGCATCTATGATAAATGATAAGTACATGATCATATTCATAGAGGGCCATCTCTCTTTCCATCCCATCTCCTCCGTGTCCACCGCACAGCGCTGCGCCAAGAGCTCGGCTAAGCAAGACAAATGGGCCTCGCTGGCGGCCTGGTGGATCATGGCCGATCGGCGGTCGGTCCAAATCGGTGAAGGGCGCCAGCGGCGGTCAGCGGTCGGCCACCGTGCTGTCGGTCGAAGAGAATCACGGTGGACTACCGGTTAAACCATGTTGAACCACCACCACCACCACCACCGCCACGACCTTTCTTCTTTCTTTTCTGTCAAGCATTTTGTCAGCTGAACCAGCGGTGAAAAAATCAAGGGCTGGAAAGCGCCTCTTACCAATCATATCGTCGAATGTTCCCTTTCTAGGGGCTTCCAAGTGGTTCTGTGCCCGCTTCTCGATGCTCCACCGGTCGTCGGAGGGGAACAACGCCTCGCAGACCGCCGCATGCACGGCGGACTCGCCGCGTCCGAGCATCGCCGCGTCCGCGCGGCGCCGCAGCAGGCGCCGGAGGGCGCCCAGCTGCGCGTGGCTGGCGGCGTTGTGCAGCGGACGGACCATGCGATGGAGAAAGTCCTTGGAAGGCCGCGGATGATTGGGTAGGTAGACAGATCGGGTCATCTGAAAAAGAAGGAGAAGTAGTAGGAGTAGTCGTCGTACTCATAGACGCAGCCATTGTCTTGCTTCTTGGTGCAGCCGAAACAAGCCGATTCTGCCGGCCTGGACTCCGTTCACATCGGCCTGGGCTTCAAGGAGCATCTCCAGAATCTCCTGGCAAGGATGGATCCTCCAACAGAGTAGGTAGAAAGCTGCCAAGTATGGAAGTCCAAAAATGGCCAGAGGTCCACAAGCTCCAAGAGTGTTTCTGTGGGATTCGCAGTTCTGTCTATCTGGGCAAATATGGGGCGAAAGCGAAATCATTGTTGAAAACTGCACCATCCACTCTGCATCTACTGTAGGCCAGCTCATACGAGTGGTTTGGTGCAGCTGCACAGTGGTTTCTCACATTGCCAGCAAGAGCTCCCTCTCACACATACAAGTCACCGCGTATGTGCCAAACGACGGACATGAAAAGACATGAACCTCAAATACAAAGTGACTATCGCTGCTAAGACAGGTCAAAGTTGGCTCGTCACTTCTGTTTTGAGGAGTAGCGCCTCCCAATTGCTGAAGACCAAAACACGAAGACGGCGCCTCCTGCCCGTCGCGCGCCGCGATGCACAGGGCAGAGCCAGCCGTGGGGTCCACCACATCTGGCTGCTGCCCACGGCCCAGCAGATCCTGACCGTCGGGGGGGGGGGCCTTGCTAACAATGCCTCTGACTCAGCCTCTCAAACCATCCAAAAACCTGGCTTAACGATAGTTAACAGTGCCTGGCTAGCTTTGGAGGCCCCATGAGAGACACCCTTCCCGGCTCTTGGCAGCCGGCAACCCCTGGAGCGAACCCAAAGTGACCCAAATACATGGATGCCAACATCGTCCACCCATGCGCCGAATTGGTGTGTTGACCAGGCTCTTGATATTGATCACCATGTTTCACCAATGACCATGCAAAACACTCCGAAGATCGACCGAAATACCTCTCACTGTGACACCTCTGATCGAAGAAACAACCCCGTGTTGACCCAATCGACCGAGTCGATGTCACCCTCCACCCAGTCAACCCCCTCGCGCTCCTCCGCTTCCTCCAGCTCCCCTGCAGCGACCGCCTCCAAAAGCTCTGCGGCCTTGGCACCAACGACAAGAACCCCCGGCCCAGGCCAGGTACAGCGGTAGAGGTAGAGGTTAGGCTGCAGCCGGCCACTTGGTGCGAAGACGAGGGTAGAGGAGGAATGAACCAAAGCTTCAATTGGCGAACCAAAACATGGAAGAAACTCCCCGAACATGTCAGGGCAACCATCATTTTTTATGGACATCATTTTTCAAGCCCGTCTGTTGGTTGGTGTTTCCTGTGGAGGGTACTCCAATAGGCTGTTAAGTAACTGGTTTCGTTGACATCAATCCCAACTTTGTCGCCGAATCCACAAGCGGATGATAAAGTCTTTCAGACTACTTGATCTTCTTCTGGGATATAGAACTTGTGCTGGTTGAAGGTGCGTTTCTATGTATACGGCCACGTTGTGCCCTCCTTCATTTCAACCATATGTTAGGGTCTGGGCTGGGAATACATCTACTGACCCACAATAAACAAAGAATCTCAGAGTCAAAGGAAGGCGGCAGTTGGCGTGGAGCAAAAAAGACTGCTGCTGTTGGAGGGCTATATGAGGACAAAATGAGTTTGTAAACTAGTGTCAGATGATATGAATATGAACAATAGGAAAACAAATGCTCTCTTAGGCGGAGGCCATCGCTATTAGGTGGAGGCCATCGCTCTTGGGTGGAGGGCAGCGCGATTTGGTCGAGGCCATCGCTAGGTTGGAAGCCATTCCTATTACAGTAGATTTCCACGAAAAGACGTGACATTGTTTCATTGTGCAGTGATGTGCGGCTCGGGCACGTACAAGTCCAACAATTCCTCGAAGTCCACGCAAATGGCAGTGAGCTCCTTTCCCGCTGCGAGCTGATCAGCCAAAATTCCAATGCCCACTGTCACAAACCCCAAGCAGCCATTCACCTCTCCCCTAAGGGGGTTTGGAAAGCAACCTCCTTCTGACTGAGCAAATGATTGCAACACCTCTTCCATTGGGCATGTTCAGTAGATGCACAATGTCCAGTGATCTAGAGTAGCAGGCCTTAAAGTAGGCAACCCTTCGACATAATCAATGTGGGTGGTGCAAAGAAAACGGATAAAAACGATTCGATCTGTTCTAACCCAGCAAATCTGCAGTGTGCACGTGTGGCCTCTCCAGGAAAAGGGAGCGTAAACCGTGCGATGTGGGAGAAGTGCATAGGAACAAATTACAACATATTACAACTACCCTCTACTCAACATATGTGGTTTGATGAAACCCGTTTCTGAAACGCATCTTCCTGATGGACTTGTTCCACCTTCATGCTTGTTGAAGGGGTGAAGGGCATCTGCCCAATTCAAGCAAGCAGCTGTTGAGTGATGTTCACTGCGTGACGCGGGGAGAACCCGAGATGTGAAGCGTGAGAGGTCGACGGCGGCCCAAGCCGACGCGAGAGGTCCTCAGGGCTGCCCTGCTGTTTCCAGAGTTCATTGGTCAAGGGGGTGTCATCACCAGAGGCACAAAGCCTGGCAGGCTAAGTGTCCCGTCCGTGTTTCGGTTTCGGTTTCGGCTTTGGTTGTGCCATCGGCGACTCCGTGTCTGTCAGTGTCTGGAATTGTTCAGAGTGATGGCTGGGACGGGTGACGATCTGATCAGAGGATGGAGAAGTACGACCGTGCAGATAGAATTCCAATGAATTCTAAGTGTCCCTCGGCCTTTGGAAACTCCTTCTCAGGTGCGAACAACCTGGTGTAAAAGAATGTGCCTTTGAATCGAGGCCGTCTGTGACAACCTGGGCGCTGGAGGTGACAACGTGGTCTCGTGTGGAGGATCTTTCCAACCGTTGGTCGATGACAATTTACCATGTTCATCTTAGCTTCACCAGCAACATCCTCCAAACCCTTGAACTCATCCATGGCGCTCTTAGCTTCACAGCACCGTGCCCAGCGCAGCCACCGTACCTCCCGTGCCCACCGCACCGCCTCACTTTGTAGCGTGGCACCCTCAGACAGCGGGCCACCTCCGAGCGCAGCGCCCGCAGGGGTCCTTCGGCCGCGGGAGCGCAGGCGACCTGCGCCACCAGCTTGCCGCTCAGGAGCCGCGCAGTGAGCATGGCAGGGCCGAGGGACGAAGTCTGAAAAGTCTCATCAGTGGCAGATCTTCAAGGATGTTCTTTTAAAACCCGATTGTGTCCCACTACCCACTGGGACCTCAAGCTGTGAGCCACCTGGAGCTCGAGCTGATAGGGTCACAGGTCAAGTTGGCAGTCTCTATGCGTCAAATTGGTAGGAAGATGATGCTTTTCTTGGTTCAAATCCTATGGCCATCTATGACCAGCAACCATCCTTCCAGCTACCAACAGGCATACGCGGGACTGCGAAGGCACCTTTTCCGGAGCAGCAAATTTCATAGGTGATGTCAATCCAATCCAACTAGAAGTTCTTGTTGAGGGTCAAGTCATCTTAAACAACCACAAAAAGAGACTCGTGACTGGACTCAGAATGAGGCTCCCGGCGCTCACGGGCCAAGCTCTCATGAAAGCTATGGATGCCAAAGATGGCGCCCTCACCCGGCGTTGCCAAGGGAGAAAGAGAGAAAGCTGCCTGAGCTTCTTCGTCTACAGTCTACAGTAGCACTTTTCGGAAAAGGTCACCTCTTTTGGGAGGAGGTCCATTTCGCATTCTTCGCTCCAACTACACCCCTTCCAAAACAAGTCCCCCTCATATCCTCTTAGCAAGGACTCCCCTGCCCAGCCTGCCCAGCCTGCCCAACCTGCCTCATAGTCCACGTTGCCTCCGAAGCCGTTGAGTTGGTCTCGGGACACCTTCTTGGCTGGTCCTATCAGGGGCACGCGCAGCGAGTGAGCGAGCGAGCGAGTGAGCAGTGAGGAGGTCAGTCGACGACTGGGACACGGAAAACGGTTGATGTGTTTGGAAGACGCACAGTATGGAAGACATGCCAAGTCATCCGCCAGTGAGTTTTCAAACAGTTTGGAAGCTTGGACATTAGGCACTGCCAAGTAGACCCAAGTATATAGATGGCAAAGCACGTGAAGGAGTGTCAGACCTTGTTCAGGGGTTGCACCCCAGCCGCTGGCGAGTTTGCAATGACCATCCCCAACCACCATGAACAACAATACATTCCGTCATCCTGAGCTGGGTCTTCAACGGGCAAACCCTTCAAAACCCCGTGCAATCCACTCCTCACTTCGGTGTTGACTTCTGGCCGGATCCAGTCGAAGGGGATGGATGTCAAGGTGATGACCAGAGGTCATCAGTCCGTGGAAGTGGCAGGCACCCCATTCGTCCCAGGTTCACCACAACACAGATTCGCCCCAGTGTAGTGGTCTGACCTTTCTTCCCCCAACACCTTCTTGCGATGGCCTGTGCCAAGGGGATCTGAAACCCTTTATGATTCTCAACCATCATGGTCTTGCCAAGTGCCAAGTACCTTGCCAGGCCTGGCTCCTCTGAGACACACACAGTTGCATCCCAAGCCCCATCCCGAGCACCCAAAAACACCCACGCCTTTGACGCGGCCTTCGGCTCCAGTACCGCCCCGGAACCTGAAACCACGGGAGCAGACGTTCCCGCGCACGTTCAGCGCCTCTCCACCGCCGCGTTGAACGGCATGACCGCGTTCGGCTCTCAGCGCTGAGCGCGGCACGGGACGAGCAGGAGATTTCGATGGCGCTTCACCACGGCGAACTCGGCGCCTTGGCCCGACACAGGACGGAGTCACAGACGGAGTTGATGTGTGGAGTCACCGATCCTGTGAAGTCCCAGTGGCTGCATGGGGGATCGTGATTGCAATCGTGTGCAGGAATGTGCCTCAGGTACGGATAGGTACAGTATTTGACAGTAGACGTGGTGCCCCCAGTCTGTCTTCAGTCAGTGGTGGAGGAGGCATGAAGTGTGCAGAGATCGTGGCAAAATTTGATGTGACGAGGCAAGGTCTAGTTGAAACAAAACAAGTACACAGTAATTGAACTGCTTGAATACACCCAAAAGACCTACCGGATCATGCCGGGTCTTGTGTCGAACCACCCTAGGCATCAGGTCAGGCTAAGGTGGGATCATCCCGTCACGGCGAAGGATACTCCAACCTAGGCCTTATGTCATTATGGTTTATATAGACCCCTAAATAGGTAGAAAAGTAGCATCCCTTTCAAAATGTATTGGAAACCGTGCCACTATCTATTTGGGGACCACTATACTACTCATTTAGAAAACTTTCAAACCTGCCATGTCAGACATGTGACACAGCGGTTGACCGAAAAAATGCCTGCCTCGTCTTCGACGAGGGCGCTCCCCCATCATACCTGGCATCAGGCACGAACAGCTTTGGGCACGTCTTTTCCAATGGATTGGTTGAAGGGAGAATCTTCCGGAAACCCTGGTTTTCACCCCCCAAGGGGTTTCCTGTATACTGTCCCTTCCACCAATTCTGGAACCCCTTGTCCAGTCCCACACTTGGTGGCTTGGCCCGTGCCGACTCGTTTCATCGTTCGCCTTCCTGACCCCGGTAGGTGGTCAATGAGACCTCGTGGAAGCTCGTCGCAGGTTTACGCTCTGAATGAATCGATCGTGCCCTCACCAGCTCAGCCGAGGCCCTTGGTAGCACCGACGGTCAAGACTTGATCCGGCAGTGACTTGGAGAGTCAACTGAAAGAGTCATCAGTACGCTCTCGTGGCTTCCTCACAGCTGTGAAGGGCCCACTAGGTCAAGTGATCTTTGCCACTTTGAAAAATGCTGAATCCCGTGTGGTACTTTGGGTCTTCTACCCTTGATGACTCTCAATCTGTAGATCCAACCCCAACTCTTCAGGCCACGCACCCCGATATGAGGGTCCACGAAGAAAAAGGGTTTTTCCTATGAACATCACATGAACATCACATGCTCCACACGCGAGCCCAAGTGCCCTCCAAGTGCCCCCCAAGTGCCCCCCAAGTGCCCCCCGGTGCCTTTCAACGCCCAGGCTTTGGAGCGTTCAGGATCCCAAAAAAAAAGGCAGCTGATCGGTCCAGGCGAGACGTGCGGGCGGAACGTGCGAGTTCTTCCCTGTGCTGATCAGACTTCGGAGGCGGCGAGACGGCAAAAAGGCGAGGCATGCGAAAGGAACAAAGACATGCGACAGGACACATCGGTAGATCGGTTGCCTGTCTAAAAGGTGGCAGCTTGTGCCACACAGGGCTAAAGTTTTGCAAGTTCTCTGATATGCCTTTTGTAGATGAGCTTGAATTGTCCTTGGATGTGGTGGCTACAGTAGGTACCCAAAATCCTGGATCTGCGTATATCCATATCCGGAATACTCATGAATACTCTAAAAATACTTTAACTCAGGTGAGGGAAATTGGCCCTCCTTCCTGCTTTTGGATCCAGCCAGAGCTGGGCTTCATCAGGTCGCGTTCTCACAAAGGGCCAATGGCCTGCCCCCTCTCACAGACCTGAACAACTGTTTCGTGTGGACGTAGCGTTGAGTCTCTTCCGTGACCTTAAGTGGCAAAGCGATGTGCTTAGGCTTAGCTGCAGACCAGCCATTTCAAGTCTCATCTATTCTCAGCCTTTCTCTCAGTGGGTCAAACATGGTCAATCACCACGAGAACCCCAAGCTGGGAGCGGCTCACACGGTGTCTCACACGTGCCACCCGGGAGGAGGACCTCATGGTGCCTGGCGCGATCGCGCTGGTAGCCCAACTCCTCCGTGGCCTCGGCACAAGACAAGGGGAAGTAGATACTGTTCATATGACTGTGGGTCAAAACCTGCATATCTTGCTTGACTTCAAGCTACATGATGGACCAAGGCTCCAGGTTTTCACTCATCCCCATATCTATCTGTTGGAAGTATCCATCGTGTTGGGGATTGGAGGATTGGATGTACTCCAGCACTGAAGGCACTGGAAGTAGGTACAAACAAGTACTCAGTTGACCCGGTCCATGTCCGCTTGGACCATGTCCTAAAGCACCGGATCAAAGGGTCCGAAAGCGCCTCCTGCAACTCGTTCCGCAGGGCTTGGAGGATATAGAAGCGCTGTGCGTCCTGGAGATCGGCAGAGAGGGTCCGTGGAGATGGACCCTGAGGGTCCTCGGCAACTTGCCAGGCACAAGTTCTCCTTTGCATCCTGTGAAACCTGGTGGCACACCTGGAAGAGGTTAACCTTCCCGGCCTGCTGGAGGCTGATGAATGCTATTGGTGCTGGCCCTTGCCTGATGCCTCTCTTGTCTCGTTCCTGAACTGAAACAAGTGTCTCCACGACCCAACATGTCCTCCGTCTGAAGCCGGGCGGCGAGGTTCTTGAAGTGGTCAATGTCCAGCTTCAAGTGCCGGATCTCCGTCTGTGGCAGGTCGATCGCTGTAGAAGAGAAGTGTAAATAGACTCGGCGCCCTCAATCAAACGGAAAATAGACTTGGACAAAAGACCTTTAGAGACCGAGGATGGGTCATTTTCGTTCGGTTCCATCTGAGCCCCAAAAGACGTGACGCCGACGTGCTTCCGCAGGTCGACAGAAAGGTCTGCTTCCACCAATCAAACTATGGCTGCTGGGCACCGTGAAAAACAATGTGTTGGAAACCTACTTAAGCAATGTTTGGACGCTATTAGGTGGAGGCCATCGCAAGTAGGTTGGAGGCCATCGCAAGTAGGTTGGAGGCCATGGCTACTAGTAACAAGAAGCTACTACTAACAAAAGACCATCATAGGAACATTCCTTTGTAAGGGAACCCGATACTAGGCCTAGAAGGGAACCCACCCGCGGAAACATGGTGAAGACTCATTTCCACTTTGCCTTTCCTTCTTGTGGTTGCTCTACATGTCTTGAATCCATCCCATGTTCTCCCTCAACTCATAGTCAAAGCCACTCCTCCGATTTCTTTGCAAACGCTTCCTTCTCCGCTCTTCAACTTCAACCACGCTGGGCTCATCTGGCACGGAAGACCAGCCTCGATGGCTTCTCTGGAGGACATGTGCTCAACCTCCGGCGGCTCCTGAGAGCTGTGGACGACAGATTGCAGTGAGATCCGAAATCAGGAATCGTACGGTAGGTCAGGCCATCGCTTGCAGCGCACGAGTTCGCGGCAGTTTCGGGGGTTCAGATCCTTCAGGTTTGATGTGTTCGGAAGCCGAAAAACCTATGAACACGGTGTAGACATAGAGACGTGTACATCTGCGACCCTAAACCTAGTGAGTCGGGATCCCCAAGATTTGGCGGAATTCAGAAGTTTTGGAGAGCCGTTGGTGGTCAAAAGATGCTGAAAGGAAGAGAAGGGAGCAGGGAGAGGGACCCTGCTGCGGCCACTGGTGTGAAGCCACAGACATCTGGTGCAGTTGGTGCTGCTCTGTGAAAATCGATTGACCACAAAAGTTGTTCTTCTTGAAGGCTCCAAATTGACAAACTTGAGCGGGGAAACACGAAAGGTAGAGACGGAGGGACTGCCTCCGGTGTTTCAGGAACGTTCCCCTTGGTCAATTGTCATGGATGAAACCAACAAAGCCAGAGAGCACAAGAAGGCTCAAGAGGAACACCGTTGCGGTCAGATTGCGCCACACGGCTCTGCAGAGAGGCTGCGTTGCGTCGACGCTTGTTTGCGTGAAGGTGTGTGAAAACAGGCGCGCGCAAAAGTCGCAATGCGTAAACGCTCGCATGTGTACCAGCTATGGTCCCACAGCTGCACGCACTGTGTCAGGACACAGGCCTGCACGCGTTGCGTCAAAGCGGCAGTGACCAACCCCTTGTAAGGATAGTGCTGGAGGGGTGCGGCCGGTACTGCCAGGGATGGACGTCACGCTATGGTGGGTGGCTGCTGGGAAGGGTGCGCAAATAGCTGTGTAGTGGTGCTCCACGATGCGGTAACATGTTGCCACGGTATAAGGCTAACTCGGTTGGTGCTCCGCGAAGCGAGAGGTTTCTCCACAGGGCTTTGCAGAGAGGCTGTGTTGCATCGATGCTCGTTGGTGTCGAGCAATATGGTCTGTGAACGCAGTACGCGCTGTGTCAGGCTGCCGGGCGCGCACGCGCGGGCATTGCACAACCTCATTGTGCAGGGTTCGTGCTGTATTGCGCAACCTCATGGCCAGCGTCGTACTGCTGTGACTGCTAAGCGCATGATTTCATTACGGTGTAATGGTGTGTCCAGAATGCTAGTAGCGCTGGCAAGGGGAGGGGATGGGGAGGGGAGTGGAGGGGTGGGGGGGGGCTAGATCAATCTTTAGTCCCGAGCAGGCTCTCAAGCCAGTCCCTTTGCTTCGCAAAGCAAACTCAAGGTAGTCCTTACCAGGCTACCTTTCGTGACCTTTCCCCTTCGAATCCTGCAAGACACTTATGCCACCTCACACCATCGAGTTTCCTCCCTCCAGAGCTGTTTAATGGTTATGAATTCCACACTGGCCACCCAAAATAGACTTCTTAGTTCGACTGCGGCTGATCCACATAGATGAAAACCTGGTAAGAAGGTTCGTCTGCCTGAAGTAGCAAATGATGGTGATTGGTGTGATGGTGGTGATGGTGGTGATGGTGGCAGGTGCAGTGCTTTGTGGACCTTTGAAGTGCAGATTTCGTGGCAGGTGCAGTACTTTGTGGGCCCTGAAGTGCAGATTTCGTGGCAGGTGCAGTGCTTTGTGGACCTTGAAGTGCAGATTTCGTGGCAGGCGCAGTACTTTGTGGACCTTTCCCAGCTTGCGAAGCCCCATCCACCACGAAATCTGCACTTCAAGGCCCACAAAGTACTGCACCTGCCACTGCCACAAAATCTGCACCTCAAGGCCCACGAAGTAGTGCACCTGCCACAAGGTCCACAAAGTAAGGCACCTGCCACGAACTCTGCCCTGCCACGAAATGCGCACTTCAAGCTCCACGAAGTACTGCACCTGCTACGATTTCTGAAACGAGCGCATGTCCAAAAGTAACGATTCACTACACCTGCCACAAAATCAGAGTCCGCCTGCCACAAAACCTGTACATCGACATCAAGCTGCTCCGATCTCCTGCACCTGTCACGAAAAGTCGACTTTAGACCACCAAAACACGAGGTTTCCCTTGCGCCTGCCATGAAAAGTGATCACCAAGTCCAAAAATGCGCACGGGACGACAACGAGAGCGCACCTCCGTCAAGCACCGTCCCGGGGCCAGCGTTTCGAGCGACCCTGCGCAGAGAAATTGCACTTGGAAATCTCAGAACGGAACTTTTTTGCGAGCCTGCGCAGCCAAAACGCCCAGCTCAGAGAGCGCACCCTGATCGAACCCGGGCTTTTACACCTACCGTAAGAACCCTCAGTGTGGACACACTGTTTGGCGAATAAAGCTCATCCCCTCTCAAAATGTGTGGCAGAGTGGACATAGTTTCGGATCTATCAAAGGAATCATGATGCTCTTGAAACATAAGTCTCCGCCATCCCAGCAGATCGCACCTGCACCTCATCCTTGGCTAAGTTGGGTGGTAGGAGCAGATCAGTGGCTTCCCTGTCGTGGTCTCGCTGCGCGCAGAAGCTGCAACAGGATCCAAGAATGAAGGAAAAGAGCCAGTTCTCTGCAGCTGTGCGGTATCCAAATGTTTAGATTTCAGGGTCTGGTGGATCTTAAAACACATGTACGCACTATTTTATGTGGATTTCCCTCACAAGGTACATGCTCAGGGTCATATGAAGGAATGCGACGAAGGACGACAGCAGGGCTTGATAGTGGATTGCGACCTCCTCTGAACATCAAAGGCAGGATCTGTCCGCGGGTGGTTTTTTGCTCCCCCCTGGCCAAAAAAAAGAAAAGAATGGTATTTCGTGCCGATTCATGAGTGTTCATGGTGGGTCATCGCCCTGTCCTTAGGGCCGTCCCGGTCACTGTCTTGGCATCTCCGCCCGAAGAACTCGCCTCGCTCGCGCGAGCTCCAGCATCAGCGGAGCAAGGGCCTTGGTCTCTCTCGGCGAATAAGCTACAGTTCCGAGCGTTGACTTAATGGGTGGAATCCCGAAGGACCCTACTAGGAACAAGGACGCGACTACGGGCTCCTGGCCTTACTACTTAATAAAGCTACTACTATGGAAGCCACAGCCACAGACCTCGCTGGATTGAGGATTACTAAGGATTCTAGTGGCCGACCTCCATCTTTTCAGGACATCTTAAGAGGCCAGTGCCATCGAACCTGTGAAACCACTGCAAGGGTTCAAGCGGAACAAGCACGGGGATGAGTCCAAACCTGGAGCCGTGGTCCGCCATGTAGATTGACCTTCCAGCAAAATCAAGCAAGGTATCCTGGTTTTGACCCACAGCCACACCAGCTACAGTTCAACTCATGGTGTTGGAGATCGTGGTTTCTCGGCCCACACTGGACTCTCTACCACCAAGACACGAAGCACGTCTGCAAAGGCTTGACCGGTGGACGAAACCAACTGTGTTTGATCTTGAAAGGGACTTTGCAGACGGAAGAAACGATGGAACACATGGTGTCTGGCTTGCAAAACCGCTGCAATGCCTGCAGGTCAGGAACGGAGTGCGGTCATACAAAAACAGTACTCAATGGTCAGACTGGACTGGTACTGTAGGGAATGCCTCTCGCTCACTTTGCAACTCTCCTCCATTCGCACCCGACGAAAAAAACCATCCAACCACATCCTGAGCCGCCAACCGCTTCAGCTGCGCTCAAGAGTAAGCCACCACAGCGCCGGGCCTGCCCAGTCACCCCCCCAGCCCGCAGCGGACGGCGAGGTTGTTGGAAAGAAAAGACCACAGGCTATTGCTGTTCCTTCTGGTGGTCTTTAGACCCACTGATCTCTGCCCTTTCAAATCCTCCCAAAATGGAAGACCCTCAGTTGGGATTCCGGATGTGTTTATTGTAGCGAAGGGGTCAGTATATGTTGTATGGAGGGATAGGACCTTAGGAAATCCTCCTCGTCTTCCAACAAATCTGGATCCCACAAGCGGCAGCACTTCATAGAGGACATCCCACTTCGAATGAAAAACTTTGAGTTAGCTGTAAGAAGTCAAGCACGTCATGAAGTTTGTCCGTTTCTCCACAACCAAAGAGGAGGCTGGTACATGTCTCACTTGGCTCTGGGATCAGAACCCTGCAGCACCTGTAGTTTCACGTCCTCACCATGAACTGAGTCATCTGCCGAAAAATCTTCACCCACCGACTTGGTCGCGGTTTTGGATGCTTAGATTTGATCCAGATTGGGAACCAGGTTCAGGATTCTTCAGGAAGAAATCCGCAACACCATCTCCAAATCGACCTAGAAGGAGAAATCCGGAACCAAAGGACCCTGGAAGGAACGAATGAGAGAGAGAGAGAGACAGAGAGCGAGAGAGAGAGAGAGAAAATAGAAAGATCATGAGACTCATGAGATATGAACCGTTTTTTCGTACGACCCTTCGGGGATTCCTCTCGGACCGACTTTCTCAGCGAGAGAAGGCCTCTTGCAGCTGCAGCTGCGAGGTGGTCAACTTCTGGTGGACCTCATGGTACTGTGCCTGCGCTCACAGAGCTCAAGTGGCTTAGCTCTGGGGTGAACATCCGATTGTAGCGCGATGTGCCGCCTGCGGTAAGCGGGGTCGACCCGGTGAGGGACCCACCCATTTCGAGCAGGTAAACACCCCAAGCATCCCAAGCTGGTAAAGCTGCTCAAGACAACACACTGCCAGTCACACCACAGGACAAAACCGTTCACGTGTCCAACAGCATCTCAGGTGCAACAAATCTCCTGTCAGTCAATCAGGGTTGACTCCTTGCTCTGCAAATTCATCAAGAAAACCTCAAAGCACCATTGCTGAAGGCCCAAAGAATGCCTTGAAGGCCCTGAAGGCCAAAGTCCAGAAATATGGAGACCCAAAGGCCCCGAATCGTCGCATGTTTCTGTGCTTCCCCAAAAAAGTTCCTCGTCCCTCGCACCTCCACGTCCGCCAGCTGCTCCCGCAGCTCCTGCGAAGACGGAGGCGTCAGGGTCTGACTCGAAGGAAGACGGACAGGTCCAGGATGAGGTGTGGGATCGGCCACGGTCCGCGCCCAGACCTGCCCACCACGGAAAACGTCGGGATTTGGAGGGGTCTGGAGTTCCGAACATGGGTTCCAAAGCACGGGTTTCCATGCGACTCCAAGGACACCTGTTTGGCAATTCGTTCTCTGCGTGGCGCATGAAAATGGCCAAAAGACTCCTGGACTCGAAAAATGGTACCAAGCTGCCTGAGTCATGTAGACTCTTGACAAGAGGTTCATCAATCCCAACGGAGGGGGATTATTGATAAAGAGAATCAAGAGTCTACACTGCTGAGTCACTACTGAGGCTTTCACCGAGCAGCTCCCTCAAGAGTTGGAATAGAATCTGCATCTTCGGTAGAATGGGCATCTATTTCACTGAGAGTTACATCCATGTTTGCTCGACCAGTTCCACAGACCCACCTCCTCTGTAAGAGCATCATCCGCCATCGCTGGCTGAGCCCAACGGCCGGAGGACAAACGGGAAAGCGGTGCTGGTCGTCGGCGATTGGTTCGCCGAAACAAATCGACTTCGGAATAGAAACAAATAGACTTCCCGCAGCTCACCCTTTGGAAAATCTCAGGGATTGCATGTGCCAGCGTGCTCGTGGATGATGACTCAAGGGTAGATGCTCCATCCATAGCCCAGGCAGCTTGTCAGCCAATCGTCAACAACCAACCGCCCTTGTGTAGTCCTGTTGTAAACTACTTGTGGAAAGGACAGGAATAAGCAAACGTTGAAAGCAAACACTCTGCAAGTCTGTGAGTGGTGAGTTATATCCTATCAACGCTTGTTACAACCATGTATAGCAGTATTCTGCTTGGACCCCTCTTTTGCTGCGCATTAACGTCCGCTTGCAGCTTGTGTTTCAAATTGGCACATCAAGCGAGTTGTGGCCTCCATTCGCGGTACCCGGGAACTGGTCACCGGTTGGGAATGAAACATATTCATTTTTGCAAGCACGGCCATAGTGGTAGCAGTAGTTCTGTAAGAAGGGCGAAAGTGAATCTGGCTCACTGGCAGCAAGGAACCCTTGGCTAAGGGGCGTGGTGATGGAATGACTGGTTCTTCAATTCGCCTCACAGGACATTGGTTTTAACAACACTCCTCCGCCCGCATGCTCATCTGGCAGCGCAACGAAAGCTTTCATAGAGCTTTCAGGCGAAGAGCGAGCGAAGACGCACTGACCCTTTGGCCAGAGGAGGCTACATGCTCGAACTACTCTAAAAGGCTGAGTCCCAATTGGCAGACTTTCTGTCTCACCTGAACCCGCTTTGGTGGGTAAAGTGGTTGATCTTGCTCAACCAGGGCTAATCAAACCAAACGAAAGAACAAGTGCTGATTTGCGACTCGCCACGAAAAGAAGAACCCAGCCGGCATCGCCATTGAATTCCCGAAGAACGCACCACCTAGGTGAAAACGTGGAGAGGAACGTGCAGTCGTTCGGGGTTGAGTGGAAAACCACAGGAGGGGTGGCCACAGAACTGCAGAATGGGTTCTGTCACTCACGTCGATCCCGCAGAACCTATCAACCAAACCCACCCTGTCCATCCACCCATCACATCATCACCAAGCCCAAACCATCACCCCATCCAAACTCCCAGGTCTCGGGCGCGCCCCGCCCCGCCCGAGGCCGGGCTCCACACCGTCACGCAGCCGGGCGCGGTTCGGTCTTGGGGCCTCGAGAGAGAGACCGGAAAGCATCCAATGGACACGAGTATGCATCAGCCACCAAACCGAACCACCTAAAATACATATATATATATATATATGCATGAATATGTCTATAGTTATTATATACTGTGTAACTGTTAACTATTCTTTTTACAGTAATATTTTAGATATCTATTTACATATGATTCATATGATGTAGGGATACAGAAATCTGGCACCTGACAGAAAATAATGTGTTCGTTGGATTCGTCCAGCAAAATAGAATCATGTCTTTTGTTCATGGAGTCATTTCTTGCCACACGAAGACCATTTCAGGAGCATGCTCTCTGTCTCTTTCCGGTATTTGCAGTAGATGGAAATACCGGCCTTGTCAAGAACTCACCTAGAAACTGACAGACCATCCTGAGCTTCAAGAAAAAGTATATCCTTTCCCACCGCTGGCCATCTTCCTGTACTTGACAGACACGTGTTATCTCTTCGGACACCAAAAAGCAGTCACCGGTCGTGCGACCTTTTCGGGTCCAACCATGGCATAGAAACAAGTGCCACGCTAGTAGTAACAAGTGCCTTACTAGTAGTAACAAGAAGCTACTAGGAACAAGTGCATCGCTTCTAGTAACAAGTGCCTTACTAGTAGTTTTGGGTCGCCAACGAACACATGGCGCGGTCGTCAAAGAGCGCGGTCGTCAGCCCATGTGAACCGAAGCATCGAGTATCACCTGGCTCCCAAACCTCCCATACCAGCGATTCCCTGAACCAACGTCGGCCATCAACGGAACAAAGGCTGACCCACCAAGATTGGACTGCCTTCAACCTACTTTGCTTCTTCGGTGCTCGATCGTGCGCAAACACTCCACCCACCACTCAACCCCTGCCCGGACAGGGCAGGTATGGGACGGTACATGTACAAAAGAAATGGAACTTACCTTTAGGGGGAGTTAGACGCACGGCCAAAGGGTTCATCGCAGCGGGGTCTGCACTAGCACCACGCGCAGGGAACGCCTGGTTCAGAACCGCACCTCGTGAAGAAGAGATCTGCTGGCTGGTTTGGCCCAAGGCAGCCTTGAAGGGCCGGACTGTCCCATTTCCATGTTGCCACATGTAGTGTAAAATGAACCAGGCATGTTGCCATCTGTGGTTTGCCCAAAAGAGTCTTTCCACTTTCCACCTTTCTTGTTTTTTTTGCTTTGACCGACTCCACACCCAACAAAAACAACGAAGGGTTGTCCACCCCCCCCTTATGGTAGAGGAAAAGAGTCTTTCAAGGCACCATTCTCCACTTTCATCGTTCGACGGAGGCGAAGTGTTTTTGTGAAAAAGACAATGTCCATTGGTCATTGGTCCATCTCCATTTCGCAAACCTCCAAAGTTGCCTTCAAGCCATGGGGAACTGGAGCTGCCTGGTCCTTTCAATATCAAAGCCTAAGTCCTCATCCAAGCCGATCCATGTGCCGAACCAAAAATGGCCGATTTCGGAGGAAGAACCTGCTGAAAGGTCGACTCCTCTGATCTTGAAGAGGCAAGTTGCTGACTTCAAGCTAAGGCTTAACAAGAAGCTAGTAGAAACAAGTGCCACGCTAGTAGTAACAGGTGCCTTACTAGTAGTAACAAGAAGCTAGTAGAAGCTAAGGCTTGCTCTGAACTTCCGAGAGTTGGGCAGTTCCGCTTCGGTGTCGAATCCAACGGTCGCAGAGACCGCACCTCCAACTCCTCGTAGGCATTGCGCTGCACTGTTTGAGTGTTCTGCAACCTGGCGCCAAACAGCGGCAAACGAGTCCCCGCGGGCAGCGCAGCTTGTCCTCCCTTTGTGATAGGACAGAACGCTACAAAGTTCACCGCTACCAAACACGAGGTAGTGAAGCCCCCTATGTTTGCCGTGGAGGAGAGTTTCCGATAAAAGAACGAATGGCAAGGGGCAAGAGACCAAAAAGCTTCAGGATCTAAGCAAATCTTTGAATCACCATTGACCCCAATGCTCCATCGACATGTCCTGGCCGAAAAGAACACAAGGCGCTTCTTGAACACATGTCCGAACGATCTTGACCGAGGAGATCGCTTCGGGCTGGCGGTATGATCGATCCTTTGGATCGACACCGTTGTCCCAGAATCGCTCCCACCAGGTTGAATCCGCCCCGGTTGAAAGATCCTCGTCCAGGAGAAACTCCGGAAAAGAAGCAGGAAAACACATCGAAACAGGAAAAAACATCGAAATACAAACAGGAGACCCCCAAAAAACGACCAAACAAACATCCTTACTATATAAACTCTTTTTCGACTCTGCTCGTCATGTTCTGCTCCGGTCACCTCTGGATGAGCTCCATCTCCTCTTTCTCCATCTTCGCCACCAGAGCGTCCGTGCCTCACAACTTTGGGATTCGACCCATAGACACCATCCCTGCCGCGTCCGAAGCAGTACAGTAAGGCGTGGTTGCATCGGTCCTGGTTGAGAGAACTGGGGAATCAAGTCCTATCCACCGGCTGACTTAGGAAACCACAAGCTAAATAAAAATGTAAGAAGCCTTGGGATAGAAAATTCTCTTAAAGAGGTCTTGAGAGTCTTGAAGGGACGAAAAAGGAGCTCATCTTTATAACAGTGCAATCTCCTCGTGCTAATTGGAAAAGACATCGAACATTTTCACGCCGAGGGCTCCCGCGGGCACGCAGCATCTCCTCTTGCGCTGCACGGGCCTCACGCGAGCGCCGAAGCAGGACACAAGGAAGAAACATGTACAGTATTGTGTTTTAGATTGTTTTAGCGTCTCTCTTTTACCATGGAGGGTGCTCTGGAGCCATGCCCAAAGAACTCTCTGTCGGCATCCTTCACATGCGATCAGTGTAATCACCGGTCTCAAGTCAAACAAGGCCTCTCTCCCAGTCCAAAAAGACACGTAATTGCAAAATGCTGTCTTAGTTTCGGTTTGGAGTGGGGGGGGAACCTCTTCTAAAGCAAAATCCATCCGGTCGCTCTTCCAGGTCAAGACCTCTCAGCCAAGCGGGGACTGGAGGGGGTTCACAGGGGGTCGCCGTGCCAAGGTCGGGTGCAGGGCACCATGGGGCTCGTCGTTTTTCCCAAAACATCGACGTGCCTGGCCCAGTGGGTATCGCTCCCCGCGATCCCCGAACCCGCTCCCATGGAGCTCCCATGAGCTGGTCGATGGAGCTACAGCAGTTCGGGTCGATGTGCCCTGCGGATTCCGTGACTGGTTCCGCCCGAATCCAAAGCGGAGCCCGGTGGGACTTCCAAACATGGTCCCAACATGCTCCGCATGCTCTGTTCCCGCACCAAAGCAAACTTGGAACCTCGCCCGCTTGTCATTATCCAACCCAGGCATCCAAGCACAAGTAATGTCTGTCCAATTCACTCATAAAAATTAGTGTGGAAAACGGGAGAATGGCCCCTAACAAGGATGACCCGTCAACATACCAATGCTTTTCCACTTCCTCGGGTCACTTGCCCCCTGCGTCGCCCTTCCTCAGCTCGGCCTCGTAGTCCTCGCGATACTTTTCGAGCTGCGCCATGCGCTCCTCTTCCATCCGGCGCTTGGCCTGAACGCATGCTGGAGGAGTGGTGTTGAACATTGCACTAAATCAGGTGATATTGGTGTATCCTGTATCCCAGTGGTACCACCACTATCATGAACTTTATTTGTGTATCCTAGTGGTACCACCCGGTACCACCTCTATCAGGATGTTGATTTACCCTGCTATAGACCTGTGTGGTGGTATGGGAGTGGCATAGGTGAAATCCTTATGGCAGTTATCCTTGCGAAGACTCCTCTTGGTGCTTGCTCGAGGGGGAAAACAAATTGGTACCTGTCAAAAATAGGGAGACCTGCCAGTTCGATCCCCTGGAAGGTTCGGAAAACAAAGCAGTCTACCCAGCCAGGGGCGATCGGGAGTCTTCCTATGAAAACACACCCAAATGCTCCATTCAGCACGCACCACTTTGGATCGGAAATTTGACCGAAGAACCAGTAACAAGGCCTGTGATGGGAAACCTGGCGACTGGGGTGAAGGCCTAGTTATCTTTTTAAACTTTGCTCTTCATGCTTGCTGATTTGTACGAGGTCGTACGATCTTCTCGCCACTGGCCCAAAGAACTCGAAAACGCCTTAGTAGCATAGTCCGACTCCTCTTACAGGGGTTCCTGAGTGGGGTCGAGACTCTGGTTGAGCATTCTGAAACTGAAGCAGCTACAAATATCCTTCGGATGGTGTCTGGCATGTTAGGGACACGGTCAGGTGGCAAAACTGCAACCTGAGCAAACCTTGACAGGTTCTTGGTTTCAAGTCAACAACCCAAGCCCAAGCCCATCTACCTGGACAATATCGACGGGTGGTGGTCATGGCAATGCCGCTACCGACGCCAAGCAGAAGCAACAAAGGCCTCGTCTTTCCTCTGCTTCAAATACGACGACCTCAGCGAATCAAGGAAATGGCCGGTCGGCGCGGCGAACGCTTTTTTGCTGATTGAGCCGGAGAAATGTGGGATGCCCTCCTTCAGCAGCAAAAAAGGGCAGGAGTTTCGCAACACCACTTCAACCCAGCCTACATTCAAGACACCCTCCAAAAAACTGACATGGTGAGGATAAAACTTCACCCAATTGGCCAGCGGCCACTGACCCTGTTGAAGCCATCTTCCCTTACCACTCTCAGAACGAGTCAGTCTACCTTGAACCCCGGCCATATTTCAGCCCAGTAGGTTAGAGTTGGTTGGAGCGTTCAACAAGATTTGAGTGTTTGATTATTTGCCATTCCCACTGCCTCTAAAAATGGAGATGCGAATGACTAGCGCGGCTCTATATCAAGCAGTATCAGTGAAGTTCTTTCAACGGCCACTGATGATGATGACTTCTTTCTTCAGTGACTTCTTTCTTCTTTCTTTCCTCAGTGACTACGGTGGCTATAGGAGACCAAGGCAGCCGTGGAGAACAACAACTCTTCCAAAAGCCCGGAAGGCTTCCAGAAGAACTCGATTGCAGGCGCAGCAGTTCTGATGCTCTTTCCAACTCTTTCCTCACTTGAGACAGAAAGGCCATCAATCTTGTATGACGATATGGGTGGGAGAAAGGCCAAAACACCCAGTCTGGGGACACGTGCCGTTCCAGATTCGCCTGACGCTCGGCCTCAGGGACTGGGGACTGTTGGCGACTCGCCGTCGCCCACCAGATCAAGTCATGGACTCAATCCTTCCTGTGTCGTTGGACTCTAAGGAAACATTGAGGTGCCCCAAAGCTACTTTTCTCCCGTTAGCGTGCAAGTTCTGAAAACCAGTGCTGCCATCTTCAGGTTGTGACGTCCTGATCTGGAAAAGAAGACACCAGGTGCCAGGTATCCGACTGGTTGTGACGTATCACCCAGGCGCTCATGGACCCTCCGTTCAGTGGGGGCTGGACCCGAATCCCCTGAGGGGTCTGCAATCTCAGATCCCTATGGTTTTGAGGGATCAAGGTCTGTTTGGAACGCTTGGGCAATACCCGTCAGTACCCGACTCATCAAGGCAACGGACCGACAAGCCGTGTCTTGGCTCCACCGATGGGTTGCCCGGGCAAAGATCAGGGCAGCTTGTTCATTGGAGGGGCTGAAATCGGTGGTTTGGCTTGGTACCACCAATACCACCATACTTTGGTCTATCCTATTGCATCCTATTGCCAGTGCCAGTGGATGATGATGGTTACTAAAGGCCTTTCTCAAAAATTGTGATAATTGTTTACGGACTGTTACAGGTAATAGGACAGACCCAAACCATACTAGCATAATGGGAATGGGTGAAGCATGGCCTCATCCGCCGGCTGGATCCATTCCTGCTTGGTCAGGGCTCCCCACCGCCTCACGCTCCTGGCTCAAACATGATCAACCAGCAGGGCTGGTCTGGTGTTTCTGAGTGAACTCCGATGAGCTTCTAGGTGTAAGTCTTAACCAAGCGACAGTCATTGGATGGACTGCTACAAATCGCTGTCGATCAGATCGAGCTTCAAAGGATTTCCTCGCAAACTTCAATCCCGCATCTTCCCCAAGATTCTCAAGTCCCATCCTTAAAGTAGCTCAGGTGGTACAAAGCTTCGCCGTGTGATATGGGAATGCAGGTGTTTGGAACATGTATCAGTTCTGTGTTTTGATTCTCCTTCCTCTTACATATGTTTGGGCACCACCATGCCTCACCTAGGTCACCCATTATAGGGCCCACCGTTGTAGGACCCACCGGATGGGCCCTCCATGAGGGCCAATCTCTACGATGGTTCTTTCAACTGGCCTTCGTTGCCATTCCCCCTGCTCTAGCAATACTCCTGAGCACATGTAACCTGGCAACCAAACACGCTGCCATCGCTCCTCCTCAGGCCATCTCTCTCTCTCTCTCTCACCGCTCACGCGCTTCCGGTCTCCACGGACCTCCCCGGTCGCGTCGGACACACTTCGGAAGATTCGCTGACTCAGCCAGCCACACTGCCTCCCCATCAGCTTTGAGGAAAGTGATCAACAACTGCACCCTAAAAACGATGGAACGCGATGGAACGCTACCCCATGATGTCTAAATCCTCAATCCTGACATCAATCCTCATGGATCCTTCCATCCGGCAGAGTCCCATGGCTCCACCCAGTCGGTTGTTGATCTGCCCTCAGCCATTGGTGATGGCGTCCTGGATCTCAGTCCATTGGACCACCTTCGGGCCCTCAGCCTCTAGATCCAGGCTAATCTGAACACGAGCGCCGGGTGCAGCAGTGATGGACCAGTTGAGGCCATGCCCACGGTTGTCCTGAACGACCGGAGGAGTGAGGCACGGCGAGTTGGTGAGAGCTGCAGTTCGAAGCAGCGCTGTACGAGGTTCGAAGCGCGGTTCGAAGGGTGGTTGCAGGTCGTTGCAGATATTGTGGCAGGTTCGGGTGGGTGCAGTGGAGGTTTCGGCGGCAAAATCTCATCTATTGCACTTTCTATCAAGGCTCAACCCCGTGTCCTAGAGTTGTTCTATAGTCTATGTATATTATATATATATACACTGACTCTACAGGAAGATCTATAGAAAGTGTACATTCCTCCCATGATTCACTGGAAGCAGCCGTTTGGGGGAGGTCCACAGTCTCATGAAATGCACTGACAAGTGCCAGGATGTTCCATATTCTTCCGAAGCTTTCACCCTTTTTGCCAGGTCCTCACTGGGTATTGTCAAGGACGTGTATAACTACAGCACCTTGCCAACTCACGCCCACTAGCAAGAACCAAATCTGTTCCCCCCCTCTGCTTCGTCGGGATTGGTCGGAACCAAGTCGCGGGGCCACAAACATAGGCCTCCCCCAAGGCAGCCTTTGGCTTGTTCGGGTAGAGGCGTCGGTGCGAGTCCTTCAAAGGATTCCTGAACGAAGGAGGCTTGGCATCGTTCGGGAGACGCCAGGGATGGGAGTTGCACCAACGTACCGAGCGACGAGTTGCACGCCCAAGGGCAAGACTTTCTTCACGAGGACAGTCATGAGGAGTCAAACTGTTAGACATGCTCTGTTTTCCGGAAGACTCAAAAGCAAAAAAGGAGACGATCTGATCTTTTTGGAAGACGTCACTCGTCCGGAAGACTCAAAAGCAGAAAAGGAGGCGATCTGATAATTTTTGGAAGACGTCACTCGTCCCACCTCACTACTCGACCAATGACCTTCAGGTGACAATGTTAGGACCAAAAAAAGCATAGGGATGACCCACAAAACCGGCGGTCCCTGTCCTATTCATTGAATGTGCCTGGTGCTGCAAACCACTTCATACGGTTTTACGAGCACCAAGATCCCCCCCTAACATTCAAACAGACAAACATCCCAGCCAGCTTGGAAGGTACAATATCCAGTCATCCGACCAGCTTCATCGGCGGCAGCCACTTGGAGGGGCCACTGAGCTGGTGTTCAAGGCCCCAATCATCCAGCACCAGCTGGAATTCGGCCACTCCATCACTTCCCATCAGTAGCTCGTATTGGAAGACGGGAGAACTCGTGGACGGTTCCACCTCCTGCAGAGTCTGCGGTGGTGTTCATGTCTTGGAAGTTGCTATGGAAGTGCTGGACTTTTCATTGCAAACACAAAAGACCCACTTTATGGTCATCGTCTAGGGGAAGTGGAATCGAAAAAAATGTAACTTTCCTGATCGTGGGGTTGTTCCATATATTTCCATATTATATACATCTACTGGGGGGTGATATTTTTGACGTGATCAGAAACTGGAAGACTGCCAAAACTCCACAGGTTGTTCATGCGTTCATGGACCTGTCGGGTTCTGTTGGTATCGTGCCCCTTTGTCACGTGTATAACTGGGACATAAGTCTGCGTCACGTAATTGGTTCATTTACAGTGAACAGTATATGAGATGAGTGGTGTAGCACAAGTGGCTGATATGTCGGGGCCAAAAAGCGCTCACAAATTGCCTGGATGAAAGCATGGTAGCTGGTTGTTGCGAAAGTGCTACATTGTAGCTTCTACTAGTACATATACAGTGCAGTACATGAAATACCACTCCTACAGCTTGGAAAAGGAGTAGCAAATGCCGCGCATGACCTCTAGTTGTTTGATATCCCATTGAGCAACTACGAACTTGCCATCAAAGAAAGAATGACCTGGAGTTGTACTCAAGAGGCAAAGTGATAATTCCATGTAGTTCCCAAATACCTTCCCTTTGTGAACTAATGACCTCATGGTTTGGACCCCAAGCCCCCCAAGCCTTTTCCGAAAGCACTGACAACCAGTGGCGGTCCAAAATGGTTAAATCGAAGACTTGGTTGAAGACCTGGTGCTCCAGGTTCACCATGGTTCACTGGTGGGCGGTCGGTCTCCTGCGACCGCTGTGTGTGACTGGACCCCCTTCACCTGGCTCACACCTGACCCCGCCTGTGCTTGGTCGCCCAAGCGCGGAGCCTTCTTCATGACATCAAAGCCCCAGTTATTCCAAGAGCCGGAGATCAGGAAGACCGGCTCCTGCAGCAACAGCCGGGCTGCTCAGTGTGAACACCGGGGAAATACTGAAAGGCTCTGTAATGTAGACTCTTGATTGTACAACCGGCCTTTTGGATTGTAAAAACTCTTCATATCAAAAAAATAAAAGTGATGAATCAAGAGTCTACATTAGGGAATTGATGGGAAAGTGTCATCCAGGTTTCCAGATCCCTTCCGAACTGAAGGAAGGGTCGCCGTCGCCGTTCCGCCTACGCTTACCCCTCCGCTCGATTCAACAAGGCGCGGAGCCGTCCTCTTTGGGCCCGGTCGAGGAGGTCCAAGTTTGGACACCGCTCTCAGCGCTGCAGGTCGTCATGGTGATCTCACCATCCACCACCCGCAGCTGGATGGTGACCACCTAGATCGGAGTCCGAAAACGGTGCCGGGTAAGAGGGTTCCGGAGGGGTCCATCCCAGCCCTCTTTTCTCTGTCGGGGGTGGTTCCCACACGTTTGTACAAACCAGCCAGTTGTGACATTTGTTGCACAGAAAGCACGTTTCTGAGGCTGTTCACAGGAAACATGAAGAGTACGCTCCTGGAACATGGTCCCAATGGCTTCAGAATTGCTTTGCAACCGAGACGAATCTTCCACAAATCTACATTAATTATTATGGTTCATGTGAGTTTTCGGACAAAACACAAGGATCTCTATAGGGAGTCGTCAAACTGGAGAAATTGATTGAAACGCAAACTCAGCGGTTTCTTGACCGGAGAATAGGATTCTCCTGAATCTCTTCCTGCAATTCAAACACCCTTCCGCCCCACAATTCCTTGGTAACTAGCTCTTGCCTCATTGCTCTTGCCCTGCAGTAGCCAATTCCTCCCAGAGCGGCAGGATTCTGCAAACAATCACCGACAAACATGCATGGGCGTTCGTCTATGCACGTGCTTTTCTGCCAGTGCATTTCTTGTGAATCCATTGCTTGCAAACGAAAAGCCACCCCACCATTCAATCTGATCCTGCCTTCCATGGCCCAAATGGTCGGGGCCCATGATGGGTATCTCTGTGCGTGTCACACGGCTGGCTGCCGGGTGGATGACCTGTACGAGAGAAAACAGAGCAGCGAACCCGCTCGGAGCACACCTCGTCGTAGAATGGACGGGTGATCAAGCTTTGTCGTTGGAACGGCCATCAAAATGGAAGAACTCTGTGCACCTTCCGCCTGCTGAGAGAACCTGAAGTTCTGCTCCACATATGACAAAGATTCAAAACTTATTGCTCTTATTCAACTAAAATGGGCCTCATCGGTTTTGAGCCCCTCTCTACGAAAATGATCTGTTTCTATCGTTGGCTCACATGATATATGTACAGTCTATGTATATATATATATATATCTGTGTGTGTGTGTGTGCATCCCACCTCACGTTGCATGCTGTGTACAAAAAGACACTGTGACCACTTGAGAGAGGAGGGAGTGAACGAAAGGTAGCAGGCAATCACAAGCAACCCTGGTAAAAGTCCATGACGGCGTGAACCGGCGCACGGGGGATTTGATCCAGGGGGGGGGCAAACTCAATGCACAATCCCAACTCCTGATTGTAATACAGTTTTGCTAAAGCAAGGAGAACTCAGGTAGCTCAAGCTACCTTTCGTGACATGGCTGTGGGTCAAAACCTGGACCTCTAATCCCTGGTAGGTTGACCTCCCGTAGGTCGGCTAAATTCTGTTCACTCTCTGTTGGCCCAAGCTCCGGGCCTGGCACCAATCTCGGTCGCGCACAAACTGAAACTCCTCCTGCCCTGACAAGCCCAAGCGAACTGAGGTGCTCCAAAGACCCTCCTCCTGGGGAACTTCGCGCAAGTCCGACGGGGGACAGCGAGGACGAGGGCGAGGACTTTGAGGGCGAGTCTGTTGAAAGTAAGACGAAGTTGTAGGCCTGCCGGGCCTGGTAGGCCCGCTAGGCAAAATCCTCTCATATCTCGAGGGAGAGGTGCAACTTACAACAACACGTGCAGTTGCTGTCACGTTGCAGGTCCTGGTAAGAAAGTAGGTGGTCCAGTTGAAATCTATTTCACGTCAGGCCAGTGGAATGATGGAGTTGTCTGCCCCGCTCCGAATCGGCGCATACACCAATCGGTCCCATCCATTGGTCCACCCCGCCACCCCTCCATTGGCAGCTCCTCATGGCTTCGAACCATTTCTTGGCACTTCCAAGCAGTCCAACTACCTACCACGCACGCCGAGTTCTCTAAGGAAGCAACAGTTTCATTCCAGCAAGAGGAAGCTTTGCAGCAGGCAGTGCTTCACTTTCATGTGTGTTTCCGACATACCGCGGATGAGCTGGTCATTCGCCACTGGCCGCCAGAACCGCAATAGAACCCGCTTTCTTCTTGGATTAAAACATGTCGATCCGACGCAGAATGTCAAGGGGTCTGGTCACCACCTCGATCCGCCACCGATGGGACGAAACCATCGGACAGCCTACCAACGGCCGAAAAGCCCAACCTGCCTGCAACAGAGTAGGAGTGGTTGAAACTTGAGAAGCTTCGTGGAGCGTCGCTGCCAGCCGGTTGCCAGGTCACAATCCTCCGAGGGATCCGTGCGTGGCGGGTTGGAGAATCTCGAAGGTCTCCCGGATGGCTTTTCTGAGCAAAATATCCCAAGTTCCAGGGTAGGATGCATCGAAATCGCCTAAATCCCAAAATGGAGCCCTGTCGAAAACCTGTAGTGTCTACCCGGTCCAAAAACGGGAAAAAAACAAAACAGCAAAGCTCTGTCAGGCCACAGAAGCCAGACGTCTTGGGTGCCCCTCCCAAAAGCTTGCCGAAAGGTCGATACCAGCACCGGTCACCCGCGTCCTGTACTCTCCTCTCTCCCAGCTGAAGCCCCACTCCAGCTTCACCACGTAGTTGGCCCCGGCACCACCACCATCCAGTAACCTGGGGGCGAACAGCGACGCTTGAGGACCCGGACACGAAGGCACGGGTGTGGCCCTTGACCTCGATGGGGTGCTTCTGGTCCATCCCATCCATCACCATTTCACAAGAGAGATACATACTTGCTCCCTCACAAACACAACAGTCACCAAAAAGCAATTCTGGAAATGACAGAAGATCCGTATAGATCCGTGTAGATATGTAATATATATATATATATAGTTTAAATAGATCATCTATGTGGTCGCCACCTCTCCCATTCCCGGTCGAAAAGAACTGCACGGACCTGTCCGTGGTGTTTCAACACCACCGAGCGGCCCATCGATGAGCCAACTGGCTGCCTTGCCCTTTCTGTCCGGACCCAAGGCGATGCTCCTGGGACCCGCCAACGCTTGGCCCGGGTGGATGATCTGATTGGGATCCTGGCGGCGCTGCGCTTGGCGGCGCTTGGGAGAGGAGGGACAGCACGAAAAGTGGTGGGTGCAAAGGAAGCAAGTGGCCAGGGCAAATAGCTTCATCCGGGTAGAAAGCGCATGGATGATTTCTGTTGGAAGTCACGGTCTCCAATGCGGATTTGAACAGGATGCTCTGTTCAATCTTTGGGGCCAGCTAACCAGCTGGTCATTAGCCAATGCTCTACCAAAGGGGAGTTATCTTCCATTGTGTGTGTCTGTGTGTCTGTGTGTCTGTGTGTTCAGCAGCTCAAAAAGGGCAGTTCTGAAAAACCCACTGAAACAGGCTCACATTTTGAACCGGCAATGGACCTTTGCCGTCCAGAAAGTGACCACAAAAATCACTGGCCGTGCTTTAGAAACTGCAGGGTCAACGCATTCTTCTCGGGGGTTTTTCAGGTTGGCTCTCCTGGTTGACGAGCAGCCGGAAATGCTCGCGGCCCGTCTCCCCGAGGCGGACCAGGGCCCGGTACTCGCCAAGGACCTGCTTCTCCATCTCTTGCATGCTGGTAAAGGCATCCCACGAGCCAGCGATATAGATCTGATCACTGGCATGAGGTCCTGCCCGAAACGAATCGAGCAAAGTTGGGAAAGCACAGTTGAAGCGGCAAGCTTACAGATCAAGCCTGTTAGTCTTGAATTGAGAAACTCTGACTCAAAGAGGGCCGTCACAGCCAGTTCCGCAGCATAGAGCCATCATGTCCGAGTGCTGTCTGAAAGATTCTGAGGGAGTTCATATTCGTACCATTTGCCGTTTGCCGTTTGTGGAGTGCAAATGGACAAATCTTGGGTCAAACCGCCCGTGATTAGGTCATGACTTCTGGAAATGGTTCAAACGAGGGACTTCTCCCCCGACCCCACTCAACCAGGAACACAGATGAGACTGAGTCTGGAAGTGCTTCCTAGTCGACGTGACCAACTCAATAGCGTACATCGTAAACTACTTGACCACACAGAAGCCATCTCCCCATCTCCCACACCCCACTGGCCCACTCATCTCTCCTGGATGACCATAGTGGAAGACTCGGTCATAGAAGAGCTGCCTCTGCAGCACCCAGACACCTGTGTCCAGCAGCTCCGTCTTCTTGGCGCCCTTCACACAGCGGCCCCACAGGTCGCCACGCGCATTGGTGCCACCGAAGCCGAAGGAGGACACGCCACTGATGCCACTCTTCACCCCGTAGTCCGAGAGCTCCTGGGCGCTCCGGGTTCGCTGGCGTTCACTCCCGGTTCGCAAAGCAAAAGATCACCAGCACCTCTCTGTCACCACCAGAAGAAAAAAGGCAAAATAAACCTATCAAACTCACTCTGGGTGAAACAGCAATTGAAAACTCTGTGCTTGACGTAGAACTGGGGGAAGCCACGTACTGCCTTCGCAGACTCACAGAACTCTTGCCAGTGGAGATGTGACGCACACAAACCTTCATCACACTCTCATCTTCACCATGGCTCATTGGCGAAGTAGACTGGATAGCCATTGGTGTCCATGTGAGGATTCAGCAATCGCAGGTGGTTGTTGGCTGGACAGGTGCTGCTGTTCAAGATATTCACGCACCTGAGCATTTTCAGCCCGACAGGTGAGGTTCTCTAATTTCAAAATCACTTCGGAGATGATCTCTTTGGTGGGATGATCAAGATTGGTTCCCCGAAAATCACCAGTTCAGAAACTTGTGTCAGTCGATCAAGCTCAAATCAGGGGTTACCCTCAGTCAGCTCCTCCCCATCCGACCAGCGACACCTAGACCTTCAGGCTGACAAGGCAACACTGCAAACAAGTAACTTCGCCTGGAATTTTAGTTGTCAAGTTGTCTATTTCATATTTATATATATATATATTTATACACATTTACATATATTTCAAGTAGTGAGTCCAAGTTGACCCAGTCATCATAAAAAAGGTTAAGTTTCCAACTCAACCGAGAAAGTATTTCAGAGAGCCAGCTCTCAAAACAAACAAAGAGCTGCTCCGCACACGCTTGGCACCGCTTGGCCAAGGCACTTCAACACACCTGCCATCCCGGCGGACGCCTCCAAGTGCCCCAGATTCGTCTTGGCACTGGTGTTCAAGATCGGGTTGGGCCGGTCCTTGTGTCACGCCCCAACACCGAGAGAAACGGAGAAGCGCCAACGACCCACTTGTTCACGCATCCTCCCCCACGAGCTCTTCTCAAAAAATAGCGCCTTCGAACCGCTACATATATATATATATATGAAGAACCACGCCGTGTCTTCTGCGGTTTCGCACCTGCATCACCATGCGCAATGCACTGACCTCAATGGGATCTCCCAAGGCAGTGCCAGTGCCATGGCACTCCGCCACATTGATCTCACTGGCGCTGAGCTTGGATTCCAACATGGACGTCCTGTGGTGAAATGGTCGACGCAAAGAGAAGTGCGGGGAAATGGTCAGACTTGGTCCAATTGAAAAAAAAAACTTATCAATGGTGTTTGGTCATGTTTAGACACACAATTGTTTCATGTTGGACAGGACTGGAACGAATCAGTAGTATGCTACCCCTTCAACAATCAAGATGCAAACAATGTCTAAGGCACCAAAGCATGCTGGAGATTCAATCAGGATCCGCGGAAGGATGTAGCTTGGACTCTTTGAATGGATGATCTACACACAACCTAATTGCTCTGGTCTTTATAAACAAGTTCTACCATGCTGTCCCGATGTGTTCTCCTCCAACACGTGAGTCTTCCTCCGCGAGTCCCCTTACGAACCGCAGGTGGGTTTAGGGTGTCACCCAGTTCCCGGTCCTGATGCATTGTTGCTGTGAGGGGCCGTTGGGCGCAGTCATGCTGGCCGATCGCCCATCTTGATTCACTGCACTGCCAATCAGTGATGCCAAGCACTCCTGTTGTGAGAGGTGGCTTAGGTAAAATCCATCTATATATATATATATATATAACAGAATAAAACCAAGAACCAAACTTGGTTCGAACATCCATCCGTTGGGATGGTTTGCGGACCGCCTGGCTATTCAATGGAGTTTTGTGTCGTCACTGCATACACAGGCATGCATTTGCCAGCTTCTCGAAGTTTACCACCCCTTCCACCTTCAAAACGGCAAGTCCGGCCACTTTCCTCGCCCCATCCGTCCACGGAATGCACATGATGTCCCACTCAGCAGATCCGGTCCCCTGACCGGATGGACCTGCGCTTCACTCTCGGCGGGGCCCATCTTCAGCACCAGTGAGCCGCAGCCCTCCCCGCGAGCATAGCCGTCCGCCCCGCTGTCGAAGGTGAAGCACCGGCCCCGGGGCGACAACATATGAGGCCCCGAGTATTGAATGTACCTCCCGCCAGCGAGAGAAGTAGGATTGAGATTCTTTGGGGTACAGCGAAAGAAGGTACAATTACACTGGATTCATCCATGGATGGAAGTGGATGGGATGGCATGGCCCCGAGTTCAAACCGTGATGATTCATTGGGATCCGATTTCGGGGGTTGTGTGTGTGTGTGGACATGGTCCAATCTTTGGTCCCGAAAGAGACCTCCTGTGGGCCCTGTCGGATCCCGCTTTCAGCGAACAACGCCCGGCATCCACGTCGAAGCCATGGCAATTCACGTAAAGAGACCAAGGAACATCCGAGGCGACAGGAGCAGGTTGCAGCCCTGTGCCAAGGCCGTCTTGATGTGTGGGAGGATACCTCGAACGTCGCGAAGTCTAAGACTGGTTGAGAAACCGGTCAGAAGGAGAAGTCTGACGATGGAAACACGTGCCCAAGGACTCCAAACCTATGCTTTGGCACCTCTGCTTAGCTCACCCCTGAGATGTATCCAAACTTCACAAGGCTTCAGAACCCCACGCTCCACCAAGATCCATCTCCCACCCAGAGCACCCAGGAGCTTTTCCTGATGCTTTGGCATTTTAGAATTTCATTTTCCGCTTTCCATCTGACTCAGTGCGAACTTTGCGTTCTTCTTGTGTGCGAACTCGTGAAAAAAGACTCCACCCAAGGACCACACCCAGTGGCCCCTCTTCCCTCTTCGACCAACGGGCCCCACCTGGGTCCACTTGCTCAGGCATGGCCTTCCGCAGCGCCGTGTGAGCCATTCCGATGGCCACCAACGAGGAGGAGCAGGCCGTGTCCATCGTCATCGTCGGCCCACGCAAGCCTGGATACTTCGGCTCCACTGACGGATCCTTTCCACTGGGGGTTTGTTTGGTGCTTCTACACGACTCAGTTCTGAACATCTATATTATATACAGTATCTACATGTATCTACACTACACTCTCTGAAACAATCATGGAAGTGGAAAGTGGAAAACCGCCTGTTTGTAGAGGAGAATGGTGATCCAAAAAAGCCATTCTCCACTTCCATACTTCAGGGAGTGCATGCTTCCTGCACTTCACCCAAAATCTACGCTTCCCCTTCACCCTGATGCCACTACCACAACAGTGCCACTGGTGTCACCCTCACGGCTCGACCAAGGAGCCCAGCACATGCGCCAGTCGCGCGGCTCCGATGCTTTGGGCGGAGCCCAAGCATCTCTGAGGCCCCACCACCTGGCGCAAACGGCGCAGCATGGCACCAGGAGACCGACCCGTTGACCTACCTGGTGTCGTGAAGCCGGCTTACATGGTAGGGTCCCAGGTCTCCAGGTGAAAGCTTCCACAGTGCTCAAAGAATGACATCAGAACTTTGCACCCGAATGAGTGGTGTTGAGAGCCCTTTGGGCTTGTGTATACATAAATTGGGATAGTCTGAGTTCAAGTCTGAGTGAAGCATATAGAACAACCAATCAGAAGGCTGCTCAGACCCCGATGTCCGGCACCGAATGCTGGTGTCCCGCAACGAACTGAGTGAAACCCTTTCTAGAAGTAGACAAGGGGATCGTCGTCTTCGTGCTATGATCGAAAGGTGAACGGGCACACAGGGCTTCCTAAACACTGTCCCATGCAAACAGTTCCATTCTTGGGTGAATCACTACTTGACCCACCACATCAATGAGGTCTTCCAAATGCAGACCCAAGTTCCTCACCTGCAACGCCCGCTTTCCACTCTCCAGCACTCGGCCTTGCCAAAGAGCTGGGGCCAGTCGCATCCGGAGTCGCCCAAGAAGACGCCACACGCCAAGTTGCGGGCGCCCGCTCGGTTGACGCCGGAGCCACGCAAGGCCTCGTAGCCCGTCTGCAGGAGCAAGCGCTGCGCCGGCGACATGATGCCCGCCTCGGAAGGAGCGGAAAGAAGCAGGGGACGTCGAAGCTGAAGTGTTGACGGAAATGTTCGGAAGCATCCGGAATGGGAGCCATAGAACAATGAAGATGTGGTATGTTCAAATCAAATATCTGGTCTTGTTAGTTATATAGATATATATTATGTGCATATATATATATATATGTCAATGATTGATGGGTCAATTCCAGAGAAAATGAAGTTTTTGGCGTTGGCCCAGTTAGAAGGTAGGGATTCCCCAAAGCACATCAGAACAAAACACAGAACAGGACCTGCCTACCCTCCAACAAGTGTGCTTATGGGTGCTGCTACGTGCTACGGGACAGCCAATTGCAGGTTTTTGCTATGTCAGATCACGAACCTTCTGCGCTTGTTCTCGCCTCCGTTTCGGAAATCTGAAAGAACTCATTGTCGAACCTGAGCTGCGGGTCCAAAGGGGTGGTGAGGAAGGATCGAGGCCACATACGTTGCAAGGAGAAATTGGGCTTTTTGGAAACAAATCAGGAGACTTGTCAACATGGGGTTTTCACATCCGTTTCAAGTCTCAACGTAACCGCAGCTTCTACCACGTCGCTTGGAACAAGTGGTTGACATGGGTCCCAAAACACTCCGTTGAAAAAGACCCGAAAGACTTCAAAAAAAGCCTTTTCAGGATTGCCTTATCTGGGTTTAGGGAGTTTAGGGCTTGGGCTTCTACCTCATAGTACTCCTTTTCTTGTACCGAACTCGGCATGATGATGTTCCTCAGTCCAGGTGACATGATGACGTCCTCATCATTGCAAAAGCCTCCATGAATCGCATAGGTGAAACCCTCCTTCTCTTCGGAGGAATAGTACAGCGCAGCATCCCAACGGGTCACCGGCACCGGCACCAAGCCATCATTGGAGACCGTGGACACCGCCCAGTAGCCACTTTGCCCCTGCGCATTCCCAGGGTAGTGACATGCCATGGACCTCACCATCACTTGATGGTCATTCATCAGCTGTGATGGCACGGTGACGACCCTCAAGTCCCGGGTGTTGGGTACCTGGGACTGGGTCACCAGCTGCACTTGAAGGGCAGCACCACTTTTGCCACAGGCCCGGTAGCTGTACGAAAAGAGGTCCTGTTGAGAAGACGAGAGTCACCAGGAGTCCAAACGCACCAAAATTCCAAAATTGGAAGGAACATCGATTAAAAATTAAAAGTGAAATAGAAGACCCGAGGAGAGCGAAGCGACGGCGATTTGGAAAGGGTTTGATGGTATTTGGGATGGCATTTGGGGAGCATTTCGCTCAACGACCACTCACTTGAGCTCTTGAAACCACTCACTTGAGCTCTTCCTCTTTTGTGGAATGAACACAGTGTCCTGACGGAAGACCAAGAGCCGGTTGCAGGGCAGAATCATCTGCGTTCTCTCGGCCAAGCGTGGATCGAAGGGTTCCAGGATGATCTCTGTACCCTCTGCATCTAACAGGAGCATCACACACAATTTCCTGAGTCGGCCAGGAAGAAGTAGACAGTAGACATGATTCTTGCTGTTGGGGGAAGATCAAAGCATGAAGAACTCAACCACCTGAAACAAAAAGAGTCAAGTTCAGAAGTTATATCTGCCAGCTGTCCGGTTCTCCAAGAAGTCGATGTGTCCCAGCACCTTGCCATCCTCATAGTTTCTCTGTGACAAGGGGAAGGGCCGATAGGAACTCTCCTCGCTCTTGCTGTCAATGGGTAGCCGAGCTGTGACCCTAGAGCAGCCCCACAGCGTAAACCCGAGCCTGGAGGACACGTAGGGCTCCATGGCCGCAGACACCGAGTGCAGGAGGGCAGCTGGGCCCTTGAGCCCCTCGGGCACCGCGCGTGGCACCGCGCCCTCCTCGGACTCGGTGGCCAGCTCTTTTTGGAGGATCCGAGCACTGGCGTCGAGAAAGGCATACTTGGAGCTGTTCCGCCGACCCAGGTAGGCTGCTTCGAACTCCTGGCCGGTCCAGGTCGTGTATTGAGTCATGCGAGTCCGATGTCAAATACGATGGTAGAAACCCTGTGATGCCAGATGTGGCTTGATCTGGCTTGAGGCTGACTGTGGGAATAGCCCCACTAGCCACACACACCAAATCCAAAGCAGACTCCTTCTTGGGCAAGGCCCAGCCAATCAGGTTGTAGCAGTCATCCACAGCCTCTGTGAGCTCCTGCGGCGCAAGACCCGCACGGGAACGTCGGAAGCAGCTCGGGAACGTCGGAAGGGCCGACCAGATCGATGCATAATGGTTGCATCTATTGTATGTGGAAAAAAAATATCAAGGCAAATTATGTGTGCCACCTAGTCGAGATCAATGAGTTATGTGTACTACCTAGTCAAGATCAATGAGCTTGCAACACAGGGCCTTTGAAGCTGAAGTCACCTGGAGACTTCTTCGCTGTGTGTGTGTGAACTCAGGAGGCCAGGGAGGTAGAGGGTTCTGGTTCCTGAAAAGATTGTGGATTGCCATATTTAGCGTGTTGTGGACTCCGCAGAGTTCCTCCTTGGTCAAGAAGGTCTCCACCACGCAGTACCCCTTCCGCGCCAAAGCTTCCACAAGTCGCAGCCCAAAAGAACGGCCTGGATTTGTCGTCACGGATTTTCGTCGCGGACGGTCAGGAACACCCCAAAATAACCTGGTTAAAGGCTCTTTCTGGGATTGAAGACGAGAAACAGACGAGATCATGGATTGAAGAAAACATTCTCCCATTCTGTTGGCCGGTCCAGGAGGTGAACGCCGCACTGGTGTGTGACACAAAAAGATAAAAAGGATCGGAACTGAGTCCTCTCGCAGAAACCCACTCCTTGTTCTGAGGTTCCTGGCAACTGATGCACGGTTCCTTGCGACTTAGCATGCAACAGAATGCTGGCCTTCCGTGGGTTTTCGACGCAAAAAAACCGACTGCAACAACAAAGACCAGCAAACTGATCGAAGATGATGAGTCCCAACAGGCACCGAGCTTCCAGAGATAACAGTCTGGCCCATCAACTGATGAGTCTTGCAGTTACCGAACTTCTGTCTAAGATCAACTATGCCTGAGATGTTTGTGAAAATGTCATTTTTGCATTCAACCAGTCCACTCTTCTTTGGATCACACTGCAGGGGCTAGACCCCCGGAATGAGAATCTACCCTGAAAGAGCCCATGGCATCCGATGAACAGTTGGACAAAGTTGGACCTCGCCTTCTTCCTCGTCCCGTGGCAAAATCAAGTCGCAAACATCTTCGATGGCCAGCTCCTCTTTGAATCGCAGACATCCCAGGCGACTTTTTGAGCAGATCGGTCATGTAACGGGAAGCTGGCTGATGGTGGTTTACCATAGATAAAGCTCACAGGGCCCCACTCAGTATAAGCTTCCAAAAGCCAAAAGTAAACACATACTGTAGAAAGGATCATGGGAATTAGATGGAATTAGGATCACGGTGTCATTTACCTTGATTCAAAAGGGAAAGCGACCCGCTCCTCTGCGTCCCCCTGCTCCAGTTCAGTCATTCCACTTCAGGCGGAAGGGTCGTGTCGGACGCGTCGGACAGTGCATCTGTCCCGGGTGAACTTTTTGAGTTGTGCTATGCTATGCCGTTGCTGCTTTGAACGCATTCTGTCGTCGGTTCATGGTCCGTTTTCAGCGACATGTTCCGTGTTCTCATTGTCTCGTCCTCTCGTGAAAAACCACGGTGCTCTTTAACAGTTCGTTGAAGAATCCACGATTCCATGATCCACGAGCTGCCAAAAGGGCTGCCAGACACACACGCATGGAAGTCCTAAAAAGCCTGTACTGCGCATGCCCTGGAAGTCCAACACTATCTTCAAATGGGCAAATCTAGATGTTTGTAGTGCAAATCCTTAGTAAAAACCATGCTTCTTCCGGATGACCCGGCTATTGAATGAATGGTGGTTCGAATCCTAGGGCATGTTCCCAAGAATGTAGAGACATTGTTGGCAGGATCTTCGCCGCTGGATCAGCTAGACTTCTTAAATCGGCCCCACTGCCCCAAGACTCCCCTGGATCCGAAAGATGATGGTCTCCAGTAGTTGGTAGTCTAATGAGTTCCAAAAGAATGCATCCAAACCCTTTTGGCTGCAGCTCTCGCCTTCTTCTGCAACAGCATGTGCTGGGACTGCTGCTTCGTGGTCTGAGCATTTAAAAGCCTCGATTGGAAGAGCTGTGGACACCTGTGAGACACTCGTCTCTTCCGCACATGGCCAAAAAGATTCAGGCGGAAAAGCTTGAACCAGCGCAGCCCTTGTCGAAAAGATTCGAAAGGAGAAATTCCGAAACTTGAGTAAGTTCCTCTATTGACCGGGCTTTGCATGGCGTCTATCAATTGGAAGGATACTCCAATGACATATCGGAAACATCTTTTCACCTTTTAAGCAATTGCACTCCTTCTGGTAGGAATGATTTGCTTGACTCCACACGAGCTTGCTTCAAACGTTCTCTTCCACTCCTGGTGCAACGATCTTTTCCACAAAAGGGGCAGCGTTAAGTTCGGAAACTAAAATGTTCGGTTTCGGAAACTCGAAGGTTGGGTTTGGACACTAGCAAGATGCTCTTCATACCGTGTTTCAAACAGGTGCTCACATGCATGGCGCGTCAAAATCCCCAAACCCCAACAAAGAATAGTTTCCGAACCCGTATGTTCTGAACCTACCAAAAATTGTGTCTGAACTCGACCAAAATAGCTTCTGAGAAATCCCCACCGTGGAGAAAAGAATACCTCAAACCCACCTCGGCTCCTTGAAGGTTGGTGTAGTTGCTGGGTGTTGTTGGGGGGGTCCCCCCAAAAGTGGGTGTTGGGTGTGTGCTCCACAAAGGCGTGTCTGGGCCTGGGTCAATTCACCCAGTGCCTGCAATTCTTCACTCCAAGAAAGCAGCAGGATACAACTCATCGTTGGAGGATGTTTCCTTGTGTATCCAATCTGGACAAATCTCCAGGCATTTATCCAAATTCTCTCCCGTCAGAATGGGAGAATCCAGAAACTGGAAGTGGTCCAAGCTTGGTCCAAGTTTTGGATTACAGTATTAGCCCTCACATCAGTTCTGGTTCCCTCCAGCGTCAAACCAGGATCCCCGTACTTCTGCTCCATGAGCCCATGCCGCGTTTGTTCGCGGATCGCTTTGGCCTTGTGCAGAAAGAACGACAGGGTAGTAGCCATACACTTCTTGAAACCAAACTGTGCTGTAGATGGTGGTGTGATAGAATATGATAAAATCAATTTGAGTGAGCTTGTACATTCACCAGCAAAAATAGGAAAATGACCAATCGAACAAGCTGCAAAAACAGGATCGCCGCGAAGTACTCGGCTCTAAGAACAAAGCGGCCAAACAGTGTTGGGTGATTCGTCTTGTCCCACACCGTCATACCCACTTCTGCCTCTTGGTACACCAGCAGTTTTCGGACAAATTCTTAGACTCCCGAACCCTCACTTCACACAAGGACCACATACATGACTCCTGGAACTCTGAGACTGCTCGAAACCACCTGGAGAAGTTCCCGGATGAGCTCTGATCAGCATGAAGAGCCAAGTTTTTGGAAGCGACACACCCCCGTGTTCTCGCACCTTCTCCCTCTGCTGCGCATTCTGCGCCTTACATCCGCACGGGACGGGAAAACGGTCGCTCCCACGTAGAAGATTCGGCCGACGAAACCCCTGCCCGACCTCATGTTCAAGCGAAATCGTACACCACCTGTACCCAAAACCTCTGCAAATCGGGGGGAATCCACTGTGCCCTCTCAGAGAGGCTGTAGGACTCCCATCAGCAGACAAGCGAAGGATCGCTTTTCCACATGGCGAAGTTCGAAGGATCTTCACCCTGTGGAGTTCCACGTCCGAGTCCACAACTCCTCCCAGTATCCACAACGATGGGGACATCCGAAGACCCCCCCCGGACCCGGCCTTTCCTTTCCTGAAAAGAAATACCATCAAACACCACGAAACACACCTTTAAACACGAAGGCCGCGAAGCACAACGGCTCAGTGCCTGGGCGTTCCGAATGGACTCCCACTTTTGCTTGTAAAACTGCTCCTGGTGCCGCTGGGGGCTGAGAGCAAATCCCGAGCATCAGGAAACACCATGTCAGGTGGTGTACTATTGCATCCACTTAGCGGCTACAAGCGTCAAGTACCTGTGCAATTGGTTCGGATAAACCATCTCTAAAGGCGGAATGTCAACATGAGGCTCCTTGTTTCAAAGGATGTTCTTCTGGAAAGTCTACTTAGACTTCCAAGTTTATGGCTCTTCAACGGAGCGTAAAGCATGGGTCAAATTGGCTGCTGGTTAGTAGGGAAATCCAATCTGTCGACGCACAGCCTCCGCTTTCCACCCTATCTCGAGCTCTCTATGCGCGCTTGCACAGCCAAATCTGCACGAAGGAAGTATGAAGAAAAGTCTCCAAGGAATCTTATGTTCGCTTGACATTGTAGGGTGTACTGGCATGGGCATATGGATATCCCTGGATTCAAACAACAAAAGTGTAGTGCTTGAAAGCTCATCAAGAAACTGATTTTGTCGTCTGAAACCCCTGGGCCTGTCAGTTCTCCGCAAATCCAACAGTTTTTCAAAGATTGTGATGCAGCAAGTGCAGGTTGAATCCAGGCAGGGTTTCTTTGAACAAATGTCTGAGTAATTGGAGGTTTCCAGGCACAATTGCAGGGAAAAGCGCAGAGCGGAGCCATTGGAAACCATCCTCGTTCAAATGGCAGAGTAACCCATAGCTCCCCCAAAACGACTCCACACAAACATCCCTCCAAGGAGTCCCAAATGTGGCCTACTTTGGCAGGTCAACTCGCGTCCATGCTTTTTTGGTAGCCGCTTCCTCACCAAACCATCACCATCAACAATGACTCAGTTCACCAGCTGAAAGGATCTTATGCGGGAATGTGCTTCCAGCAGCTTTTGGGTGCAAACACTTGGGGATCGTCGTCGTATTCCGCAGGGATGCTGCCAGCACGTGTTCCTAGTAGCAAGGCCAGGAGCCCCGTTCGTAGCGTCCGAACTATGCGGAGCCCACGCCTTGGCCGAGAACTTCTGCTCGTTCTGTTCTCGAAGCTTGACGATCTCCGCCGCGCGCTTCTTGGTCCTGGCGGGTACCGCCTTTTGGCCCAACGCAGAGCCTTTGTGTGCGCTGTTGAAGTGGCGTCACAAAAAGGAATCGATGCGAGAAGGCCAAGTTGAAGTGACGCTTTCATATCAGAAGATGTGGGTGCCATTTGTAGCGACTTGAAGTCTCAAAGGGAGTGACTCTGCGACCCACAGGAATAGACTGGGGCAAGTGATTTGGTGACAAGGTGGAATTACCTAATCTTTGGTGAGTTGCAACCAAAGTAGGTAGGTAGGTAGGTAGGTAGGAAGGAAGGTAGGTAGGAAGGAAGGAAGGAAGGAAGTATCAATCTGTCCAAAAAATCTATTTATCTATCCATCCATCCATCCATCCATCCATCAATCAATCAATCCATCAATCAATCAATCTATCTATGTATATATATATATATATACGTACAAGTGGTCTCCAACTAAACTTTAGACCCAATTTGCATGTGGCTCTGAACGCCCGGGGCCTACCCCAGCCCCTGCAAAACCGAAGAATTCAAGAATTGTTCCCTTTGGGCTCCCGGCTCTTCAATCTTCTTCCAGGCCTGTTGGAGACCAGCTTCGTCTCGTTACGGCCAAAGTATTCCGAATGGTTCCGCAGGTTTCTACTGGAGAATATCTTGATGATCCACACAATTGGGTGGTTCCATTCTATTATCTTTTTCGGCAACTGCACACTTGCTACTGGAACCGGGTATCCCCATTTCAACCACGTCAAAAACCAGTGAAGTGTCCCTTCAAGCCAGGACATTTATATACGCAGGTCAACCCCAGCCCAAAATTTGGAGGAGGGATTCAGCAAATGCCAGGTAGGACAAAGGACCCAGAACCTGTGGTTTCCTGCATTCAATGTTTGATTTACAGCATGGTCATAGACAAACCCATCTTGTTGGGACTCCTTTGCAAACTCTTCATGAGAATGAGAATCCGTGTTTGAACTTGTGACTGATACAGCTTCACGATGTCTTTGACTTCGAAGAAGAAAAGCTTCACCACAAGAGGCCGCCAATCGACAATCGACCACTTTCTGGTTCTCAGTGGGACCTTGATAGAGGTGATGCTTCCGAAGTTGCTTCAGCAAGCTCAATTGATCCTTCAGGAATCAAAGTCCAATACAAGCACCAGGTGGTGTTTAGACTCTACGTAGCAAATAGTTTTGGAGAATCTCTTGAACTAAGAAAACCTGTTGGAGGGTGCGTGTAGTTGAGACTCAGATTCAATGTTGCAACTCGAGCAGGCATGAACTCACTCCAAATCCACAGTGCTCCAGCGTCCCAAACACTACCCAACCCCAAAAACACGGGCTGGGTGCAGCACGAGCACCGCCGAAGCCCCACCCATCACCGGTGCTCGCGCCACGCCTTCTCCTCCTCTTGTTTCAGCAAAGCGATTCGGTTGGCTAACAGCTGGGCATCCAGCTCCGCCTCAGTGGGCGTCGCAGTAGTCGGTGCAGCACCAGTGCAGCAGGCACCACTCGACCACTGGAGGGGCTACCGGCTACCGAGATCATTCCAAAGGTAGAAGCCCTCACTTGGCAATATGGCTGATGAAACATTTCTAAGTGAGTAGCATGTCCTCCAGACTCCCGATCTGCTACTCCACCCATGATTTGCTCAATTGATCAGTATGATCCTGCACCGATCGATCTGGAAACCGCACCATGATCTCAGATTAGATGGCACCAATCTTGAGAAGTTGCTGCAGCCATCAAAATGACAGAGCTCTGTCCGTTTGTGCATTCTGAACCTGCATGTACCCTCACTGCAACAAACCACAACAAACCGCACTTACACACACCCTTGAGAAAAAAATACAAAAAGAATCCTCAGCCACAAACCCTCCCATCTTTGTTCCACTCTCAGAGTCTCCGAAAACCCTTTCTGCGCCATCGGTTTAACACTGGGCCTCCCGGACACGCTTGCGAGCCTCTCTTGCTGCTGTCAGGTTCGCCTGGCCCTGAGGTGGCGTTCGCTGGTCACATGGGCATGCGGAAACCGCTGCGGCAACGTCTGGTAGCGAGTAGAGGGGCTTTCCTTTGCCAGGTACCATGTAGCTACTGGTTCTACACTTGGGGCATCCCTTCTATTCATCAGCCAACCAACCTAAAAGCCATCGCAAGAGTTGTTCACTCACTAAACCTTGCCATCACAATGATTGATCCTGTATATAGATCCCAGCTTACCAGGCCGTCCTAAGATCTCTTTCTCTCACTTGGTTTCACCATTAGGAAAAGATCCATTCCACCCGAATGCTCTTGATTCCAAACGATCTCGCCCATGGGACTGCCTGCATGACGCTGGTACCTTCCTGCCAGGAGATCAGCCGTCGGAGGAGGGTGAGAAGCCAAAATTGGATAGAACCTCCACAGGATGTCAACAGAAAGAATTATGACTGCTGTGACTCAACACAAAAGGAGGAATTCGGAATGCATCTCTTCATGATTCAAATCCTTCAAAACCCGCAAAATAACAGATAGAATGGATCTTTCACTCATCCGAGGGTGCTCATGGACAGCATTTTGAATGCACAATCACAATCTCCCAAGCTTTGCAACACTGCAAGAACGAGAAGCAGAGTGATCCGCTTTGCAGGGGCTTCGAGACTCAAGTGAAAAGGTGGCACCTTCTTGTGAAAGGCAAAATTTACTCAAGATGCAAAGTTTGCCCTCACAATTGGTGTACAAACCCAAGAAACATGCAGGAAAACTTGGAATTGTTCGCAAACTCACACGAAACAGGTCAATGAGGCAAGTTACTTCACTTCCAACCTCCAAACCAAACACCGATCTTGGAAGGTGATCACATAAGCAGAAAAACCATCCATCCCCGTCCGAATTTGCGTCTTTGGGAAATCCCTTCGAATCGTCCCTTGAAAAAACCGTTCAAAAAAAGGGAATCGTTCGCTTCTTGCCAGCCCTTCAGGACCACTGGGTCCGGAGGAGGGACATCCGCCATCTTTGGCACCTTGGTCCAAAATGGGACGTGAAGGTCTACACATTGGACGTAACGACTCCCATAGGTTTCTAACAAGCGCCCTGATGGTCGTTCATCAAATCCAGCATGTATGCAGAATGGACTGGGTGATTGAACCATACCCAGATGCGAAAGGCTCCAAATACAGCAAACCAAAAGGGAACTGTGAATCCTCGAGTTTAAATGAGAAATTCACCCATATGGATGAAAATCTCCATGGCGAACCCAAATCAAACTACTAAGGATGTGGGGTTTCTTGGTGTGGGGTGCTTCTTCCAGGGTTGCTATTACTGTACGTGTCCAGTCATTCACCACATCCATGTGCCACACCTCACCTACCCTGTCACCAGAATAATGATATGTTTGGTCGTACAAACGATCAGTTCGATTCACATTGCAGTAGCCGGTGGCCATCCAACATTCAAGCTGAGCGGCCTATCGTCTGCGTGGTCTGACCGCCCGAATATCGTCCACTCCCTAGTCTTGCACCAACACAGCTGACACGCACGTTCATCTGTATAAAACAATAATGACAAACACGAAACATCAGCTCTTATGATGCCATGGTTGTTTTGTGGACCTACGCAAAATTCATCGATGCGCAGCTTCAATGGTAAGCCGCTTCAAAAATTATGTAACCGAAAAATTAAGTGACTTCATGCGAGCGGGCCCCCCCGGCGAGCGGGCCCCCCCGGCGCAACAACATTCAACCTATAATAGGCCCCATTTGGCACAAAACAAAACATTTGGAATTTCTGTGTCTCCAAGTCTCCAAGTGGTTTCATGATCTGCATCTGCACTTGAGCATGTTTTGGTGAAACAAAGTTTTGCAACTGCTTTTCAGGACGCTGCCTTCAGGTGACGCCACAAGCATGATCAGCCAAACAAAAGCAGCGGCACACCAGCACGTAAGCTCCAAAGCGCACATGGCCACACGCACAAAAAGCGGCAACTTGAAGTTAGAACCCCAATATATAGCTCTCGCTAGCTGGGGAAAAACGTCGTGAAAAACAGCACGCGCGCTATAGAAGGTTTCAAATCCCGACATCTTTGTGCAATTCACTTCTACTCCGCATCCCGCCCTCGTTTCTCATCAACTCACTTCACACCAACTCAGCTCACGCCAACTCGACTCACACCCCTCATCTCCTTTGCACTCACAAGTGCCATGAAGGGTCAAAACACTCCAGCATTGTTGTGGCGGCGGGATCCGAGTTCTTCCACCTCCTTTGTTTGTTGTGGGCGCTGAAACTTGAACCCCGTTCACCCAGAGGCCTTGCTCACTCCGCTTCCAAGTCCGGAAAGGAACCCGGCCTTGGCTGATCAAACCTTATTTTTAAGTGGTCTTTTGATCAATGCGAAGCCAGTAGAACGGGAAGAGGCACAACAGGAAGAGTAGAAGAGCTCGTTGTGGCGAAGATGCGGCCGTGTCTGCGCATGCTGGTCCATCTTTCTCACCAATTTATTTGCAGTAAGTTCAGAACGCCATGAAAGCAGACCGTAGAAATCCAAAGCGGCAATTGAAGGCGATTTCCCGGAGCATGACGTTGGCCACTTCCAAAAACAAAAAGCCTGATGCATCCTTGTGGAAACTGCAATTTTTGCGTCTTGTGGCCTGCAGTTCTGGGGAGGCCCTCCATGGCGAGACGGGTTTTGCCACGGTTTTTGGACCCCAAAATGAAGGGAACAAGTTCACCCGCAATGCTTTGGACCTGGGCGTGGAGGTGCACGGCAAGTGGCAAAGGTAACCAATCGTGAGTTGCCATTTGCTCTTCCTTCCAGACGCATGGCGCCCATAGGGCCAAGAATTGCTGCCAATAAAAGCAAGGGCAGTTGCATGTTTCAGGAATTTGCCTCCTGACGCTCGCACTGCCGACAATCCAAGTCTGCGACTTTGTTGTGTGAGCGTGCTTTCTCCTCCTGCAAAGGGAATGGGAGTGGGCCCTTGCTGTCGTGACAGGTTGCACAGCTCCTGAAAAATCTTTCTGAGCGATCTCGCAAGCTTCCATTTGATAGTGACCGCATTATGTGCTGTATGCAATGTGTCTCATACTTGCACCTTTCGCTGTTTTGGAGCAAACATCAACTGACGCATGTGCTGGCACTGTCAAGGATGCTGCGGAGGATCCAAAGCCATTGTGTCGTCCGCTTCGATGGAGCATGCAGCTTGTGCAAGTATTCACTGAAAGCTGGCCTTCGCAGCAAATTCATCCATGCCCAGGTTTTGTCTTGCATTTGTCCCACATTGAATTCATTGCAACGTTCGGTGATAAATCCCATCACGAGATCTGCAGGATTTCCTGGATGTCTCTTCTGGTGGGTTGCCCATTGTGTTTTTGGTTTTGTGTTTTGGTTGCTTCGTTGTCTGTGTTGTGTTTTTCGCTTTTGGTACTCAGGAAACTTGATCTCTACAACCTCTGACCTTCGCATTCTTGTGACAACGGCAGCCCCAGGCGCGTGCAAAAAAATCTGGCCTTTCAGGGCGCTCGGTTTTGCACGTTCTGCCCACGGGGTGTTTTGGCAGCGGTGTGTATCAACAATTTATATAACTGAACGAGCAGAGATGGCTCCTTCACACTGGTCTCTCACAGGGGCAAACTTCAGGTGCCAGGTCCACTCACTCACGGCGGATCTCCAAGCATTGTGGCAAACACGCACCAGGCGCGCAAGGCCGGTAAAAAAAAAGTTTGACCTGTAATCGATCAAGAACATCACACAGGCCAAACGCCTTTTTTGCACGCGTGGGGCTGCCGTTATCGCAAGAATGCGAAGGTTAGCTGTTCTTTATTTTTGCACGCGTGGGTGAGACGTCATAACCTGCGCATGGATGAATTGCCACGAAGGCCAGCTTTGCAAGGAACTCGTGAGGTTTGCATTGAAGCAAACAGATCTGTACTTTCAGGCTCAACCACTAAAATACAGTCAAATTCCGCTAAGCTGCAACTGCTAGCGCTCCTTTTTGTCGCGATGAGCTGCGTGCTTGAGCCAAGAATTGGCACAGCGCGTAAAAGCATAGCATTAGGTGATGTATTTCAACACCCCCCTCTGCTTTCACTAGCGACCCGTGAATTAGCAGCTTTGATCGGGCTAAGCTATGATGCCAGCATGGATCTTCTTTTAAAGACCACTCTATGGCATATGCTCAGAATGCATGCAGCTCGAATTTAGTATGATCGCCAACTTCCGGTCGACCACCGCCCATACCTGTCGCGCGTCCACCATTGGCCCTCGTAGTAGGTGTAGCTTCCCCAGCGATCGCCGTCTCGATACTCGCGGGCAGCAGCATAAGCTGTGCGGAGAGCACCCTCTCTTGCATCTCTCACAGGCATCGATTTGGATGTTGTAGTTGATGCTGGCGAGGGTAACGGCGGTGTCTTGGTGGATGCAGCAATGTAGTCGGTGGGCTCGGAGGAAACTTTGCCGTTGGCATCTGGCGAATGTCGATCGTACCAATCGCATTGATACCAGCACTTGGTGAGCTCTCTCCATCGGGTTCAGCATTCGGGGCAACCCTTTGGCTGGATGCGGCCTTTGGAGGTGTCCGTGGCGCAGCAACATGAGTTCTGCTGGCCTTGCCACGACCCTTCGCCGCGTTCCTCTCAGCTGCCCGCTCGCTCTGCTGACGCTTGCTTTGAACGAGCTCTTGGGCAGGGAGTTGTCAATGGTCTCGTGAAGCTCTCTCAAGGTATGCGTCTCAATGACCTCCATGACAGGTAAAGGTCAACAGGTTGGTTCCTTTTCCCCGGGTCTTGCGATGATCGCAGAGATCTTGGAATTTCTTGAGACTATGGAGCTCACGCTTCCAGATGATCACCCAATGGGAGTGTTCAAAGCGTTCCAAAAGTGCTGGATCATTGCTGGTGATGTGAGCGATGTCTTCGTCAACGTACATCAATTTCGCAAAATCCAGGTCATTGGCGGTTCGCAATCCCACTCCAAGATTAACCTGAGCACGAGTGCGTGGAGGCGTGGGAAGATGGCCGTGACACTATGTCACGCAACTGGATGTCGAGCAACGTAATGTTGTGCTCGGTCATCCGTTCAACGAACTGCACGTCGTTCTCATAGCGGTCAGCCATCGATGTACAGCCAAGGCCGATGGCTCTCTTCAACTGCTGTCTTGCAGTTCCGATGTGGTCGCCTTCAGGGCTGCGATTGCCTCGGGCACGCCCTGGACACCCACCGCTCAACACCATCTGGGTGGGCCCGCCACATTCCCACAACCTCCACCCAACCACGCCAACTTCAAGCCACACTCACTCTGCAACGCCCACACGTGGCCCTCTGCAGGTCACCATCCCACGCCCCGATCACAACGGACCTCACGCCTTTCAACTTTTCCAGCGACATCAAGCATTACCTCAACTCCACAGCACACCGTACCCGACAACCCTTGCTCCCTCCCAGGCATTCACCACCACGTCCAGCTCCACCGGCTAGCTACCCATCAAACCGAGCAGTGGGAGGCCATGCTCATCGACAGCCAGTTCGAAGAGACGTACATCACCAATCATCACCTGACTGGTCAGGCCCACTATCGGTGTACCGAGGTGGAAGATGTACATCGCAAGATCGTGCTCGGAGTGGTGGTTGATGGCCATCCCTATATGAACTCATCCTTGTCAGCGGCTGGGACTTTAGCCCTCCACTAAGGTGGTACCGATTGCCACACTGGTTGAAAAGTCATTTGACGAGGGCATCTGGCATCTTGCGAGGCAATATCACAACGTTTCGGAGCATGACGAACTTGATTTGAGCCAGTTTGTCGGTGCACTCTTCGCTGAGTTCCCCGAAGCCCGCATGAAAGTGACGGATCTGATGCACATGACAAAACTTGACAACAAGAACAGGTTCGAATTCCTCGCAATTGCTGGCCACCAAAAAGCCACAGGAATCAACCAAACATACTTTGAAGATAAGGGCAGCCACAGGCCACGTGTTCATTCGCTCGGAGAATGACTTGTTCTTCAACGCCGACGTTGTTTACGTCCGACATCAGGACGCCGGCAAAGACCTCTCCGATTTTCGCGGCACTGGCGTGCCAGTTGTGGAGTGCATTGAGGATGTCCCCGCCATGACCTTTCACAGGACGTTTCATGCTGCAATCAAGGGCATTCAGCAAGACGGCCTGCTGGTTGGCGGTGAAGCCCGGCGCAACTCCGGCAGAGCCTACATCTAGTTGGCTCGAACTCAGATTCGCCAAAATGAAGTGGTGCCGGGAATTCGGAGGCTCAATCCGATCGAAGTTGTTGTTGCTCTGCGTGAGACAGTAGCGGATCTGCTTTACGACCAAGTGCTATTTTGTCACCTGACAATGTCTCGAGCGCAACATTGTCCACATCCGGGACACCGAGAAGGACATCATCCTCTGGTCGAGGTCCAACGCGACAAGAGTCATCCCAAAGGCGCCGGCAGCCTCCCGCGAGGGAGTGCCAGTGCTGCACCTTCTGCAAGCCATTCAGGAAGCACCGATGTCGTGATGGAACCAGCACCGACTCAGAAGAGGGAGCGCCCCGCCGTGGAGCCAGAGGCCGAGAAAGACGTGGAGATTGTCAGCCCAGAGCCGTCTCAGGAAGTTCAGCGGGAAAACATCCCGACTGAAGAAATCATGTGCCCAGGATGTGGTGCAAACCTTGTCAGAGGCACCACTGTGTGTCCCGCATGCAATACAAACATCACCGGCACACCTGAGGTGAAGCGTGGCATCCTCGCAAAGAGAAAGGAGCTGCTCAACAAGCTCGACTACAAGTGCCTTGATGCTGACACCATCGAGAGAATCGGCAGCCAGAGCAAGCAGTTCTGCGAGGAATCTGCTTTTTTTTCCACGAGTACGGACGCCGTGTGGGCATGGTGCCCAGGTCATCATTGAAGGAAGGGAAATACAATCAGATGGTGGAGAAAAGGACAAAGACAACCCAACAACAAACCAAACAAAACCAACCACAGCCCACAGGCCGAGTCTCCACCACCAAGTAGTATTTCCTCTGTACTAGGGTGAAACAAGTGAGAGGATGACTGCTGACTATCTATGGGCCTGAATTCACGAAAGAAGAGCATGGCAGCGAGGGTTTGTGCTCTAGCAAAATCTCAACGAAGTCGTCAAATGGACTTCACATCACTATTACCAGTGACCAGCGGCCACTGCACAGAGTGGCAAAAACCTGGTCACAATGCAAGTCCCGGGCATTGGTATGCTCTAACGCAGGTCTGATCCTTGCCTAAGTGGATCAGTGGTTGCTATGCAGATCATGCCGTGGAAAAATCCTTTCTTGTAGCACAACCCTTGCAACTGGTTGCACATACAAGTCAAGAGGCATAGTAGTTGGTAGTGTTCAGGCAGTGGCGGCCATAGCAAACGACGAAAGCCTGCAGGTAAGGGTGCGAAAGGCTCACCCCCCCGAAGGGAGGTCATCTCTGCACCCTTCGGCACACAAAGGTGCCAGAACGGGGTGTGCCCTAACCTTGAGAAATGCTGCGTCATTGCAAAAGCATTGTCCTGTTGCGTGCAAGGCCCGTGTGAAACAGGTGAGACCGTGGACCTATCCTAGCATGGTATATGTGCCTCTTTGTACAAAATTGGTAATGTCGGACATCAACAGAGGGAACTAAGGTTCCCCCTGGGCATCCTCCATTGCCACTCTCTACCACCCGCCTGTTGGGAACGAGGAGCTAAGGCTCTCATTCCTATTGGCTCACTGTATCGTGAATGTCGAAAACAAGTTGGCGACTCTACTCAACGTTTGCACATTTCACTTGACGTAGCTTCCTGGCGGAGTGCTTATGCACCATTCCCGCCACGAAAGCATTGCTGGCCTTTGGTGCAGGTTCTAGAAAGTCTTCTCTCCATAAATCATTGGCATCGGCCGGCAAAAATCGGAGCCATTTGGGCTGATCGAGTTGCTCACATTTGTCAAAGGCATTGGGTCGGGCATATGTCCCTCGCCATGTTTTACTTTTTCCTTGCTTGCGTATTGCTCGAAGTTGCGTGCAACCTGCAAAAGCGCGTCGCGCAATGTAAAGCAGGGATGGTGGAGTGGAAACCTCCTGTAGAGAGGTACACTTGAGGAAGGCTTCTTGCTCAATGATCCTCAAGTTGCGGGAAAGGCAGAGTTGTTGCACTGCGAACAGTGTGCGAAAGCGGAGCCCAAAATCTCAAGCACGTCTGCTTGGGACAGATCAACAGTTTGCAGCTGTTGGCAGCTCGCACAGGCGGCGGAGCCTATCCTGTTGAAGTCTGTCGGCAAGGCAAGTGCGACAATGCCAGCCTCCAGAAAACAGCAGTCCGGCAAGCATCGGTTTGGGTGCGCTGCATCCCGCTCTGGCATGCCTAAATTGATGTGACTCAGAGCTGTGCATGCTTGAAAAGCTCGAGGCCTCAGTTGGGCTTGGGGGGCTAGCCGATTGCTAGGGCATTGAGCCGTGCCCACCCTCGTTAAGGAACGACACTCTTCGAATACTTCAGTGCCGAAATGCTTGCAAAAGGGGGCAACCACTACTCGTAGAATTTGGCACCAGCTAAAGGCGCCATGCAATAGGCTGACGACTGTGTCTGGCAAGTGGACGATTTGCAACTGTCCACAGCTCCTCCACGCAGCCTCTCCGACAATCTTGACACCGCTCTCAACGAGTGCGTGACGGATTTCTGCGCAAAAGGAAAAGGCTTGTGGGGAAATTTTGTCATTTCTACCCCCGGATTGCCTTGACTTCCCCTTTTAGCTGCCCCTTGTGTACTGTCTCTACCCGCTTGGGAGCTTTGGCCTCCAGGTGTCAGCACACTGGGAGGGAGCCCTTGGCTCCACCTCTACCAGTGGCCAGCGCTCTTCTTACCACACCACGCGCCGAGAGAAGCAAAGGAAGGAGTGGATCCACACACCGAGTGACGTGGGACCGAACCCATTCATTTCCACCAAGGAAGCACAGAGTAACCCGCACTACCCAAGTATGTGAAAACACGGAAGCGTGTGCGACCCTTTTGCGAATCCCGCTCTTGAGCCAAACATAACAGTCGGTTTGACTGTATGTCTGTTCGTCCTTCTCTTCTCTGAAGAGGTCTGACTGGTCACAGTCGTCCAAAACATACTAAAGGTACAAGAAAGCATCTCCAAACACTCTCAAGCAAAGCTAGGCTATACACAGCTCATCTCAAGCACTACAGCTCTATACTTAGGGCTTCTCTAGACATGCTCCTAGCCACTTCTGGTCACATTCCACTTAGTCCGGCTAAGGTGGTCAAAGCAAACACACTCCAGAGAGGAAGATCCCTACTCAGCTCCAACCCCAAGGACAGAAAACGAAAAAGTTCCACTACACAGAGGTACTAGGTGATCCACACACTGTACAGGCGTGCTACCCACACTTTTCACACCCCTTCTTGGGTCACCTCGTACCTTCTCCTGGTCTTCTTGTCTTCTTCTTCTCTTCAATTCGTTTTCTCTGAGCAACTAAGGTTCGAGCATCAACTAAGATCTCAATGTGGTTCAAAATGGTCTCCAGGTCGATCAAACGTCAACGAATCAAGGACAACGAGCTTCAAGCAAGTTCAAATCCAGATCAACCGATCAACCATGCTTCAACCAAGCAAGCAAAGCAACAAGGATTCAAGGTCCCTCAGACAGCAGGGCTTCAAAGAGCTGCACGGAGCCAGCTCTTCGCCTCTGCTTCTGTCATCACTGGGACCCTGAAACCATACAAGGTCTCAAGTGGTCACCTGACAGGTCAAGCGAACGAAGATTCCTGAAGACAAAAACCTGTCACATTCAACGTGCCAAAAGCTTCACACAGCGTCAAACAGCAAGTAAACAAAAAGAAACTAGCCAACCCTTGCTAGATACAATCCCTGGGCTATTGTTCAACTTCCACTGCATGTCTCAAACTCTCAAACCTTTTTTCTTCACTTCAACTGCAACCAATCGACTCGACATCAAATGTCACACGGTCCAAAGTTCACAGCAATCAAAGGAAGCTAGAACCCCTGCTAGCTACAAACCCTGTTCTACTGTTTGCCGTGATTCCTTCGTGCAAATGCAAATGACATCTCTTAATCTCGCAGTTCTCAACCCTTGATCCCTCGTGAGCACGCTTCCACTGACCTCCAGGCCGGTTCCCCCTGGTCAACCTGGCATAGTCAGACATTTCTGTTGGATAAAACCCTGTGCAATCTAGCAAGGTAGTCTCACATCAACTTAACAAGAATCTTCTCCTACTCAAACATCAAAGTTGACAAGACTTCAAATCCCTTCAAAACTGCGTCTCACAAGATCAAATTGAACAACTGCAAATCGAATGGCAAAACCCTCTGAGCAATCCCTTTTTCCACCGATGTGGGCTGGCCGCTGTCAACAAAAAATGGCCTGGTGCAAACTTTCTAGGAACTTACTTCCCCGAAAGCCGCGGCATCATGACCTTCAAGATCAAACATCAGCCATTTCAAAGTCATGGCAGATCAGATATCGCCTTGGCCAATTTCAGCCCAGCTCCATTGGCCATCGGCCAGCCTCACCCTCTTGTACCCCGGGGCTGATGGAACAGCCGGAGCACTGGTTCCTCCTGGTCCCGTGGGCGTCTGAGGAGTACCAAAGATTCCAGCCCCAAATGTCGGTGTTGGGAACGCAGGACTCGGCGGAAAGGCTGATGGAGTTGGTGGGGTTAATGACCCTGGCATCAGTTTCGGTTGCACTGCACTTTGAGGTGCAGTCATCCCTACTGGCACACCCTGAGCTGGAGCATTTCCACTTGCCGGTGCCATAGGTGGCGGTGGCAATTTCGGTCCAGCAGCCTTTGGATCATCTGGCTTCTTGGACTGCAATTCAACCAGCTTCTGCAGGTGTCCACCTATGGCTTTCAAGTGAACCTCAAGGCCATCAATGCCTTCTGATGAGGCCTCGGCCGCGCGGACGCCCCGCGAGAGGTGTTGCTCGGATTGTTGGATCAACTTGGCCATGGACAGAACGATGTCCTTCATCGACTGGTTGACCGTTTTGCCGCTGCCGGCTAGCTGCCATAGCAAGTTCTCTAAAGTCCGATGTGTCTGCTTCTGTTGGGCTTTTGAATCGTCCAATGCAACCCTCGATGCACTCTGCAATCCAGTGATACTCACAGAGAGCTCGTGGACTTTCTCTGCCAGGACATTGAATTGCTTCTTTGAGCTGGTATCGTTCTCCTGAAGCTGTGTCATGAACTCTGACATGTGAGCATATAGGTCACCCAGCTTGGAAAACCTGCCGATGCTCCAGCGCAGAAGGTCGTGCAAGTAATCCGCCGAGGCTAGCGCTGTGCCTCTTGCCGATTCTGGCAAGGAGCCCATCGGAGCTAGATCGCTCTCCGGCTCCACGAGGCTTTGAAAATATACAAAGGCCCAAAAACTGGCCCCCGCTCTCAGCTGTTGTTGCCGGATCACCATCGAATGTCTTCGGATGTTCAGCTCACGGAAGCTCATACCGGATCGTGGTCCGCTTTCCACAGGAAGAAGCGTCTCATCCAGCACCGTCCCCGGAGCATCACGGTGAATACTGATCACCTTATCCATCTCCGATTGGAGACTATCGACAGCTTCCTGAGCTGCCGAAGCCGCTCGGTGCCACCTCTCGGCTTCACCTTTTGACACCTCGAACCCGGTGTTCGACACTAAGTCGTCCGCCGGCTCTGCTGAGCCCATGTCCAGGGCCAGCAAGGTGTCAAGCGGCAGTTCGAAAAGATCGGCATCAACCACCAAAGGCCCAGTCACGGTATGGCCCACCATGTTTGGATCCACTCCGCTCGCGACTGCCGACGGGGTTGCCGGAGGACCCATAGGTCCCGAGGCTTTCGGGGATGGTACGGTAGCTTCAGCCACCTCACCTGCAACCACAGGCACCTCACCCTCCACAATCTCGATCTCGGGACGCTCAACAGTGCCCATGATGCTCACAAGATACGAGGTGCGCAAGTCAAATCACACAGCTACAGGGTAAGTCGTTTTAGTTACTGAACTTGGAGTTAACTTGAAGTTAACTCCAAATTCGATAAGTTAACTTGTACTTCGATAAGTAAACTTGTACTTCGATAAGTAACATAAGTTTGAAGAGCAGATATAAGTTAGTTACACCAGAACAAGTGAGATATATGTAATTTATAAGTAAGTAGGTTGAACTTACGAAATAGTTATAATCTACTTAGATTGAAATTAGCCTCAGTTAATTTCTAGTTATTCTAGTTATATAACACAGGCTTTTTCGAAATTCTAATGCATCAATCATTGGCGGCGCTCGCAGTTTTGGTGGCTTGAGCAGACACAGCGAAGAAGGGGATATAGGGCGAAGATGGAGGGGGAGAGCAAAGCTGTTCGAGCGCGCCGAGCACAGCAGGACTTTACGCGGTTGGACGGCTTTCTCACAGCATCCGACTGGAGTCGGTTGGGAGAGAGCAATATATGCGAGGCAGATATACAACCATTGATAACAATCTATAGAAAAATATAAAGGGCGAACGTCGGCGAAATGTCGGCGGAGGGTCAGACAGGATCGGGGTAGTATAGTGTCCGTGGGATGTCGGCGAACGTCGGCCCTACATAGGTAAGTAAAGGGCCCATGGGCAGGGTATGTTAGCAGAGTGTCGGCGGAACGTCGGCGGAATGTCGGCGGATGTCGGCGGAGTTTCGACGTGTCGCCTGGATTCAGCGACTTTTGGCTCCAGTCCGTCGGCCTTCGACCCGTTCGAGCACGCCTTAACGCGACCAGGGATGAGTGAGCACACCGACGCGACCCCAGGGATGTCCGAGGAGGCGACCCCAGGGATGTCCGATGACCTGTTGCTCTTATATAGTGCGCCTTTGCCGCGGAGATTGTTTGACGCAGTATACATGCAGCTTGCGGGAGAAAATAACAATCGGCTTGCGTGAAACGGCAGCTTGCGCTGAAACGGCATTGAATTTTTACGCACGTTTTCTACAAAAAAGTAGCTACTTACGTTCTACTTATAAGTAACTTATAACTAACTTACCTTACATAATACTTACTTAAAACACACTTGTATGTACTACTTATAACTCACTTCTAAGTAACTTTAAGTCTGCTAACTTACTTATAACTGCTTTAACTAAAACGACTTACCCTGTAAGCTGACAGGCTGTTGAATTGAGCATCGAACCGTCGAAGCCAAGCATACCCTTGCTCTGCCACACAGCACACAGCACAAGAAACCAAGCAAATCAACACAAACCAAAGAAGAAGAGATGTTCTAGAACCCTCGAAGACGCTACAACCCTGAAAAATGAATGTTTCACCCTTTTGGACAACTGCTTCCAGAACCCTGCAGCAACTGAAGTCTCAAACTGTCTTCTCTGGCGTCTCAACCCTGCAACCCTGGCATCCTAACACGAAAACTGGACATGTCTGACATTCAAACCCCTGATCTAGCCACTCATGGTTAGCTACTCCTTATTGCAGCTCACATCAACGGTTTCCAATGTCCTCAAACACAAACAAAAACCCTTTCGCCTGGTGCAAGGCCACCAGTAGACTTCCTTCTGCTGCCTTCTTAAGCAAAAATGGCCGCGGGCGTTCATCACTCAGTTCCACACAGAGAACAGTCCCAAACAAGGAAAAAGTGTCACAACAAGAAGTCTCTACAGTTCAATCGTCTCAATTTCCTTAGGAAAGAGGTAGCTATCCGGACATTCGGTGAAGCAAACAGGATTCCTCAGTGAATGCTCATCCAGATTCCAAAAAACGTGCAAAACACAAATTAAGCCAAACTCAAAACACTGCACCACAGAACAGAAGGTTCCTAAATCGACAAGAAACAGTCATCCTACACCTCCGAACCTAGTCGGACCTCAACGACTGCTCTCGGACAAGTCCTTCCACTAAAGTTCTGTCGACTCAACAAGAGGTTCCAAATCTACACGCTGCACACGAAAGACAACCGAAACTTTTCCGAACTCATCCGGACGGATCCGAACACAGACGGACAACAACGAAAACGTACAAAACAGATTCAGAAACTCTCCAATGTCAACTTTCTGCTGGAAAACTGTTCCGGAAAAAGCATTTTCGACAAAGTTCAACTTTCAACAGGCGCAATGCCCAAATCTTCCATCACCTTTCCGAGCACCAACGGACGAAAAATGCAAGAAACACGCACGATGAGCATACTCCCCTTCTCGAACTGAACGTTCATCGGGCGGAAGTTCGTCGTCATCGTCGTCTCGAGACAAACCCCTTAACAATGCTGCCTGATCCTCTTCCAAACCAGATACAAGTCCTACAGCATTGCAAAGGTTCAGCCACATCTCGATGAGCTTGCAACTTTTGGTAAGACCGTCGGACGGGTTGGAAACACCTTCCCAGTGTTCCAAGGTCAAGCGACGTCGTCGATGGAGGTACTTCACATAATGTGCTCGCAGTTCCATGTGCTTCACGTCGAAGTAAACCCTCCATGGTAGAAATGGAAATAGCCGCTTTCCCATCGTTGTATAAATGCAACTTCATGCTTCCTGTGGTCTTGGCTGGCATGCCTATCTCATCAAGAGGGATTCCGTCACGCGCTGTCTCGATCAACATCCCCAGAGCTACAAGTTCTTTGCTAGCCTCCGTGATGGCGATCGCTTCTGCTTCTGCAGACGACAACGCAGGAACCTCTTGTCTCCTACTGAAACACTTCAGGCAACATCCACGCCAAGAAATGACAGCACCAGACACGCTGGTCACATTCCATGAAGCATCACAAAAACCTACAACGACCCCTTCTTCAGTCAACACGGGTGGTGAACTGGCAGGCATCTGCTGCACAAAATGCAAATGACCCTTCAACCAACGAAGAAAGCTACGAAGACAAACCTCCGCGGGGACATTCGGCTTCGACTGAAACCTACTCAAAAACCCAACAGGAAAAGCAAGGTCTGCCCTGGAGAGTGCTGCCCATGCAAGTTGTCCCAAGACCCTCCGGTAGCGCTGTGCTTCCGTGGCGGACAGTTCGGACGTCCCGAACTTTTTCTCTGCATCTTTAAGCAGTTCCTCCAGTTTGGGCATAGCCGAACCAGTGGATTCTTTAAGCTTCTCTTCCCAAGACACGAAGATTCCCTCCATGTAGCTTCGAGACACTCCAAAATACAGACACTCCTCGCCATCATGGAGCCTGTAGATTGTGCGGCCTAAGAATTCAAGGAGTCCTTTCTTCCTAGACGGAATACTTCCCGTGCGTTTGATCTTCCAGATCTTTTGAAGAGCACGCAAGAAGTTCTCACCTCCTTCAACGTCGTTGCTGGCTATAAGCAAGTCGTCAACGTAAACAAGAACCAACAAAAACTGGGTGTCGGTCTTCACTCTGAACAACGTTGATTCAAAGGTCTCGTCTCCGCCCAAGTCACGGATCGTCCTCTGAAGCTCTAAGAACCACAACAAAGCACGTCTCAAGCCAGTCATGGCCTTTTTCAGCCACAAGATGACTCGTTGGCCCTTCACAGTGATGTTCGCAGGAAGCAAAACCAAATCACAAGCGTCGGCTTCAACAGGCGCATACATGAAGGCTGTCGACACGTCCGCTGTAAGAAGGCTCATGTTTTCCACCACTGAGAAGGCAAGGACCACTCGCAGTGAGTCTAAGCTACTTGTTGGGGCATAGATGCCAGATCGAAAAGCGCTTTCAGCACCAGAGGCATAATCGCGAACGACCAACCGGGCACGACAAAGGATTGCAGTCTTTTGGGTAAAAACCCACCTCGCCGTGAGGATTTGCACTTCATGCTCAACTGCGATGGCGCGACCCTTCTTCTCAGGATAGGTGTCACCAACTTCCAATGTCTCCAGTTGCACCATTTCTGTGCGAATGCCTTCGACAACCTGGTCATGCGCTATGGGGTGCCCTGTCAACTCATCACACACCCCCTCAGCGATCTGTACATCGATTTGGTTTCCCCCAAACTGGACAGAGATGGAAGAACCTTGACCTTCTGCCTCGACTTCACCCACAACCTCATCACACCTGGAGGTACCTGCCAAGAACTCATTCATTGCTTCGTTCTGGGCGTGCTGGATGACTCGATCCAAGATCATGTCAAGGTCCATAGGTTCTCCACCCCCTTCTGGAGCTAAGCTCCCATCTGGCAAAGGAATTTCGACCTCCATGTCTCCATCCCCTTCTTCACCTGCAACCTCCCCACCTGCACCTGCACCACCTGAGTCCTCAAGTGGCCTCTTCACTGACCTCTCCGGGTCATGAACTGGTGGCGGAGGAAGAGCTTGTTCGCCACTTCTGGGATCAACATAAGCACCCGCAAGCAGAGGAAACAAGACGTTCACGTCATACCATGGTGATTGGTCCCTAACTCTGAAAGTGTGACCCTTGATCACTTCCCTCACTCCAGTGGAGTCAACAGAAACAGGGTAAACCAAACAACCACCACCTGTGCTGTACCTGGCCCCCAAATAAGCACCAAGCACCATCCTCTGGCCTTGCCACTTCTGTGCGTGAACTGGCTTCACAAAACCCATGATCCCAAAAGGAAACGTTCGTGGTATCTGACCTCCTCTCTTCTCTCTCAGAGATTCCAAAGGAGTGCCACCCCACTTGCGCTCACAAAAGCCATTGAAAGTCCTATAGGTGTACCCAACCAGATACCCCATCAGAGGTGATTCCAAAGCCAACCTCATGCCTAAATGAGCTTCCAAAGCCAACCAATTGGTGAACAAACCTTCTTTCATGATCCCCACAGCACGTTCTACACCCTTGGCCTGTGGACGATTCTCTGAAATGTTCCTCCAATGGAAGCCTCGACAGTTGGACTCTCTCAGAGACCTCTGCATCAGGTTCAGCAAGTAGGCTTCGTTGTCAGTGGCCACTTCCAAAGACAAACCTCCAACACCGATCTCATTCAAAACAGAGACAGTGGACTTCACGTCCTTCTCCCGGTCACCACCTAGAACCACCATACCAATCATGCCAGTCTGAATCATGAGCAGAACCAACACCTTCCAGTGCCTTCCACCTACAAACATGATGTCAGCTGCAAGATCACATGTGCTTGACTCCTGGTCCTTTCGTCTCCTTGCGGGCGTCCGACCTCTTGCCTGAACACACGCATCACACCCTCGATCATACGGCCAATGTCCTCGACACTCATGCTCGTACAACAAACTGCCTTCCAGCTCGGGTGATGGATCCTCCAAATCCGACGAATGTGGACCTTCAGGGTCATAATGGGGCAACTCCCCAGGTGGTTCGTCAACCTCGGAACCTGCCTCAACCATCGGACCTTCGGCCTCCGCCTCCGGACCAACCTGATCGGGGATGGAAGGAGTGTACTCCTCCATGTCATCACTCTCCAAATCAACGGTTTTCGGTAACCCACGGAACATCCGGACCCGCTCGGACACCTCCGAACCTCCCGGAAACCCTTCCTGGTTCCTCCAGAACGCAAGCAAAGAAGCAAAATCCGTCTCAGATCTCCCAAAAACCTCCGAAAAAGCCTCCGGATCCTCGTCCGGACCTTCGGAAAAGAAGTCAAAATCCAAAAACTGGCTTTCACAGCTCACAAAAGAAGAGTTCGACTCAACCTCCCAGGTGTCAAACTCAGAAGTGAAAGAGGCAAAATCTCCCTGATCATCCTCATTCCCCTTCTCCAGCGTATCGGGCTCATCATCAAAAGACAAAGTTGGAAAAGAAACAGGCTCAGCACCACAAAAACGAAACATACGACAAACATACGAAAACGACTGCAAAGAACCAGGCTGAGTGCTCCTCACTTCTCGACCCTTAGTTCTGGACTTTCCTGCCTTAGAAACTGGTCGTGCCTGTTCAGTCACTGCATCGTTTTGCATTTCACTCTCGTTTCTGTCGTTTCTGTATTGCGTGTGTGGTGTGACCGTACTCTCAGTGCTTCGTGCTTCAGGTGTCTGGGTCTCTCTGATCTCTTCTTCTGGGTTCGATGGGGAACCTTTCACCTCATCAACCTCCATTGGAGCAGGACCTTTGGTCGCTTTGCCTCCGCGTCTGGCCGGACTCGGCTTTGGAATCAGATCAACCTTCAACCACCAAGCACGCTCACATATCCTCAGTGGAAAAGTGGTCCCCTGACCATTTTCCAAAATGCTTTCGCGGGCTCCTCCTAACCTGGTCCACCAACCAGTCTCAGACAGAGCATAACAGCTAATGACATTCAGCTTGATCCGCGCCACCACTACTCGCTGCATGACTACAGGGACTTTACCTACCTTGAACTCTAGGTCTACCATCCCTGCAGTGGGAAGAATATGATCCCCTGCACCTCTCAGGATTGGAGCTGAGCCTTGGTACCAATGCTTCACCTTGTAAAGCTTCAACCATTCCTCAGCAACAATGTGGCAAGTGGCACCTGAGTCTACAAGCCAGTGGGTCTTGAGATCCTTTCCCAAGCCCTGAGTACTCAACAAGTACTCAAGAGGATGAGTGACGCTGTGCACTACAGGCTCGCTTGTGGAGGCTCCTACCCCTTCAGTACTCTCAGTACTCCTCGCAAGAACCATCATTGCGACCTCGTCTTGGTCTTCATCGACCTCGGGGTCTTCACCTTCCTCTTCAGCTTCCCACTCTTCACCGTCCTTTAGTTCTCGAAGCTTGTTTCTCTTTCCCTTGCCCTTGCCCTTGCTCTTTCCTTTTCCTTTTCCCTTGCCTTTGGTTGGAAAAGGCTTCTTCACAGGGTCTGCTCCATCCTTTTTGGATGGTCGCTTGTCAGGATGCTTCTCCCAACAATCTGAGGCCACATGGCCGCTCTTCCCGCAGTGTTTGCAGCGCTTGGGTTTGGGGCACTCTGATTGCATATGGCCAGGGTCTCCGCAGTTGAAACAACCCTTGCTTCGAATAGGAGAACCCTGAACAGCATGTGCCCTCTCCATAGTTCCAGTGGCACGACTGCGAATGTAATACTCAGTCACTGCTCGCCAAAGCTGCTGGACAGTCCCTGCACCGCTGATGAGTTGGACATGTTCTGACACCTTTTCAGGCAAATTCCTCAAATACAGCAAAAACTGATCCCCCTCATTGATCCTCAAATCAACCAATGCTCTGGCCATCACACTTGCCTCAAGCATACTGTGAAATGATTCGATCTCGGTCTGGATCTCTCGAAGCACATCAATCAAACCATCAATCGAAGGTTTCTTGACAGTGAACTTCAAAACAAGCTCTCTGTAGTAAAGTGCCTCCTGCCTACTGTAAATGGAAAACTCACGTCGAATCAGCCTGAACAGTTCATAACCATTCGCATCAGCTGCCCCACGGGCCATGATCTGATTTCGAATCATGTGTTCAATCTTTGGGTATCCAGTGAATGCTTGCTGGATCAGATGGAACAATCTCCTTGCTCTGAGCTCCTGATCAGCTCCTTGCAAAACAATGGGTTGTTCCATGCGCAATGCCTCTCTCAATTCTGGTCCATATCGGTCGTGAATGAGACACAACCAACCTCCCAGCTTCTCTGCCCAATCTCTGAACCCTGAAAGTTCCCTAGACCTGCTCACCCACTGCTTGTAAGATGGCATGGGTATTCCAGGAATCCACTTGGTGTCCATGGTGAGTCGTTCACGGTCTTGAACACCAACTTGTGGTTGTTGTTGCTGGGCTTGTTGCTGAGGTTGCTGTTGTTGCTGTCGTCTCAAAACCTCCATCATTGCTTGTCCCAATTGCAGTTGTTGATTCATCAAACCAGTCAACAAAGGATCAACTGGGGGAGGAGACCTTGAAGGTCCAGAAAAAGGCAAACCATCTGCTCCTACTGTCGGCAAATTCTGATCCCATCCAGGTGGCAAACCAAAAGAAACACCAGGTCCACTATCGTTCTGTCCAGAAAAACCTTGTCCCGGCACAAAACTCGGCTGCTGAGATTGCTGCCCACCTTCTTGTTGAACAGGCGCTCCCAACTGATCCTGACCTCCTGTCAAGACACCTCCAGGCTGCAACCTATCACCAACATGCGAACATGACTGTGGCAAATTCAAAGTTCTCGGCATAGCTGCTAGCTGTGTAGTAGTAGGACCATAAGTTCCCCACAAAGCATCTCTCAAAGCTTGCTGACTACCAGGTCCTGAATAGAAAGACAACCAAGGATCACTAGTCTGCAAAGGATCAATCTGTTCACCACTTCGTTGACACTCATACGAAGAAGTCGACAAAACAGGATTGGGTGCAATCAAAGGAATCCTTGTTGCTCCAACATCGCAACTCGACACTCCAGGCTCTGCACTCGCTGGCTGAGTCTCTTCAGCAGTTGGACTCATAGGAAAAACCTGAGGTCCAAAAGTCACAGGGCTCATCGGAGTTGGCGACGTCTGGTCGGCCATGGCTCAAACAAGCTGCAGGTTTCTACAAACCCTTCTCAACTCAAAAACTCTTCTCGCAAGCGTCTGCCCCTCACCCTTAGGATCCTCGTCGGGGCTCCGCTACCATGTGAAAACACGGAAGCGTGTGCAACCCTTTTGCGAATCCCGCTCTTGAGCCAAACATAAACAGTCGGTTTAACTGTATGTCTGTTCGTCCTTCTCTTCTCTGAAGAGGTCTGACTGGTCACAGTCGTCCAAAACACACTAAAGGTACAAGAAAGCATCTCCAAACACTCTCAAGCAAAGCTGGGCTATGCACAGCTCATCTCAAGCACTCGACTTAGTCCGGCTAAGGTGGTCAAAGCAAACACACTCCAGAGAGGAAGATCCTGTACAGGCGTGCTACCCACACTTTTCACAAAGTAGACGTGGAGACGGACCCATTCATTTCACCCAACATGTTCACCACACCCAACAAGGCAAGATGCTTCCATAGGTTCTCGGACCCCGTCATTGTTGCCAATAACAGGGAAGACAAACCAAAAAAAGAGTGGTAAGTCTTAGTCACCTTTTCAGTGACCCTGGTCCCTCAGGACACAGCTCGAATCTTCCGCAGAAGACCCTTACTGTGGCCAGACTGTACATTGAGCCCACTCTCAAAGGAGAGAGTGACCAGTCGGTGACCCAGTCGCAAGCCATGCACCCCAGTAGGGTACATCAGGACTCCAACACTGTTAGGGAGGAACCGACGGTCTTGTCCACCATGAGCTTCGCTTTCCACGATGATATTGACCGCAAGCCAACAGGTTGCCGTTGACCCCTCCTCGCACGATCGGCGTCCGGCGAACTGGAAACACAAACGAGGTGTGACATGTGGGGCCACCCAACATCAACTCACGCCGACTAGGGAGTACCAAGGTACCGTGTGAATTCACGGTTCGATGGGAACGGAGGCCTTCAGCAACTCCCCTGCGCTGTACTCGATAGCTTAACGTCACCTCTCCCTGTTACGCATATGCCATTGACGGACCCCAACCCCTCGGCCATGCATTGCCGAGCGATCACACAACACCTGTGGTTGGCACTTAGTGCGGAGTCTACAAGGATCTGCGGGGTGTTCGTTTGCACAAATTGCAGTTCGCACCCGAGTCTGGTGTTGCTTCCTTGGTGGGAAGCCCAGTAGGATCCACCATGACTTTTTTTTCCACGAGTACGGACGCCGTGTGGGCATGGTGCCCAGGTCATCGTTGAAGGAAGGGAAGAACAGACAGATGGTGGAGAAAGGAACGAAGGCCCCAAAACCAACCCAAAACCAAACACCCAAGCCCGCAGGCCGAAACTCCACCATCTTGTAGTCTTCCCTCTACACTAGGTGAAACATGTGAAACTGAGACTAGTGGCAATTAGTGGGCCTGAATTCGCAAAAGAAGAGGACTGCAGCGCAAGCTGTGTTCATGGAAAGCCGCCTAGAAGGCTTCAAACGGACTTTCCTTACCAAGTGTTGGTGACCAGCGGCCACACCACAGTGTGGCAAAACAAGGTCACTTTGCAGGTCAGGTGTCTCGCAATGCTCCAGCAGTGGTTGTAATCAGGCCAACCGAATGTGCGAAGATCTAAGCAGCAATCCGTGGAAAAGACCATACTTGCAGCACAACCCGTTCAACCGGTGGCGCATACAAGGCCAGTCACATGCTGCCAGACAGAATTCAAATACGGCGGCAATTCCTAGCGAGAGAAGCCTGCAGCTAAGGGTGAACCGGGCACCACCTCCCCGTGGGGAGGCAGACCCAGCACCCTTCGGCACTCAACGGTGCCAAAAAGGGGATGTCACTTGAGTCTGTGCGGCGCTGTGTAATGGCAAAAAGTGAGAGGTGCGTGCAAGGCCCGTGTGAAACCTGTGAAACATTGAGCTCTCCTAGCATGATATCTGTACCTCTTTGTACAAAATTGGAAATGTCGGACATCAACAGCGGGAACTAAGGTTCCCCCTGGGCATCCTTCATTGCCACTATCTACCACCCGCCGTGTAGGAACGCAGAACTAAGGTTCTCGCTCCTATCGGCTCACTTCGCAGCGGATGGCGAGAAGAGGTCATGGTTCTACTTGGTGTCTGTGCATTTTGCTTGCCGTATATGCCTGGAAATCCTCCTTTTCTAATGCTCAAAAACTGGCACTTGGCTCAACTCACTGCTCACGTCGCACTTGCTTCTCTCCTGCCTCTGTAGCATAGCTTCGTTGAGGCTGGGTCTAGATAGTTTTCTCGCCAAAGGTCGTTTGCGTTATAGGTCATCGAATGCTATGGTGCCGAAAAACTTGCATCTCGGGGCGACCACAACCCGTAGCATTTGACACCTAAACCAGTGACCGACTACTGTGTCTGGCAGGTGGACGATTTGCAGTTGTCGACATCACCGCCACGCCGAGACCCTTCTCTATCCGACAGCCTCTGGGCACTTACTCCATGCATAACGGAGGGCAACTATGGTTAGTGACTTGTGTTGAGGAGTACTGTTTCGCAATTGCTGGCCTACTCCGGACCCGAGCTAAGGCTCGCACCCAGACCCTAACAAAATTGATAGCAGGGCCACGACAGCTGTGGGTGGAGGGATGATTCTCTATCCTAAACCAGGGGTGTAGCCCATGTCTGGGATCATATGCAGCCAGGGTGGCCATTTCATGGCCGGACAGATGGCAAAAGCATTTTCTTCAGCATAAACCCCTCGCCATCTGCGTGTTCCGGGCATTTTGACCAGCCTCCGAAGGGCAGTGCAGTCCAAGAAAGCCCTACTTCCAATGTACTTGAGAGCAGGCGGAATAGCAAGCTCAGCAAGGGCGGCACAGCCCATAAAGGCTTTAACTCGGATTGTATGGAGAGTTGTCGGTAGGAAGACTTCCCGAAGGCTAGTGCAGTGGCCAAAAGTGAATTCCGGAATTTCTTCAATCATGGTGTTACAGAGGTCAACACTGTTAAGCAGTCGACAACTGTCACAAGCGTGCGCTCCTATGGCTACAAAGTGCTTTGGGAGAACAAGTGTGTAGATACCTGTAGAGCTGAGGCAGCCCGGAGCTAGCTCTCTGGTCCTGTCTTGCTGGGTTAATCCGTTCAATTCAGATCGGGGGGATGGAAACTCACTCACGGTGACCTCTGCAAGGTTGATGCACCCTTGGAAGAGGTATTGCCCGAAATTGGTTTCCCCATTGAACACGTTTACAGCTCCACCCGATGCATACACACGCTGCAAGGAACAACATTCCGAAAAGGCTTTGTAACCAAAGTCGCGACAACCCGGAGCCAAGACACTATTTAGGACCTTGCAGTCCCGAAAGGCATTATCTGCAATGCCTACCACTGTGGCCGGCAGTTTGAAAATGCGGAGTTGCCGGCAATCTTGCCACGCCTCTGCACCAATAAGCCTGACCCCTGACTCGACGCTAACGTGTCGCAAGCATGGCACACCTGCAAAGGCCCATTCTGGGACAGTTTCTTCTGAGTTCATTGGGATATAAACAGCTAAGGGGACTTGATCAATAGGATAACCACCGAGCTGTTCTTGTTCTGGCAGAGTAACACTACAGTCCCTGAAGACAATGGTGTATTCTTTACCTTGCTGCAACTTATCCCAAATTGGGTCCTCCAGATAGGTTTGCGTGGTGGTGTGTAAAAAGTCAATGACGCACCCAAAAACTTGGAGGTCAGTGACCGAGGCCAGATAATCCATAACCTGGTCTTCTAAATCTGTAAATCGGTCGAACTTGGCGACACTGAGAGAGACCTTAAAGGTGACCCCCGAAAGCGTAGTCAGCAATAGGGGGCATTCCATGACTGGCTCCTTTCGATGGGAGTGCTACTCATGGATGAACTGTCAAGCTCTTTTTGCGGCAGGCTATTTGCTATCATTGTGCGAGCCACTGGTGTCCAGTCTGCACATGGGCTGTTCCTACGGCCGGGGATGTTTCCTTAAGACAGATGCTAAGGCACCTACCTTGAGCCTCTCATGGCCTGGCATGCTAAGGTACACATGGTTTCGCTCCTTGTCAGAGCGGTTGGCATGGCAATATTCATGACAGTGTAGCTCCGTAGAGTCTACCATGGACTGGCATGATATTGGCAATATTCGTGGCTGAGTTCCTCGTCAAAGGCATCAGAATCTGGTCCTTCCGCGGGGAGCAGTTCCAGCCAATGAGGTTTTTCAAATTTGTCGCACATAAAAAAAGCATTGTGTTCAGCCTGCACCCACTGTTCAACGTCTCCCCAATCTAGGAGGGTAAACCGTTGCAGCTGCTCGCACCCGCAGAAGGCACGGTTGCCGATGTCACTGAGTTCTGTCGGGATGACAACTTCCTGCAGCACAACACAATTAAGGAAGGCTTCTTTTCCGATCTGTATGAGGCGC
>CAXAMN010026550.1:455682-499647 GCA_963970005.1 Durusdinium trenchii
TTAATTAGAGAAGAAACACGCGCTGTCAAAGATAGCGACGAGAGAGTGGCTCAACCAGGGGCCTGCTTGCTTTGTTGGCTTACAGCACGAATTATCATGTGCGTCGCCGCTTAGCATGTTGCGCTTTAATTCTTTTTGCGAGTCGCTGTTCAAGTGCTTCTTGTTGTGCTGGGTGCGCGCCAGTAAAGGTGCGTTTCCTGTGTATGCGCACGACCTCAGGGAGAGGTCCTTGCGAGGAGGCATGGGAGTGCGAACCGATGACTGGGGCCGCAGAAGCACATTCAGACAGCAAATGAGCAAACTTGGGTTGCAGAGAGTCACACCGCATCAGGGGCGGCTCGGTAGGGTCAAAGCCAAAGGTCTGGCAGAGATGGGTATTGAGGGCCTCGAGCGTGTCATTCTCCGGTCGAGGGGCAACCCAGAAGCCATCATGCAACCAGATGGCCGAGACGAAACCTACCCGTGGCTGCAAGAAGGAGTAGGCAGCCCATGTAACCTGCTGCTCCAGGACCTCGAAATAGTGGAAGGGTGCACCTCGACCTGTCCTTTCTGGCCCAGAAGGGCACCATGAGGGTGGATGATGCATGGCATAACGACTGGCAGCGAACACTTCCCGTGCAAAGGTCACAAGGTGATGTGACGGTTCCGTTTGGATGCGTTTTTTAAGGTATTCTATAGCTTCCTGCGGAGTGGCGCTGTTAATGATGACAAGTGGCCATGTCTTGACCAGGAGGCTAATGTCATTTTCGGCAATCTGTGCACTAAGAGCTCTTGTGAGGTAGCTTCTCATTTGCGCAATTGGCAGTAGTGATAAATGAACCTCAGCTGCCTTGCATTGCCGTCTCATGAGCTCATAGTGTGCTCCACTAATGTCTATCTCCCAATGTGAGTTGCCAAAGAGGAGCAGCCGAACCTGACGCGGCAGGCGCTGCGCGGCATTGCCAACGGAATAGAATCGACCGCCCATGGAGTTGACCGTGGGCTTGTACCCTACGTTGAGGCGATGAGAGGACGATACTGCCAAGGCAATGTAGTCCATGGCAACCCATTTGTAGTGTGGGTGCCTTCGGAGTAGTGTATGCATTTCCTGGGGAGTAGGAGAAGGGCACTCTGTGAGAACGAAGGCAGGGGCTTGCATTGCATCTCCCTGTTGAATAATGAAGCCCAGGGCTTGCACCAAGTGGAACGGCGGGAGCGCTACATGATGCAAGGGAACAAGTGGGTTGTTATCCGCCTTCCTAGCTGCAGCACTAGCCTGGCCTGCAAAGTAGTCTGCCAGCCGGTTGCACTCCCTTGGCAGATAGACCAAGCGAAACAGACAGGGCGCGCGGGCAAGCAAGTGTTGGCATTGCTCTAAAATGGCGACAACCTCAGGTTTTTTAATTCTACCTTTGTATTGCAGGTAGTTGATTACTGGCAAGATGTCACCTTGCACCACAACACTGTCAATGGGGATGCCGTTGGACATACAGGAGACATAATACTCAAATGCAAGGTTTATGGCAGCCCTGCAGGCATGTGCTTCGGCTACTACATTATCAGAGCAGGAAAGTAAGGGGATGGAAAGCCACTGGACAAGGGAGGTGGAAGATGGCGTTACATGCAGTAAACTGACTCCTGCTCCTCCAGTTTGCGTGTGTTTGTGCGCAGAGCCGTCAAATTGCACCAAGCAACCTTGCCATTCTTGAGGTTCACCTAGCAGGAGGATAGTATTTGCAGACAAATCGTCCATGGCTTGCAAACGCAAGTGCGTGGCTCCACAGTGGCATAAAAAGGGGACGAGACAAGCGGTTGCTGTGGGGAAGGGAAGCTTTCGGTGTTGTGAAAGGAGCAAACGAAGGCGGTGATCCTGTTTAGCAAACGTAGCAATCGTATCTCCTTTAGCAAAGGGCTGAGTCGTTGCAAGTCCCTTTGGCGGGAGCAAGGCCGCTTCCAGTACAACCGCGGGGAAGCGCTGCGTTCGAATCTTAGTGGAGTCAGTACACGCAGTACTGCTCGGTTGTGGTGGAGCCCGGAAGTGGGTCAGCAGCGTGCTAGGTAGCGAAGAATAGATACGCTGCCAGAGGTCAAGCACGTGATGTGAAATACTGCAGTGACGCACACACGCAATGTTCGGTCGGAGTCCGCCATACTCGGTAACCAGCCGCCTCAGGTGGAAAAGCATGTAGCAAAGTGCTACCCCTATGCTGCGGGACGGCACTTTCCGCCAATTGATCTCTGGTGCAGGAGCAACCCACAGAGCAAGCCAGGTGAGGTGTACAACCGGGCAGAAAGATAACCAATGATCAACAGAGTTGAAACCACCCTGACAAAGCACACAAGGAACATAGGAGCTATTCGCGCGACAGCCTACTGAGGATAGTAGTCGAGAGAATGGTGGGGGCAGTTGCTTGGGCTCAGGCACGAGAATTTTGTGAAAATGGAGAAAGCTCTTGCTTTCTTCAGGGAGGGTAGTCAAAGTAATATCCATTGGAGTAGCAGGCAGAAGGCAGGTCGGACAGAGTGCTCCATACCCTGGTCCGCATGGAAAGCATCGTGTATGGTTGTGACACCAAACGCAAAGTTGACTGCGACTGAGCTTGCCCCTGAGGGGCAGCCAAAAGTCAGCATCTTCTCCTAGAGCCCATCGTAACACAGCATAGCGCGGCACTGCTCCTACCTGAGTGGTAGGTAGATCCGCTAGCCAGTCCAAAAACAGGATGGAGGGCCCCATGGCCCACCCATTCTTGCATATTCGTGCAGCCAGGTGCCTATGAGAGGCTTCAAGCAATCTGCCAATGGCGAGTTGTTTGAAGAGCTGCTTAAATCCGCTTGCCCTCTGCGCCGGGGTATTGTTTTGTTTTAAGAGAGCTAAGAGGCGCTGTATGTCTTCAGCAGGAAGCTGCTGCTGCCAATACTTCCAACATTGTTGGATTTGTATAGCATATGAACCTTCTTGTTCTTCTGCAAGGGACTTATGTCCTTGCCGCAAGTAGCATCCAAAGAGGGAGACTGCCTGCATGATGGTTGGGTCAAGCAGTGGGCCTATGCGTAACCACCTGCAGAGCCCAACCAATAGGTGTTGCGGGAACCAATGTCGCTGTAGCAAAAAATCTGCCATTGCGTGGTACAGCGGCTTGAGAAGCTTGGGTGGAAAAAAACGCTGCGTTTGCGAGTAGTAAAAGAGGCTCAGCGAAAAGGTGTTAAAGTAGATGATCTTCATGTGGATGCTAAGGTTGGCCCGATTAGCAGCAGCAAGCCTCGTCCGGAATTTTACCAGCTGCTTTGACAGCAGAGTGGTGAGAGATAATTGCAGCGGTATTTTGACCATGGTCTCATTGGTAAGTTGACACGTCCACCCTGTATGGATTGTTAGACCAAGGTTGACAGTTGACGGCACTATACACTGACCTCCTAGTCCTGCTTGGTCCAGACTAATCAGTTGCTCAGCAGCGTAACTGACGTTTGTGAGCAATTGTGTTTTGGATCGACACTGGCATGGACTAGCAGCCAATCGGCAAAGCATGGGGTGCCCTTCAGTTACCAGCCTGGGTATGGCCTCTGAGGCCAGATGTATGCAGTGGTCACCGTGTCTAAGGACAAAGCGACGTGCATATCCAGGGACACGTTGTAGCGCAGCGCTGCAAGTGGCTTGTCCTGATTCGTGAATGGGAGTTACGTGACCCCAGACATCTTCAACTCTGTACAGCGTGTTTTCATCAAGAGCTCTGCTGGAAAATCCGACTTGCCAACAGTGATGTGTGTCCATGACAATACCAGCAGACTTCCATTTTCGTATGTTCTGAAAAACCTCTCGGACCCAGTTCGGGTCAGTTTGCCGACCAACTATCGTAGTGTCATCAACATACCCTGCAACAACTAAAACTTGCGGAATTTGATTGAGTACGACAAAAATAGGATCCATGGCAAGGCAGAAAAAATATACTGATGTGGATCGCCCCATATCAACTCCAGAGTGCACATTTCTCGCAGGTAAAAGCCGCCCTTGTACTTTGTGTCTGATTCTTCTACCAAACAAAAGATAACGTGCAAATTGGAGGACCCAAGGGGAACACTGACGAATGCGTAATATGTGAAGGATCCAATATGCATTAATGCGCTCAAATGCTTTGGATAGATCAGCAAAGAGGGCAGAAGCCGGGGACGAGCCCTCCAGAGCTCCTTGCACTTCTAGCACTGCTCTTTGCGGTTCGCGAAAGGAGTTGGGCAAAGTTTGGGCAGGGTGGAAACTATGCCTGGTGACTCGAAACAGAATAGCAGCAGCTGTGCCATCTTGCAGCCTGTCAAGCGTGTCAGGCATGCCTAAAGGCCGAAAAAAATCAGCCGTGGGCCCGTGTTTGGCTTTTGGGATCCATACTCCTACCTGAGTGGGTGGTGTTAGCGCACCAGCAAGAATGTGATGAAAGTCATCCTGAAGGATCGCAGCAGTTTGCTGCGGGAACATCCGCCAAAGAGCATAAGGTAGCCCATCAGGGCCCGGAGCAGAATCCTTAGTGAGGAGGAGATGTTCGATATAGTCTTGCTCCGTGGGTTCCGGAATGACAGGCCACGGCATGACACACCGTCGGTAAGCCGAAAGCGTGTCTTGCCAATCTCGATCATACTGAACGGGGTGCGTGAACCAAAAGTCTCGAGTAGCAAGCATGGCTTCATCATATTCAAGGGCAGTACGACATTCTTGGCCATTATGTTGCAACAATGGACCATGATAGAAGGTGCCCTTGGGGCACACAGTTTTGAGCCTATCCCAGAAGATTTTTTGCCTTCTAATTCGCTGGACTGGGTCTGTATTGTCAGTGCCAAAAGGCATCTGTGCGTTTGTCGCAGTTGCGACTTCAGCTGCTTGCAAAGCGGAAGCTATGACAGTAGCTGGAATCAGAAGGCATCCCTGCTGAGTTTGCCAGGATTGTAGCAGATCGGTATCCGCACTCTGCTCATACAACAGGCGTAGTTCTTCCTGTCGTATATGCAGGTGTGTTTGTTCTTTGCCAAGAAGCTTGTATAGTCGCTTTAACGGGGCCAATTTTTTGAAGTGACAAGAGTGAGTCCTCCACCAACTCCAAACTATGGCACGAGTGTGGTGTGATAACACGACACTAGCAGGCTTAGTTTCCTGCGCTAACGAGATTTTTCGTTTGAGAGCAAGTAGGGAAGCTTGTCTTGCAACTGCTTGTAGACTTTCCGATGCAATCGTTGGATCAAGAAAAACTTGAGTCGGTATGGTGTGATGCTTTTCAGACTGTGGATGTGGTCGAAGTCGCGGTTTCATCTTTAGCCTGAGCATCAGAGCTTTGTGATGGCAAGTATCGATCCGGTACCTGCCATAAATGCAAGCAAAGAGTTGCGTTGCGTCAAGGAAGAGACTAGGTACCAAGAATCTATCAAGCGAGGATTCCTGGTCTTGGTACTTGTAAGTAGGAAGTGAGGGATCAACGTCAGTGAGTCCAGCCTGCACTAGGAAGTCATCCCACGTGTGAAAATGATTTTGATCACACCGATTAAAGTCTCCTCCTACAAAGACTGGATAATCAGTCAGTGCAATAATGGTTTGTAGAGTGTTGGATACGAAAGCCTTAGGGCTGCTCGGAGGTATATAGATCGAGACAAGCCATATAGTGCAAGCTTGGTATTCAACACGGGCAGCAACTGCGTAATGTTGAACCAAAATACGTTCTTCTAGGACTTTCCAGCCTGGAGGAAAGAGGATCGCAACTCCAGCTTGCTCACCAGGATTGTGCTTGGCTAAAGTAGCAACTACTTTGATGTCAGGCCACGTGTGGGATAAGTATTGGAGGTTGGCTTGATCCCATTTTGTTTCCTGTAATAGTACAGGTGCCTGTTTCAACATAGTTTTGACTATCCAAGTCTTGTGCACATTGGTGGGAAGTCCAGGAGACCAGCTATTGAGATTCCACACGTGAATTCCTTTTATAGAGACTGGCAAATTATTGAGTCTCTGCTCCCGGAATTGCAAAATTTTGTGGCAGAGTTGCCAGAACCTCGTGGGGACGTGGCGTAAGGATTGTATTTCATTTGGAAGAATGAACGAAGTGTCGCCGTCAGTCGCGGATGGAGCTGTGACTGTACAGTCTGTGAACTTTCCAATATTGACTCGTAAGGAGAGGAGAGCATCAGACAAGTTGACATTGTCGTCAAAACCACACACGTTAAGGAGGTCCTGAATCATGATCTGCCGGTATGGCAGACGAGGGTAGATAAAATGTATAAGGAAGTGGAGGGAGGAGACGTGCGTAATAGATGCATTTGTTTGTCGGTTGATATGCCAATATGCTGCTTTGAGGCCAGTAGAGAGGGTACGCTGCACTAGTCGGAGAGATTTAATGGGTAGATGACATAATCGCGTCATTCAGCGTGTAGCAGTGCCTTAGCACTGTGAAAAATCTTTGCTGAAATCTCTCCTTGCGTGCAGGCGTACCAAACTGATTTGAGCGTCATAAGCTGACAATCATCAATACAAGCCTCAATAGAGATGTAAGCAGCAGCTTGTTCTGTTACGCTGATTTCTGGGAGAACTGGATGCTGCTTGTGCGGTGTGGGCGTCAGGGAGATCAGCCGTTCACGATTGCTGGCTTCAGGGGTTTCCAATTGGTGGATGAGCAGTAGACAGTAGTTGGGCAACTTATCTGCTCGCCAGATAGCTTCTTGGAGTTGTGGGTGGGCTGCCCGTGCGCTTTCAGGACAGATGCTGAGGCACCAATCCTGAAGAAGCCCCCCAATAAGAACGACAGGAAAGTTCCCTAACGCAAGATGACAAACGTTTGCAAAGGGTTCCTTGCATACATTATTCTCTGCTGCGAGCAAAAGGTGGGAGAGTCGCCACAAGGCACATCCTGGCTCAACAAAGCTATGCGTCCATGGTTTTTCGGTGATTGTACAGATGCGTTCTTGTTGGATTGCAAAGGCGCATAGTCGTTCTGTTCCAACTCCCTGAGGATTTGTTTGGAAACCAAACATGGAGCGATACCAGGGAGATGATTGCAAAGGCTGTTGTATACGCACGGGGTCTCCACCATGCTTGAAGAGCAGAATCTCCAGTGTGTCTTGGAGACGCAATAAATACAGGTTTGTAGCTCGGCTAGGGCCAAGATATCTCACATGGATTGGCTGATGGGCAAGCCAGCAAACAATGAAACCGGTGTCAGCGATTTTGATTGTAATAAGAAGTTGACGAAGAAAGAGGATGATTCTGTGATAGGTACAATGATGCAATAGTTCTTGTTGATAAACATTCAGGGCATCACTGCCGGCAGAGAGTGTGCACAAGGCTTGCACGATCTCTTCATTGAAAAAAATCCATTGCGGTACCGCTGCTTGCTCTGCATAGTCAAGGAGGTTAAGATCAGTAAGAAACTTGATCAAAGGCTCTTTGCCTAGAATGTCGAAACGTTGATCTCGTCTGTGCTTGTTACTGTTGTCAACAGCTTCTTTGGTGAGATAGTGTGGCAGCTTTTGCGTGACTATAGGTTGAGCAATTGGGGGTTTTTGGACTGGTGACATAACTAAGTTTCGGTAGTTGATGTGTCGGTAAGGTTCTGGTACAATTGTAGTTTGGGTACTTCTGCCCGACATCTTGAGGTTGTTTTCAATGGTTTGTCGAAAGGAGATATAACCTTGTCTAACGTCATCCGGGGAGGCCACACCAAAGAAGCATTCAGTTTTTCCTTGGATCCATGCTCGAACATGATCAGGCGTGCCAAGAGCAAGGCTGATAAGCTTGGGATGGAAAGAGTTGCCAACGAATGAGCGAATTGTGCGCGAGTGCAAAACATGTTTAAGACGCGAAATAGTGGCAAAGTTGCGACTAAGCCCTGAGACTCGCAAAACCTCGGTGTCAGTAAGGAAGCGGAAGGGAACTCTTATACTGCTGTTGTGAAATAAAGGGAGGACATCTCGAAGCACAGCATCCTTCTCTGGATTGGGAGGTTTTGTTGTAGAAACAACTCAAGAAGCGCCTCCATGCCGGATAATAGATCGCAGGGATAAAATCGCTCCATTGGAAGGCAGGGACCGAACTTTCAGTGAACATGTTTGCTATTACAGCAAATCGTTCATGTGTGTGCCAAGTACGATGTTCTCCACAGTAAAGCTGCAGGATGGTAACTGGTCCAGCTGTAACGAAGTGCAGTGTCACTGAGAACTTCAAGGAGTCGCATGAAGAGTTTGATAAAAACATCACGAAACTTCCCTTTGTCATGGATGGACAGTGGTTTCCAGTCAGCCGGCCATTGTAAGTCTTCTTGGCACAAGGCTTGAGAATCAACAGTATCGTGTAGAATATTGTTTTGGAAAAAGAGACGGAGTCTTTTAGCTGGTGATATTTTAGAAGTACACCACGTCATCTTGTCCCGTGTAATGTGTGCTAGGCCAAGACAGGCTCTGATGAAGGTAAAGTGATCATAATGCATGGAGCCTGCATTCTCAATGAGAAAACGAATGTGTGTCTTAGGAAGGACTGTACCAAGTAGGTATAGCGCGAGATGCATCGTAAAGAAAAAGACGCTGTCGGGCCACAAATACCTAAGCGTCCATGTTCCTGACCCGCAAAGGTGAGGTCAGTGCAGGGACCACCTCCAATAACAAAAACATGACAAAAGTCACTCAAAGTGACGAACTCTCTCAAGATTCTTGCTCCATCATCAAAGAGAATGTCAACATCATTCGCATAGAGGAAGATACCTCCTTTGAGGCTATGTATCCACTGCACGTTGACGGAGATTCCATGTTTTCCTGCAACCAAATATCTGAGCGTTTCATCCCTTTCACACAGCACACAGACTTTGGGGCGACAGCCAAACTTCTCAATCAGGATGTCTGATGACGACCCCGCAACCATCAAACACACTCAGAACCGCGCATGGTGGATTGGATTCACCACTCTGCATGGGTTGATCAATAGGAGAGGCAGGCGATGCAAGGTGATCCGCCAGTGATGACTGCGACAAGGATGTTTCAACTGCTTTAAGTTGTTCCGCAGGAATAGTTGCATCACCGGGTGGCGGTGGGCATAGCTTCTCCGGAATGTAGGTAGCTTGGAGTTCATTTGCACTTTTAGGAACAAGGCCAATAGTGTCTTTTCGATGTCCAACATCAATGGTCCTTTTGATAGCCTGTTTTCTTTTGGGAGCACTTACTTCTCGCTGCCCAAATTTGTTCTTGTCACGTTTGGAGTGTTTGCCACGCACTATATTCGACATTCGTTTCGGAGGTCGCGTGTGGGACCACGTACTCGAAATTGTCGCATGTCCCTGCTTTAATTTGTGAGACACTTAATTGACTCAGTCCAGCAGCATTATCATACTTCAGCGTTGTGGAATTGACATTTTCATGCAGTAGGATCCACCATGACGGGCCGTGCCCCTGGCTCTCCCCGACTATGTCGTGGACGACTGGCTCCACTACGTCTTCTGCGAGAAATCTGCTTTAGGTGGGACGGGAACGTTGGTGGTGAGGATAACAGGATCCTTGCTGCTAGTGGAGGATGTGGTAGATGGCCGTGGTGGCGGTGCCGTGCGGTGCGTATCAGCGGTGGTTCGCCAGGCATCATCATCCATCAGCTGTTCTGTCTTGGGGGTCACAGCAACTCTTCCATGTTCTCGTGGAGGTCTGCTCACGGCGAACCTTTTTCGACGGCCAATGGCCTGAAGGGTCAATGCGCTTCTTGCTTCCTCTGTTTATGGATCACAATGACAGCTTGCCTGTGCTCTTTGCTGGCTGTGAATGGGCTGAGACTTGCGTCTGGCACCCTCAAGCGTCAAACCAACTCCATCTGCCACAATGATCACGACGTCCGGTTCCACAAAAGTCTCTTGGAACCAGTGCTTGATGTTCTTGCCGAAGTGCGTGCAAATGTTGTGCAAATCACAAATGTTTGCGTTTGGAACGCACGACAAGGCTGAAACATTGCATCCACTTTCCGACTCTGCTCGAAATGCCAGGTCAAATGCCTCTGGTGGCTTGGATTTTGATGGGTCGCCAGTTGCCTCGGTACAGGAATATCGGTTTGTGGATACGATCCCATTCTCGCCCAAAAGCTGGGCTAAGCCGAAAGCCATCTTCTAAGCGCTCTGATCCTGTCCAACATCGGCAAAGATTGAGCTTGTCAGAAGGCTCTGACAGCGTATCCCATCCACGGAGGATCTCTTTCAGTATTCGGAGTGGTGACGCTCCCGCTCGGTCATAATGGGCGCTGCAAGGCAAACGGCTGCTCGAATGGGTTTGGGCCTCGAAGAATCCACGGAACACAAACGGATGCCTCGTGCAACGTGTCTGTCAACTCAAATGGCCTTCAGCAAGTTTCAAAGATTTGCCTCTGGACTGTTCATGTGCGTGGCTACCATCGCACGTGAATCTATCAAGCACATTTGGCTGTGACACATCAGTTGCTATCTTCCATCCTTTCTTCAAAGGCTTACCGCTCAATCCCTTGAGACCAAACTGGCATCCGTGGAAGGTGTACTGTTGTAGCTAAAAGTCGTTGATAAATTTCTGCACGCTGGGCCAAGACCAGTACTTAGAGCTCGAACGTTACACTTGGCTTGTGCGGGCTGGCATTTGCAACAGAGCGCTTGAAGCTTTTAAATAGCTCACCGAACAGTTGCTGCTGCTCCGCAATCCGTTCGCTACCGTTTGGCAGATCTTTGTTCACGTTCGTCCAGGGACTGCCTCCGGTGCATGGAAGTGACGCGTAGAAGAATACCATTCCATTTGGGTGGTTTTTCTTGAACGCTTCAATCTCCTGGGCTAGCCATTGTCGGCAGCTTTCTGATGTTCCGTCCTCGTTTTCAGTGACGCGGAGTACCTTGCAGTTCTTTGCTGGCTCACGCTTCTCACCTAGTTTGGACGTTGATGAACAGCAGAATTATAACAGGCGATGTGGATATTTCGAGCTATCGCCCCCCTGATCAATGTCTTCACTTGACACGTTTGCTGGGGCGGAGGCTGGGGCGGAGGCTCGCGCCTCGCTTTGGCCGTCGGATTGCACCGACGCCGATAAGCCTCAGCGCGTGCTCCCACTTGGCGGGGCTAGTGAAGGGTTTCGTCAGGATGTCGGCGACTTGAAAGTCAGTCTTTACATTCACTAATTCGAACTGGCCACACTCAAACTGTTGCTTTAACCATCTAAACGAAACACATTGGGTTCGATTGGCATGGCGCATAGACTGTGAATGGCCAGTGGACAAAATCGTAACAGTAGCTTGGTTGTCTTCCATGAATTTGACTCTGCAGAATTCGGGAAAGTATGCAACCATACCATTGATGTGACTTGCCTTCAGCCCTGAGTCCACGTTTCCGTTTCGCATTGCGTCGATCTCCGGATCAATGATGGTGAAGATGCCTTCTTGCTTGGGCATCGCTGCGAGGCGAGCTGCTGCATCAGGTGCCTGCTTGAATAGCATAAGCTTTTCGAACAATGCTAGGGTTGGAATCCCCTCGGCACGGACACCATGGTTGGCAGCTACTACTTCGGCCTCAGTGGAGCTCATCGATGTCACAGTTTGCTTTTTGCTGTACGCATTGAGCGGGTAATATGTGCTAGGGCCCACGAGGATCATGGTCACACCTGACGTTGACTTAGAATCACGTTCCCCTGCGAAGTCGGCGCCTGCGAATAGCCAAAGCTGGCATTCTTCGAACGGATCGCCTGCGAAGCCCTCCAAATATTGGTTCTTAGTGTGATGAATGTAGGAAACTAATCGATGTAACGCTACATCGCATTCAATTGACCATTTCGTTACTCTTGATGCAAGTGACTGCGTGGCACGGAGTAAATCGAATCTGGCCATTCGGGCTGCAAAGAGGATTTTCATAAGAATCTTACTAGCAATGGGTTGCAACCTTCCGGGCTCCTCCTTCTCAGAGAGCGTGGGCTTCGGAATGCCGAGCTCCGTGAATGGTGTGTAGCTCTTCTTGAGTGTTTCAGGTTTGACTTGAGCTAGCCTACAATAAGCTTCAACACACGACTCGAGGAAAGACGACATATCATACCTGACAAGGTTCACGGGCTTGGTCATGCAACCAGCGGGCTTTGGGACAACACTTTCAACTGGTTTGAAGCGCTGCTCCTTTGCCTCCTTCTTTGCTTCCCGCTTCGATCGATGCGGACCTGGCCGGTTCTTCGATGGCGCAGCAACACTGGGCTTGTTGTCACCATAGTGAAAAATGGTTTGTCCTGTCCAAAAGACATCGGTCTTCATGTTCGGATTCTTGAGGGTCCAGTCATCCTCATAGGTATCGATTCGTTCTTTGGGCAAACGAGTGTTCGTTGCGTTTGGTGACCCGTCATTGATGATCACTGCTGCATTGAACACCGTTGTCCTTTGTGCCTGAGCGAACCGTTGAACTGGCCCCCTTCGTCCCCTGGAAAGAAGAGTTTCTTCCTTGGCTGCAAGTGATGGCGTCCAGGTTTGATGGTTCGGGTCATGCTCCCAGTAGTCATTCTTTCGATGAATCTGTGCAGAGCATGCGCTTGCGCGCTGCGGGTCAAACACATGCGCAAATGGATGTGCACTGATAGGTAGTTTGACACCGTTCTTTTCAACGTGCATGCGCCCAAAGTACCTGTCATAGGGCTCTGATTCGCCCAGATCGACAACCGAACGGATGCCGGCCCAGCCCTTGGCCAAGTTCTTCTTGGGCCCTGCCATCTTGAAATCATCGACGTAGACCACCAGAATGAGGTCCAACTCGTCGTGCCTGAAGATCGATTGCCACATTTCAGGCAAAAATCTGACGCGATCCCTTTTTGGCTAAATTAGCTTCCAAATGCTGTTCCCAAATACCCCCACTGTCGGGGTGTCCGTACAATGCTAAAACCATTGGGACCATGGGTTTCCAATATTTCTCTTCCCAATCTTTCGGCCACCTGTTGCGAGGTAGTTCAAGCCATGTTGGGATTCCATTAAAGGTCGCTTGGACATATGCTTGAATCGCATCTGCTTGCTCTTTCCCATACCCTGGCTGACAACCGAAGGCATCCAATATCTTGGCGGCCTCCATTGAGGCGGGGCTTGAGCAGCGAACAGTGCGTGGTCTGAGTTCTCGTCCCGGACATTCTTGCCCTGAAATACTGTTCTTCCTTTAAATTTTCTTCTGGGATCGTTCTCTGGTAGTTTAGTTCTGAGCCTTTCTCATAGCAGGCCTCGAATATCCTACCCAGATGAACCGTTTCTCCCTTTCTCCGGGCTTCCTGAATGATCTTGTGAAGTTCACGGACGAGCTTTTCATCCCAAACACCTTTCGTTCTGAGCTTGTTCCATTCGAGGTCAAGTGCCTCCCTTGCCTTGGGTGTCCTCGAATGAAGGGGTATTTCTAGGATATCACATTCAGCCTGGTTTTGTGTGGAAAGGGGAATATCTTGTCACGAAGCTTGAAGCCATCGATTACCATTTGGAACATGGCAGCGTTGTCATTCAACGCACCAAGCGATTGGAGTTGCCCTCTGAAACCCATGTGTTTCCGCTAAAAGCCAAAACCGACAGCCTTGAGCCGCCTCCAGAGCCGATTGCTGATCGTGTGATTCCGCCGGTGCCTGATCCGATCATTCCACAACAATCCGATTTGGAGTACACACCATCCGTTGCACCAGACCCCATTGAACCACCTGCCCAGGAGACGGAGCCGCCTGTTGACGTCGAGATGAAGAAGTCCAGTGCAGAACCGCTTGAGCCTGGGGAGATGATGCCCGACGGGTCGATCGCGCCGGACGGTTATCGTTATGATGGAGTTAGGCTTGTGAAAACCTACAAAGGTTCGAAGCGGCCACGAAGCATCCCCTCGGAACTCTGGAAAATGATGGGTCCGAGACCTGGTAGCCAATGGGAAGTGCTCCCAGCAAGAAAGAAACTACTGATAAACGAGTCGTTCGCAGTGCCCTGCATGCCTAGAACCAGGGGGGCTATAAATGAACCCCATCGACAGCCCAGCCGGCAGCTGGTTGAACAGCACATCAAGCGCCTTGAGTTCAAACAAGATATTGAGATGTGGGCAGCAGTGGCAAGGCTTGTCTCTAAAGACCTAGTCACTCTGTGTAGTGGAACTTTTTCGTTTTCTGTCCTTGGGGTTGGAGCTGGATAGGGATCTTCCTCCTTGGAGTGTGTTTGCTTTGACCACCTTAGCAGGACTAAGTGGAATGTGACCAGAAGTGGCTAGGAGCATGTCTAGAGAAGCCCTAAGTATAGAGCTGTAGTGCTTGAGATGAGCTGTGTATAGCCTAGCTTTGCTTGAGAGTGTTTGGAGATGCTTTCTTGTACTTTTAGTATGTTTTGGACGACTGTGACCAGTCAGACCTCTTCAGAGAAGAGTGGACGAACAGACATACAGTCAAACCGACTGTTATGTTTGGCTCAAGAGCGGGATTCGCAAAAGGGTCGCACTCGCTTCCGTGTTTTCACAGCAACGGCAATGCAACACTTCGCAAGACTGCTGCCTGACCTTTGAATGTCGAGACATGCACAAATTGTCTGAGAGGCCGGTTTGCTTAATTGGACGCCCCTTGTTTCACCTCTCTTTCGCTTTGTTTCACCTCTGCATGGTGACCAGGTTTTGTTGCTTGTTTGTGTTTGTGGTTGTGTTTCCGGTTTTGTTTGGCTTGGTTCTCTTATCCTGGCCGATGACTCACTTTTCAAGTTGCACAAGATGACCTGTGCATTCTCTGCCCACATGGCGTCTCCACCCGTGCAAAAATCTGCCTCTCACTGTATACGACTCCAGCACATTTGGCTTCCAAAAACGCTACAAACCATGCATGTGAGAAAAACCTTTGTGGATTGTGTGCCAGCCTTCGAGAGATTCAAGTTCCACCAACACTCCGATACATTGCCAGCAAAGCCTTCCTTGATTGCACCTTGCTAACAGGCCTCAACTTGATGCCAGGGAAGCGAACTACCTGGCGTGGGCCATGCTGAACAATCTGCCTTTGAGCTATGCTACAGATTCACCATGCCGGCATGGCGCAACCTCCTCCCGAATCCAGGATATGACCCAACTCAGTTTGCCAAACCAAGAGTGAGAGAGTGAGAGAGTGAGAGTGAGAGTGTGAGAGTTGAGAGTGTTGAGTGAGTGGGATGTGTCATGCAGTTTGCGCTTTTGGAACCACGCCGCTGCCTGAGCACTTGTCCTGTTTCAGTGTTGAGCGCTGGGTTGGCACCTTTCACGCTGCAGTTTTGTTTTCACATTTTTTTCTATTGCGTTCCTGGCCAAGTGTTTATTGCACGCTACCAACCAACATGATTCAACAAAAACAGACGTTGACCATTCGTCGTGTGGATTTTGTGTTTCCAGCTTCCTGATTTTTCAGTGCAGGTCGTTTCACGTTGTTGTTCCATTTTAAACGTCGTACAATGTGTCCAGATGGTTTTGCATGTTGGAGGTTAAGTTGTGTCATGGGTGCGTTTGCACAGTTCAGTTGTTTGCCATGGTGTGTCCATGGCGTTTGGTGTTTGAATGTGAGATCTTGAATATGTCGTACTTGGTGGTTGATGGAGGTGTGTTGGGTTTGGCAACACGGTTGACAATTGCAAATCGCATTGCTGCATGCCGGCGTGGTGTTGCACTGGCACGTTGTCGGGCTGTCGTGCTGACATATTGTCATACTGGCACGTGCTAACATGCTAACACGCTGTTGAAAACAGTAGTGTTTAACAGACACACGGCACTTGTTCACATTTTCGCCCATATCAACAGATGCCAAATGTTGTCATTACTAAATCACCAAATTCATGCCCAGCTGGTTGTTGTTTGTTTTTGTTTTTTTCGGCGTGTGTCCATGTGGGGCAAAAGAGGGAACTTGACGCAGCCGCCTGCTGCGATCAAAACCACGAGCTTGAACACTGGTATCCCGCATGCAAAACCCAATCCAAACCTTGCCTGTGAGTTTGATATTGCATCGCTCGAGTATAAGTATCGGATCGCCAACATGGTTTGAACATCTATTTTTGTTTGCCTGAATTGTTTTCCCAAATTGGAACGTGTGGGGCATCCAGCAACGCCATGTGCTGAGTGCGGATTGGACCGGCATGGTCTTCTGCAGATATGGGTATGATTGCTTGAGAGCAGATTGCTGGTTTGAGCACCCCGAGGCTGGAAAGGCCTTTGTTTTTAAGTTGATCGCAAATATCAGTTGAAATTTGGAAGCGGTTGCAATCGCACTCTTTCACAATTGGATTTTCAGCAGTTTTTGGGGTGCCGCCAGAGTGGCGTGGACGACCCCAGGTTGTAGGAACACATGCGATGCATCACCACAGTTTTCCATTCAGGGCAGGCGCATGGATGCTGGATCCCACATCCCTGTTCTACTCGATGAATCCGGCGCTCGACAGAAGAATGCGCAGGCATTCTTTCATTCGGCACATGATCTGTCTTTAGATGCGCAAACTCACAAAACTTTTGCATGCGTGAATATGGGAAATCCAGCACTCAGAAACATTTGGGATATTTTTTGCCAGAATTGATGATACTCATGATACTGATGCATCAGGTCTTGATCATGCGCAACGACACTGGGAGCTTCCGTGTGTTGTTGCAGCTACGAAGCTGGGACATGCCGGTACGCTGGGTCTGATGGGACAATCTATTGGACACAGGGCCCCTGAAGCTCGTGAATGTGTTCCAGCTGTGAATTCAGACATCCAAAGATTGAATTTTGAGGACATTACTCCCACATAGTTTTTGGATGTCTTTTCAGTGGCTAGCAATGGATGGTTACAGTATTTGATTCTATGTGACTGAGCGTAGCACTCCTTGGCAAGTACATGTTGCCCACCATGTAAGAAACAAACGGGCAAGATGAGGCTTGGAGGATCGTTGCCCAGCCTTGTTCAATTGAAGGTATGTGCCATATGATGGCTGATCAGAAGGTCCTTACTTTGTTCAGTTCATGGAGAGTGTTTTATGTGGTTTTATTTGCGTTCTTCTTTATTGTTTCCGTGACTATATATATATACATATATATATATATATTGTATATATAGTTTTGGGCCTTAAAAGACCTCTGAACCCGCGACCATTTTCATGAAAGTGCTTTCGAAGGCTTGGGCGAATGTGAATGCCCAGTTGCATCTTGATAGCGAATGATTCCAAAGCAAGAGACTTGCCACAGCTAGTCTCAGTATAGTAGACGGCAACCCCAGACAGCAACACCAGAAACCTTGAGGCTTGCAGAAAATGGTTTTTGCGTACTCGTGCAGGTATGTATCGAGGAACAGACCAAGAAGACACCTGGGATATAGTCACAATGGAGTCCATTGTGAAAATCTAGCATGGACTTCGTGCAAGATTCGCGAAAGTAGAGTTATCCATTCCTTCAAACAATCCAATAAACAAATGATTAGCGTGAGCTATCCTGTGTCCTACCTAGGAGCTAACTTAGCCCCTACTTACATAACTAAGTAGGCTCCTACTTAATTAAGTAGTAGGGGGGCAGAGTGGCCTAAAAGAAACAACTTGAAAATGACCTGAACTCTTTACCTTCGATCTGGTTTTCGGAGGTGATGCCTGGGCACCTTGGGGCCGTTGGAGGCATGCGGGATGCTCGAGACCTGGACAGCTCCGTCACCGCCGTGCGTGAGGTGCGGCAAAGAGAAGTGACATGTGGGGGGTGTTTACTTCATCCACTTTGCTTGCTTTGCTGGAAAAAAGGATTTCTATTTTTTCGACTGGCGGATGGAACAACCTGTTGGGTGGACCCCCAACCCCCAACCCCGACGACCTTCATTCTTTTTGTTCGAAGACCAGACATGAAGCATGGACAATCTGTATGTCACATATGATCCAATACAAGTTGTGAAATTGCAAGTACAAGTGAAAAAGACAATTGCTCGGTTGAGGTCTTTGAAGAGACAGGCCTCTTAGATGTTGGTCACCTTCCCTCTGCTCCATGGCGCTTGCGAGCTGAAGCACGAAAAGGACTCGAGCTGAAGCACGGGAGTCTGTGGCTTTTTGTCCCGCCAACCAACTGAAGCAAGAGTCGACTGGAAACGGAGGCATCATGCCATAGGATATATATATATATACATTTTATACAGTATGGTGTGAACTGAGAGTATCAGGAGCTCCAAATTCAATCAACTTTCAATCCAGCTGGACTAGGGGTTAGCCGGATTCCGGCTACTTCCTTGGAAGGATTTGTTTTTTGACTTGGCAGCATCCAACGGCTGATTCGTCGGTAGTCCACAGCAAACCTTTGGCCATCGAATCTACCAGGATCAGTCATACCACAGTGTTTCTTCAAGCTGCGACCTTACTTGAGCCTTCAACTTGTTCGAATAGCAGGGCTTTTCCACAGAAAACACATGTAGAAACAGATCTATGACAACTGTGAGCACATGACATGTTCCGGGCCCTTCAATCTGAGGTTTGGTGAGGGTGCCCACGTCGACTGGTGGGTGCTCTTGTTATCAGGTCCGGGCACCTTTGTTGCTGCCAAAGACAGCGCAGAGTCCTGGCTGCACCAAGGTCTTGCCGATGTATGGCCTGTGTTGGCACCGCATTTCGATCACTGCTCGATAGCGTTTGGTTCGCCACCCCAGCTTCGATTTGAGGAATGTGCGGATATCTCTCGGATGTTGCCACATCTCCCGAGCGCCAAGTTGGCTCCCTGCTTCGGTCACGCCTGGATGGAGGCTGCTCGAGTCCCTGAGCTCCCCAAATCGGTGGAGCTGATGGGTGGCCTTCAGCGCCGGGTGGGGGAAGCCGTCGAGGCTCTGACTGCACGGCGCTTCCGCGGATGAAAGGACCCGGTGATTGAGCTAGGTGAGAGAGACGCTGCGGTTGATTTACTTCCTTGCTTGGCAAGATTCACTTGCTGTGCACAGTGCTCTGTGGAAGCTGAAATGCTTTGGCTGTGTCAGCTTGGCCCAATTTTGTGCGGGTACTTATATATATATATAGATATGCTTCAACGGGGTGAAGTACTTCGCACAGACTACGAGGGCAGATATTTGGCGGCCAACAAGGGCCTGTTGCGCCATGTTTTTGCAAGCCTGCAGCAACATTGCCAAACAATCCACTGGTGTTTCCGAACAATTGCATCTTTCAAAGGTACACCATCCAGGATGGAACTGTTTCTAAACAAACAAAGTTCCACGGTTCCACGCTTCCACGAGTCTCATTGCTGAAATTGCTGAAATCGCTTCTCATGGCTTGCGATGGCACATGCACGCCTTGCCTTCATGTCATGGCCCAAGGGCCCAAGGGCCCAAGGGCCCAAGGGTTTGGATGGGAGGGAGGGCCGGTGGAGAAGCAAGATCGCAGAGCGGTGAAAATCCAATGATGACAGCCTGGAGTTGAATGAAAGAGTCTGGCCAGTGGCTGTAAGGAACTGCCATGTATCATAGCAGGGTACAAAGAAGGTCAAGTGCCCTTTCACAGGAACGATTTTCAAAGGATTTGCAGCCTACAGACCAGAGTCTTAGATGACACATGGTTTTTGAGAGAGTGGGATGTAGGCGAGATAGTGAGTGAATGGGATGTTAGACAGATACTAAGTGCAAAAACGTTCAGTTTTCCAAACGCAACCTCCCAGGACTTGCAGGATCACCTCTATTTTTTGTTCCATCTCAGACTGTGCCAGTCCGAGCAAGCTGAGACTCAACCAACCGGTCCCGAGGTCCCGGTTCGCCCCCAGGACTCCGCTCGGATGCCTCGCGGCCCCGTCCGAGCGGTCCAGGTCCGACATGACCCATGCAGCGCCGCCACGAGCCTTCTTGGCGGATGAGTGGTGCAGAAAAGTCCCGACCGAAGGAGTGGGGGGCCACCGGTCCCGAGCTGAAGACTCAATTCGGGTGCCGGTCTCCAAAATCTTTAAATTCCTGCCGGGCGTAAAAAGCCTTCGGATGGTGATGGGTTGGCTCCGGTGGTTCATGGACTTGCCACACTTTTGAGTTTGAGTTGGCTTCAAACCAGTTTCCCTGCTGGGGCTCCTCGATTCAACAAAGCAAAGACCTTTGAAGGCAGAGTATCCGAGCTGGTGTGCTTGGTCGCGGGGCCTGCCTTAATGTGCAGGAAGATGTTTCTTTCTCAACTTGACAGCTTTAGCAAGCGCTCCGACATGGCCAGGACTTGGATGCCTCCACTGCTGAACTTTTTGCCAAGATCCAGATTGATCCAAATCCAGTGCCCTGGACTTTTCACAAATCATTCTTGACCTTTGCGAAAGAAATCTGTTCCGGAACCATCGATGCTTACGCGCCTTGGGGTTGCTCAGATTTGTTGATTCGGCCATCTAGTGCGTCATCGGTTAGGAAGACTGATTTGGAGAGTTTGTCTTGAGTTTGTGATCAGTTCCTTTTATCTAAGACACCCGTGTAGTCTTTCAGTCTCCACGACCAGCAACAGCTGAGGGGTTGAGAGAATAAAGAGAAGAGCTCTCAAACCTCTGCTTCGATGATCCCGATTGTTAGCCAAGAAACTGAATGGGACAATCGTGTAGCTGCTGACTCGGAGAAGCTTCTGCCAGCTCAGACAGACTTCTTTTTGGCCCCCAATAATTCGGAGTTTTCGCCCCCAGAGAGAAAACTCCACTGGTCCTGTACAGATATGAGGAGGCCAAGAACAGAGTTTCACATGGGCCTCACAGCCTTCACAGCCTTCAGGCTCTGGACACATCTCGTGAGCTAAGGCATCTCTGTCACCAAGTGATATCCAGCGCTGTTTGAAGGACAGCATGTCTTGTCCAACTGTGAAAACACCAGCTTTGAGGATCTTTGACCATTGTGGTAGGTCTTGAACAAATCTGCTGCTTTGGATCTAACTACGTTGATTGAGCCCTGTTCAAACTCTGAAGAGAGAGAGAGAGAGAGACAGACAGACAGACAGACAGACGGACGGACGGACGGACGGAGAGAGAGAGAGAGAGAGAGAGAGAGAGAGATGGGGGGGCAGATACTTGCTCGTTGAGAACGCTTGAACAGAAGGTTTGTGCAGGGCCTTTTTTGCTCCAAAGCTTTTCAGCCTTGGCTCCTGAGAAATCAGCAGCGTTGAAGGAGTATGGGGTAACGGAATACAACAATGATGCTTTGTTCATGTCCAAGCTGCTTCAGCAGATCGAAATATTTTTGCCGCTGGTTGGCGTGTGGGAGGCTTGGCAAAAAGAATGAGAATGTTGATGCTTCGCAAACACGTGTAGACTGTAGACACTCCGTTGAAGGCGCTGTCGCTTCGGATGTGGCAAAACATTCATGCCACACTGAAAAACGGTGGAACTGTTCAAAAGTGTCACCTGAGCACTAGATTCAGGGCATATGCATCAGAAATGGATAAGACCTGCATCAGAAAATATGTTAACAAGAGAAGTGCATCAATCAGGCCTATTTTTTTTAAATAGAGTTTTTTTTCGTTGGTGCCTTTCGTGCCTGGCCTGTTGATGGTTTTGTTTGGATCAGTTGATGATGGACGGACGGTGGACGGAGGCGAAAAGCGCTCCGTTTCGACACGTCGAAGCCGGTGGAGAAGCGGTTCTGCGCTGCGAAGAGGGTCGATGAAATCGGAGGTCTGAGTGCCTTTTCCTTTCCAAGTCCCGTGTCAAAAGGAAGGCGAAAAGCAGATTTCTCTGGGGCAACGACCCTCCAACCCTGTGCAAGTGCGCACTGGAAAAAACACACTTTTTGATACTATTTTTGATTTTCCTTTGTTTTTTTGGAACCATCACCCAGCTTGAGGAGACGGCAGTAGTAAGCCGTTCAATGGAGTAGGGTCGTCTGTGATGTCTTGTCTCACCCTGCTCCGTCTGCCTAGCGCCGAGGAGCATCGGAAGTTTGGCAGAAGCTACAAGATTGCTCTCAACAAGAGTGGCAAACTTCTCTGGCAGGGCTCTCACATCACTGGAGAACCTTTGCTTGGAGTTGCTTGACTTCCTGCTTGGGAAAAGCCAGGGTAGTGACACTCCCTCAAATCATTATGGAAGTAAAACATGCTCCCTTGGATGACCATTTTCCTGTACAAACAGGCGGTGCCATGCACTTCCATCACAAAAAGGCTACTAGGGGCTCCTGGACGCTACTTGGGGCTCCTGGCCTTACTACTAGTAGCAAGAACGCTACTATTTGGAAGTTAACTCGGAGAGTCATTCCCTTTTGTCTTTGGCTCCCCCAGAGGCCAAGCCGTGATTTGGCACCTCGCACCTGCAGGTCTTGACTCCGGAAGGCATGTGGATTTGCAGCGAGCTCTTGACTCCAAAGGAGGAGAAGATCGGATCGGTGCGACTTCGTCATGGACCAGAATGGTGACTGAGCCTGCAAGGAGAAGGCGAACTGGTTGAATAAAAGAGCCAGCTGCTTCATGTCCATGGGTATTTTCTGGACTCTGCGGGTGGGCTTGGTGTTATTCTTTAGTAGGAGCTGACATCAAGCAAACTATTCCAATGACTCTTATTTGTCCATTGAGTCATGCAACATCTCGTATTGCGAGATGGTAGGATGCACGGACATATGCTCCATTTGTATACAAGATAGATCCAAACGACTGCATAGCACGTTGGCACATTGGATCCCCGTCTCTTTCTTCCATTTCACATGCCAGCTTCCTCTGCCCAGGGACCAGTTAAGCCTGAACTTCAAGACAAACTCTGTCACTCAATGGGGTGCAGATGTTTGCGCTACCCGCACCTGGGATGAAGCAAGTTCACAGGCATTTTGCTATTGGACTGGCCTCCTGCCTGTGTGGTGCCTGACTGCTAGAAGATGTACATAAAAGTCTGCCCGTGGAATGCAACCTTGGCGATGCAATATGATGATCATGCATTGGCAGTGTACCAAGGAGTGACCGCGGAGATTCGAATTTGCCGACCCCCGTTTCCTTCTATGGAATCCAAGCCATCATTTGCAGAAGCACAGCCTGGATTGGTTCCAATCAAGGCTAGTTCTGTTGAAAGCCGAGGACTTTCAACTTTTGGATCATGAAAGTTAAGGGTCTCAAAGAAACTAGAGGCCCTTAGCGGTTCTTTTGCTTTCAGGCCCGGGCAGTCATGCCGTTGCAGGCCGTGTCTTCGATAGCTGCAGCTGCCGAGCTCTCCACGTTGTCCTTGCTTCAGCTGAAAGAGTGCCTAAAGGAGAAGCTGCAACATTTGTAGTGCTACTACTAGGAGCAAGAATGCTACTAGGGGCTCCTGGCATCGCTACTAGGAACAAGAAGCTACTAGGGGCTCCTGGCCGTACTACTGGGAGCAAGAACGCTACTAGCAGCCCCTTGCGATGTATCTCTGTATGTTTGCATTACTGGCAGACTGGACGGAGTACCCAACAAGCTCTACAGGGCGCTGTGTCACACCCACAAAGAAGTGTGATAGGAGTATGGAGTCACCGAATATGGGCGCTTCTTCAATCAGAAAGAATCTCTTGTAGAATCTGGCCTGCATCAGTGACTGATGATTTTGCTTGTTTGACTTGGAATTCATGTTGTCCATGGACCTTAAGTGTCAGATTGGCCACTCCTTTTCAAGCTGAGATTCCTAAACTTTTGCCGCCCATGACTTGGTAGACTTTGACACAAATTCTAAAGAATGGTTTTACTTTCTCCATTCCCAGATGAAAGTCATCCCGTGTCTCTCAACTTTGCAAGTCGAGGAACTCCTGGCGAAGGTGGAAGCTACAGTACCCCTAGTGGGCCGCTGGCAGCCGCTCTACGCGAACAACGTTTGTCTTGAACAACGAGGTTGATGGATAAAATCAGCGTAGTTCTGACCGCGTGATCGTTCTTACCAAGGTACGGGAAGGCCCCCAACCGCAAGAGCTACCAGATCCGCCGTTTGATTTCCGGAGTCTTGAAGTGGGAGGGACCACATTCCAGAGGCACAGGGTTTCTGCTTTCAACCAGAAAAGCACGTCCGCTTCAAGCGCAAAAGCCATAGGCACACTGTCCAGAACTACCCAGCGTGATTTTGTTCATAGCCGAAAACAAGTGTAATTACTTGGACTTGGGAATAGTTTCATGGCTCGACCTACACCCGTTCCTTCTCTGAAGGTGGCATGCTAAGCGGCATTCTGGAGGAAGATGAAGGTTGGTTGGTGGCACAATTGATGACCAACCAGAATGAGACCATCGGAGATTGCCTAAGACCCACAATTTCATCGAACTGTTTGGATGAGCCGCAAAAGCAGTTCCCTTTGGACCTGGTGCTGAGTTCAGTCTATGGCCAAGGATCAATCCGACTTCGACACGGTCCAAAATGGAACGAGGTCATGTCAAACTTCAGCTCCTTGACAGCTTGGGCCATTCCTCAAGCAGTATCAAAGAACTCATTTTTTTTGCGTTTTCCTTTTGGCTTTTGCTGTTTGCTTTAGTTTTGAGGAAGCCACATGATGACGGAATGGGGCAGTGACATCGTCTCTTGTCTTGAAAGGGTGTTTCCGCCGTGCTTGGGAAGCAGAACTATGGTTGCACTTCGTATTTTCCTTTTTTCAGTCGAATCGTTGGCCATGAAGTGCTGATGGTACCCCACTTGACTGTTCCTTCGAAAGGTGTGGCCCTTGCCAGGCAGTTGAGAAGAACTTTGAAGTTTTAGGGGGTCGGGGTGGAAAGGGGATTTTTCAGTGCAAATACAGGGTGGACGCCGGACGCCACCCAAAAACTTCAGTGGAGCAAGCTAAAGCAGCTAAAGTGGATGACAAGAACCCGAAACGGCTGACGCTTTGAGCATTTTTTGGGTGATCTTGTTGGGCGGTTTTCTTCTGCCCGGGGCCCAGATTGCGGAGCGTGTGGGTGAAGAAGAGCCCCTACGACGGCCCAGCTTCGACGAGGTGCGGAGCGTGCGGAGCCAAAGGGGTCCCGGTGGTCTGGAGCCATGAAAGGAAACATGTAATTGGTTTGAATGGTGTAGTGTGCTTTGTTTAAAAGGAGAGCCCTCCAAGCGAAGATATGGTCGGAAGGAAACACGGGCATGCAGTGGACAATTCACCAGCTATGAGTCCTGGTCAGCCTTGTGGCCTGTTTCTCCACGTGGCCTTTGATCGACGGAATTTGCAGACCTGGCGCAACGATCACTGCAAATCTTCTCCGCATTGCATGTCTCGCACTCTGATCGAAATGCTTCCCTACCAAGCCCAAAACTTGCCAAGCAGTTTCTTTGTGTTTGTTAGGTCAGAGTTCTTAGCTTGGGAGGTGCCCTCTCATTAAAATGAGGAAAGAAGCACTTTCGCAAATTGGAAAAATGACTTGACCATTATAACCTCCTGAGCAAAATGAAATCTTTCAAGCCCACAGCAGAATAGCAAGCTTCGAACGGCTGCGTGTGCTACAGCTGTTTTATGTGAAGGATTGGAATGGTGAACTGGCTTTGAATGCGAGAGACTAGGCAAAGCCAGCTTTGAAAATTACAGAACCTTGTGGACATGCAGAGTCGAGCATTTAGCCCATTCCTCTGTCACTGAAAGTTGCCAAAAAGGTGCTCGAAGCGAGCGGTGCAAGGCAACCTTTAAATTGGGAAAGAACAGGATGCGGATTCTCTGGTCACGAAATCCAACAAGAGGACGTGGCCGATGAGCTCAAGAAGCTGCACATAACGCGGTAGCAGTTCCCTCCACCGACTTGTGAAAGAGGCGATCACATAACAGCGCTCAAATCCAGAGAGCAGATTTCGTGGTTGAGACCATCGCCGCGATTGTTCTACTGCGATTACTCTGACTTTGGTCTGGAATATCACGAGCCACAGAACACCAAACAGCCTCAACATAAGGTGTGATGTCACATGCTCTTTTCTTTCTGCGTGGTGTTCTGTTTGGCAGCTTTCCCTTGTGGAAAGGCAGGCAAAATTCAGGCTGAGAATTTGCAGTCTTGGGTCTTGGGTCGCTTTGGATGTTCGCTGATGTTGTACCATCCTTTGATTTTGGCATAATTATACTGTATGAAATCATAGCGTGTGCCAGAGTGCTTCTCATGCGACATCTTGAAGAGACTTCCCAAATCAGCGCTGCTGATTTCTTTTACCGCAACAACCTTTTTGAACACAGACGGCTGCACCGAATGTTGACGGATCAAGACACCGAATGCTGCCCGCGCTGGATTCGCTTGCGCCATCGCCAGGAGACGGAGGAAGAGGAGGATGTGGTTCTCACGGACATTTCAGAGTTGTCTGCGCAAGAGGTGAAGCTGTGTTTGAAAGAGCCCCTTGGACAGCTGTGGGGATCCACCCTTTCTCTTGCACTGTTGGAGTTTACGTGTGCTTTGCCCCAGATATAGCAGTCTAAACCACGATTGTCGACGATGCACTTCTTGATGGTTTTGGAGTAATTAATTCTCAAAACATATTTACCCGGCGAGGGTCCAACATGATGGCAGCTGTCAGAACCAGGACTCAACGACCCCCAAGCTTCCATAGTTTTACACATGATGGCATCAGGATCAAGCACTTGTCAAGCTCATTGGATGAACTGGTTCCCACAAGGATGGATTTGAGCGTTGCATGAGGTGAATTCCATGTAGCACGTCCGGCCTAGGTACGGTGTCACCAAGATTCATGATTTGGAACGACGAGAGCAGTTGGTAGAACTCTTGGAAAAGGTTGAGCCTTTGCTGCAGGGAGGAGGCACTTGCCCACACAAGAAACTCACTCGCCTCGAAAAATATCTTCTGGCATCGCGGATTTGGAATGGATCCCGCAATGAGGCTCGAGTGTTTCATCAGTCTTGGCTGGGATAGAGTGTGAAGCTTTGTGCTTCTTCAGGTCTCATTGCCAATCGTAAGAAGTGCTGGGTTTCGTTTCTGTTTGCATGATTTACGTAGGTCATATCACTTTGAACATGTTATGAAGTAAATCAGACCAAAGAGATTTATAAATTCTGAGCAATGTGGAATTTTTCCCGGACCAAGTTGCTATGACTGCGCAATCGCGGGTTTTGATTTTGCTGGAGACGCTCCAACTTGTTGGATCGATCAGGCTTTTTCATGCAAGTAAGTAAGAAACTTGTGAGACAATGCATGATCTGACACACACACACAAACAAACCGATGTGAATGTTTCAATCGCTGCATGGAACCGGGCTGCCTGGACCCAGGCAAAACCAGTCTATTTCTCGAAAACAGCATTTTTTTGGACGTGTGCGTCTCTGTGTAATGGGCAGAGAGGGTGGGCGGTGGGCTGCTTTGAAGAATCATTTATGCCAGAAACCAGATTCTGCCTTTACCCATGTGGTTTTCAGACTCCATGCGAGGAAGCCACTCCCTTGTGAACGCCGGTGAGTTAATTGGTCCAGTCTGGTAGGCCAGGCAAATAGGCCGATCAGATGACTGCAGCCATACCCTGAACAAGAACACACAGAGCAAGTCAACTGTCAGCTGCTGAAACAAACCCATTACATATTGCTGAGGAAGATAGCTTACCTCTGGTTGGAACCTGGCAACATGGGCGACACAACAAGCAGTACGAAATCCAGCATACAGAAGATGGACAGTTGTGCCTTGGATGAGAGACTGTTTTCCACCTTCATATTCTTTAGCAATTCGGATGATTTTGATCTCCCAGTATGCCGCATTTCCTCCGGAGGTGTCCATCGGTTGTCTAGAGAACATGTCCTAAGAACCGAACAAAAAAATACTGTTGCCCTGCCCAACAAAAAAAACGAGAGTAACAAGAAGCTACTAGGGGCTCCTGGCCTTACTACTAGGAGCAAGGACGTTACTAGAGGCTCCTGGCATCGCTACTAGAAACATTCCTACTACTAGGAACAAGAAGCTACTATTGGCACACAAAACATGTCGACTGTCGACTCCATGTGTTGGGCTCAAGTGAGGCTTTGGGAAGGTCCACACATCTTCGGTGGCACACTGGTGGGCGTTCTCTATGACGATGCCGACTGGCTCCGGGCCGAACTCTTTACTTGCAAGGACTCCTCGGGTTCACCGAAGCAGGGTTGTTTTGTTTTTTACTTTTTCCGACAAGGTCCTGGTTGGTGCCCAGAAGCAGTGGTCTGTGATTTGCATATTAGCTGCACTCTTCAATCCATCAGATCACTTATATACAGTAATACTATATACACATATGTATAACTATCTATAGTTATATATATATACACATTTATATAACATAGTATTAATCTATAGATATAATACGCAAGTCGTAAGTCCATCGATTTGGGAACTGTGAGGAGGAATCCGAGCAAGTCGGCTCTGTGAAAGTGACGCATGGACCTGACACCTGGATCCATTTTCCGAGAGGACGGGGACCCAAACGCCCAAATGCCTCACCGGAAGCTGAGAAAATAGAAACCTCATAGGAAAGGCCCAGGGGTAGGAGCAACATCAAGTTGAAGCTGAGTGGAGAACTGAGGGCCAAGGCGGCCAAGACTCAGAGGTTCCAAGAATATGCAGAGGTTCAGAGCAGCAGTTTTGCATGATCGGGCTTTGGAGTTGACGGCAATATATAGTTGCAGTCGGGGATGACAGGCACGTTCAGCTGGTGTCGTTGGTCCTGGCACTACGTTGCAAAGTTTGAATGGAGGAAGCCTTCTTAATGTTGACTATGCAAACTTATGTACAGTTTCTTCAAAGCACCTGTGGAAATTACAGGAAGGCATCTAAAAGCTTGCGACCGTGCTTTGGGCATTGAAGCCAACTGGCCTGTTCTCTGCACCGGCGCAGCAATCTCAGGATTGGCATGAGATGACGCTGAAATTCATGCAAAGCAACTCCGGGCTGTGGGGCGATAATATTATCGCAAAGCGAGTTACCAAGGAGCTGTTGCGTACAGGGGCACAACTACTTTCTGAAACAAAGGATAGACAAAGGTCAGAGATAGTGGGAAGATGTCAGGTGCAAACCGTTTGCACGTGCCATTTTGCGTGGACGCATGGTGATCGACGTCCGGTTCAATGAACCGCATTCTCTTCTCTGAGATTTGGTTTTCTCAAACATGTGTCTTTCACTAGGTCCGTGAGTTCTTTGCGTAGCCTTTGGTCCGCTTCAGGAGCATGCTCCTCGACGTCCTAAGCCTCTGCCAGCTGTACGAGACTTCGAAGATGATGATGAGCTTGTGGAGTCACAATATTGGGAGTCCTTAGAGGTCCTTTGCCGAGCAAGCAAACAAAATGTATATATTTAATGTATGTATGTAAGTAATGTAATGTCATGTACTGCACTGTAATGTTATGGTATGGTGATGTATGTATGTATGTATGTATGTATGGATGGATGGATGGATGGATGGATGGATGGATGGATGGAAAGAGCCAAACCTTTCCTGGTCACATGTTGATGCCATCCATTGCCGTGCCCGTCGAGTGTGGTGGGAGTGGTCGTGGATTGCTTGAGCCATGGAAAATCGGTGTTAGAGCTACGGTGGAAGGGAGACCTCTGACTTGTGGGAGAGAGGACGCTCAACGGGAAACAAGAGGGTCTACTTACGTGTTTTTACATTGAAGAGGACTTCAATTGGTGGTTGAGCATTGAGTTGGGATCGAAGCAGGGCTTCATAGAGGTGTTGTTGTCTTTGCTGCAGGGCAGTGAAGCTAGCGGAGCCCGGAATGAGACCTTTGCAGAGTGCCGGTATCCGCACCGAGCTTATCAAGCGAGGGAAGCTTGACGAGCCAGCTGGCACAGCTTGTGCCCACGTTCGATCCTGGTCAGGACAATGTTGAGCAGTGGAAGCAGAAGACTTCTTTGTTGGCAAAAGCATGGCCGGAAGCAAAGTTGCTGGAGCTTCAAGAACGCATTGTTCTCAATACAAAGGGGTCAGCCGTTCAGAAACTCGAACTTTGTCAAAGCGAAGTGTTGACTGGTGCCAAGGAAGGGACAGCCCGCATCCTGGAGTTGGTCAGCGGCCAATTTGGCCAGGTCGCGCTGGAGAAGAAGTTCGACGTTGTGGACAAAGCTTTGTTCAAGTGTCAGCAATAGCACGGTGAAACAGCAGACAGTTTTTTGGCAAGAGCCGACGTTGCTTGGATTGAGATGGACATGAAGGGTGTGAAACTCAGTGAAGTTCAGGCCTACATCCTGCTTCGGAGCAGACTGTCGTCTGACGACAAGAAAAGAGTCTGACAGTGGCAAAGGTGCGGACGGCAGTCCGTTTCTTGGGATCGTCCTTTTTTCAGGAGTACACAGCTGGTCGCAAGGGCAAGGGGTTGAAGACATATGACAACTCCGCGCTAGCTGGTGAGGAGATCGAAGAATTCCAAGGCGATGAAGAGCCTTGGATTTTTGCTGAAGAGGTTCTGGACGACGAAACCTTGAAGCAGCTGTCGGCCGATGACCCTGATGCAGCACTCACCCTCCAGTTCGAGAATGCCATTCAGGATTCAACCCAAGATGACAGTGACTTGGCAGTCTACTTCTCCTCATACCTAGAGCACGAAAACGCCTCCAGAAGAAAGTGAAGCAACGTGGATTTGGAGTTCTCCAAAAGGTTCCAGCTCCTGTTCATCCGTTTGGCCGTGGCAAGTTGTCTTCAAAGGGCAAGACCGGATCCAAAGGTGGCCGTGGGTTCAAAGTTCAAAAAACTCGAGCAGAGAATCTCAGAGTCGTACTGCAGGTTGTGTTATCAGCAAGGGAATGTCCGTTGAAGCGATCCGGATCGAGTGAAAGCCATCCAGACAAGAACTCCGTGACAGTGCCTACGTCAGCTGCCGTGACATTTGACTTGTCACAAATCCCTGAGGTGGAAGTCACGGATCTCGAAAAGGACATCGGTGAAACGTGTTCGGGAACGGTGGAAACTTGTGTTCAAGACATAGAAAACCGATTAGAGGCAAAACTCAGACAATCGTTTCGCCGCCGACGACGAAATTTTGTGGTCCCAGCGCACCATGCCGAGGCGCAGGTGAGAGTTTGAGCCAGATGCCTGCGCCCGTTTCGAAAGCCGAATGTCCAAGTCTGTTTGCCAGCTCGGGAACGGGAACAATAGGGGTCGTTGACCTACAAGCGTCGCAAGCAGTGATAGGTGATGAACAAGTAGGTGAACTGGTTGAGCATTTGCCTTAAAACGTCAGAAACAAAGTCAAAAGGACCAAGCCCAATCTTGTTTTCAAGTTTGGAAATCGTCAAGCCCTCCCGAGCCGGACAGCCGTTTTGATCCGGCTTCAGCACGCTTGGATTCGCGTGGCGTAGCCATTGTAAAAGGGAACGCGTTTTTTTTCACATCCTGCTCCCTGTTCCGGCGTATCAACCTGTCATTGATACTGAGAATGAAACCCTGAGGGCAAAGCTTCTGGGAAAATGCATGAAGATGGAAGAACTGGCTTTTGGTGAACACCAATCAATTGTGGCAAGACGAAGACCAAGCTTTGGCAACCAATGCCGAGACCATCCCAAATGGCCTTGTGAGTTGGGGAGAGGCTAGAACATATGATTCCCAAAATATGTTTTCATGAATTACTTCTCTTTCTTTCTATGAAACGCATTTATGAACCAACAACTTGTGTGTGTGTGTTTTCTTTTGTAAACCTTGTGTTTTTGATTAAAATTTCTAGGTGTTTTTTGAAATAAAGTATGTTATGATTTCTTGATGCGCTCAACAAACCATACAATTTTCATAAAAAAGCATAAAACAATAATATTTACAAAAAATATGGACTTTTTTCATTCTCAACAAACAGTTGAAAAAATAGAACTCTTCTTTGTTTGGAAATTTTTATGAACGCATGACTTTTTAAATGAGAAAACTATGAATATGAATTTTGTCGATTTGCTGATTTGTTGAAAATCAATAAAGAGTCATAAAGAAGTCATAAAATACGTCATAAACAACATCATAAAACATCAAAAAGATCATTACACGCATAAAAATGGAATCTCCAAAAATCAACAAAAATTAGTTTTCATATCTTTTAAAGAATCAAAAAAGACAATAATCAACCAAACAACTCTTTGGCTGTCTTCCTGACTCTCAAAAATAGCCCCAAGCAGCAAGTGAAAAGGAAAGCAAGCCAGCCAGAGCAGTGTCGTGATCGCCAAACCAACCGAAACGACGTCACAGCCGAAAGCCGTCAGAAGTTGCACGTGTTTGCAGGCAGTGTAATCACTCGTGCCTCAGGCTGCTCTGACCAGCCAGAAATCCAAGCCCGGACGAATCATGTTGGGTTTCGCCTTCAGAAGGACCGGGAACAGGTCGATCCCAGGCGAATCAAGAAGAGATCACCTTGATGACTCTCAAGGAGGTGTCCAGGCAAACGATCCTATTTGGGAAGGTCAAGTTCGGAATCAAAGTGTTCAAAGATCTGTCGTGGACCAGGTTCGTGGCCAGCCGATTCGAGCACTCAGAGAAGAAAGAACACCAAAATGTACATTCAGTATGTCAAGCTGCGAACGAAAGGCAATTCTGAGTCCCGTAAAAAGGTTCTCAAAGCCAAGAGCAAGCCGACTCCGTACACGCCAGAGGAATTCGACACGACGCCCATGATCGCCGAAATTCTGCAGACCGAAGAGATTGCGGACCTCCAGAGGCGCGTGCGCAACGTGGAGGGCAGGATGAACGAGATCGCCCAACACCTGAGGACATTGATGAACACTCCACCTGCTGCCGGAGCTGGGACAACGGTCAAGACCGAGGAGACACCTTTATAAGCCAGAGCCAACCCCGTGAGTTGGATTCCATGTGCTTGGCTCTAGACAATTTGAAAGAAGTAGAAGCCGGTTTTGACAGATGAGCCTAAGACAAATTCAATGTATCCTCGAACCAAGGCATTGTTGCGTAAAGAGCTAGAACAAGCCAAGACCATCGTCAAGCTGACCAAACAAAGCAAGTGTTTCTTGTTCGAAGTCTTTTGCGCTCTCCGAAAAGCGAGCTTGTCTGAACTCTGAACGCACACCGACATGGTCTAGAGCAAGCGGGTCTCAAGAACCCCTCAAGTCGCAAGAGACTGTTTGCGCATATTCATCAAGATCCCCAACGCCGCATGTGGGTCAGCCCGGTGTGTAAACCATGGTGGAAGTGTGAGCTGTTGATCCGACAAAGAGCAAGGAAAGCCTTTTGCATGGTGGACAACAGCCAGGTCCTCCGACGGGCGTTGAATCAACGATCTCGTCCATCCAGAGGAAACTTCCAGCCGGGGGAGTGGATCATGATTTAAGGAGAAAGGAAGGAAAATGGACAGGTCCACCCAAAGTCATTCAACATGAAGACCAAAACATAGTTTGGGCAACTAGGGGGTCGTCGATTGCTTGGGCCATGGACAATCGGTCTTAGAGCTACAGTGGAAGGGAGACCTCTGACTTGTGGGAGTGAGGACGCTCAACCGGAAACCAGAGGGTCTATTCACGAACATTGAGTTTGGATAGAAGCAGGGCTTCATACGGTTGCTGTTGTTTTTGGTGGAGAAGTTACCAATCCATTTGAGAGTATGTCTGTTTGTCTGTGTATGTGTATGTGTATGTGTTTGGGTGTTTTCAGTTCACTAGTTTATGTGCAGACATTATAGCAGAACTTGCCGACTTGGCAACAGCAAACCCAAGACTCTTCGCCACAACTTCTCTTACAATAGTTCTGCGGGTGTCCTGCAGCACCAGGTTCCAGTCGCAATATCATCAGACTAGAGGTCCTGACCAGTCAGTCCAAAAAAAATTGTATGGACCACCCGTTGTACAAGGCACCGTACTACTAGTAGCAAGAAACTACTAGTAACAAGGCACCTTACTATTTTTTCCACAAAGCCGGGGTGCTGTGCCACATGGCCGCCCGAAGAGGTGCTGAGCCAAGCTCTGCGGGTGGAGCACGCCGCCTTGGTGCCACTGGAGCGGAGGGCCAAGAGCTGGGCACGGAGTGTGGCCTTTGCGCAGATGACCTTGGGCATGCGAGGGATCCCCATGAAAGGAGCAGATGGAGTCCGATGGAGTGCGGGGTTCGAAGTCCGCTGTGGAGTGGGGCCGGTGTAAATGGGCCGACCGCAGTTTGGTTTGAGAGGGAACATGAGAGTTTGTGAGGCTGAAAGAGTCTGTAGGAGGTGTTAAGCTTTGCATTCAGGAAATTGCGATGAACGTTGTTTCTTTACCTTTACCGCCTCTACCAATATTTTGCCCAGTTTTAGGTAGGCGGAGGCTAACGGTGTTGTTTCCAGACTGTTTCGAGCAAGGTACAAGAAGAGCGGCTAGTCCTTTTGTTTGCACTGGCTAGTAGCACTGTAGTCTGCGGTGTCATCAACGAGTCATCACTTCTGTGACAAAACTGCAGGAGTTGAAGATGCAACCTTTGTGATTTGGGTGCTTGGTGCAACAGCCGAAGTGGAAGTCTCCCTTGCAGAGCAAGGATACTTCAAGGATGTGAACTGGCTGGACCGTGCTCCAACAAAGGTATACATCATTGGGGAAAACCTTCTAGAAGATTTGGTCGAGGAGGAAAGCAAGACGAAGGTGTCCAAGGAGCCGTTGGTCGCAAGTTGAAGTGTGGAAGTTCAGGGGTTCCAACTGCTTCACAGATGTACACAGATGTCCGGACCCGGACTATCCGAAAAAGACTGCAGGAGACAGTTGCCGCCTCTGTGACCAAAGAAGATGCAGCCACCTATGTGGTAGTCTATTCAAGAGTCTTTGTGCGTGATTATCCCTCCATTGATGGTAAGTATGTTGGACGCTTGCTGGCAAGTAGGACACATCAGACACAACCTATTTCTTGGTACTGACTAGCAGTGTGCCACATCAGAAAAATACGTCACAGATCTTCAAGCTTTCAACAGATGTTGTGTCCCTATGGCTAGTTCTGGGATTTCTGACAAACGATTGTGGAGTTTCAACCACTGGATATTCCTTGTTTCGAGATCAACCAACGGAAACTGTTGGAAGACCATCATTTTCTACAAGCCAATCTCCGTGTAAGTACCGTAGAATTTCTAGACATACAGAACATCCAGTGATCCAGCAGATCGTCGTTCTAGCTCGATGCATCCAGGGTTCGATCAACCAAGGAGATCTCTTTGAAGGCACAGAGGCCAGTGAGTGTTCGGACGAGGGTCATGGGCCATGGGCATGGGCTGCCCTTGATTGACCTGCTTTTCGGGAGGTAGACTTGGGGAAGTACTTGGGGATTGTCTGGGGTTATAGTGTCTCCCTTTTGCTCAGTGTGAACGGTTGGATTCTGAAGAGGATGTAAGAGGTTGAACCAGCCTTGAGGTGCACGGCAGGGAAGAAGGAGGTTGGCTACGATTGGACCAAGTGCCCTGGCATGCCAACATCACAGTCCTTTGAAGACTGAACACCAGCCCGCAAATCCAGAGTTCAGGTCCAACCTCCAGTTGTTTGCAGGTCCAAAAGTCTCTTTATCCTGTTTGCATGTCCCGCCTAGTATCTGGAAATTAGAGCAAGTGAGAGCAAATCACACTACTCCTGTCCCATGTCTTCCGGCACCCTACGTCCCTCGATCTCTTAGGCCAGCGCCGAGCTCTGCGTGCGCATCCGGCAGCGGAGTGTAGGTCCCACATGGGTGGCTCAGAGCCAATTGGGAATCGATCGTGGGGGGACCATGGCAGGTTGGGGGCCGAAACGGATTGAACATTGGAGAGGTTGGCTGGAGAGCAATGAGATCCTGGTCCTTGGATTTGATAGGTTTGGTCATTGTTTTGTGGGATTTCAGGGTCCCTCGTTGACGTGGGCCCCATCGTAAGATAGATACCCTTGCTTGCAGACGGGGCCCAATCTGAACAAGTTCAAAATGACCAAGAACCACCAAGTAGTCGTCGTCTATTGTAGAACCTAAAGCTGAGGTCCTGATTGATGGAAGGCAGCTGGGCCTTGGAAAGCTCTTGGAGAAGAAAGCTGCCAGCGCGGATATCGAGTCACCGAAAGCAGAAGGACTCGAGATTTCTCGTATGATCTCTTATGGCCACAGGGATGAAATTCGATAAGCCAGGGAAGTCAGTAGTTCCAGCTCCAGCAAGTGAACCTTTGTCCATTGTCCACTTACCATGTTGTGTGTCATGACAAAAGAAGGCTTGATTCACTGCTGCATCCTGGTTCAACAAACCATGTCAGAGAGACCGAAACCACTGGCATGTACACATTTGGATGCCTGAAACTTGGCGTTGGAAGATGCAGAAGCGGCTTTGAAGCAGCGTGTCTGCCTCCACAACAATATCTCATTGTTTTTGCATGTGCTCGAAGACTGGCCAGAAAAGAGTTAGCTTTCCATTTGCCACCTGGAAGCCACTGAGCATGTTTCCAGGAGTACCTTCGGGCTTGCCGCAGATCCGAACCGCCTGCTACGAGGATTTGCTCTCGCTTTTCCAGACTGAGCCTCCCGATCTTGGGGTCATCTTGATGCCGAACTTCACGAAGACCGCCCCCGAAGATCCACAACAGGCCTTCGAAACAGCAGGTTTTCTCGCAACATTGACTCTACCCAATGTGAGTTGACAAAAAATATTTCAGGTCTGTTTTCGAGGCATTCAATGAAGGCTCCGCAAACTGTGTTCCTTGCAGGGTGTCATTCCCGCCGGGATCTTTGAGATGTTGGGCCATCTACCTGTGGTGGTCTCCAGCCGATGCCGCATCCAGTCGTTGAACCCCCTGGGTGATGGAGTGCTTTTGCCCCAAATGCGATGTCCATTCTCAGCTGGCGCAGGCGACGGAAGTGATGAGTCAGGGACCTTTTGTTGTGCTTGGTACCTGCGATTTGCGCTGGTATCTTTCGGGTTTCAGAAGCCAGCCACTCTCAAGGCTTGTATGGCAGCTTGTTCCTTCCCATGCTTGTTTCTGGACGACTAGCTCCTTGTAATTATATGGTTGAATGCCCCCATAACTAAAAACGAATCAGTTTCGCATTCCACGGAGCTTTGGGCTCGAGAACAGGGTATGCTGACCTGCAGTCGCTGCAAGAAGTGGCGGCTTCTGGCAGGTCAGTGTACCGTGTGCGCATCCATCGAGCGGTTGCGCGCTGCGGCTGGCAGCGATCGGTTGCCGGCTACCTTGGAAGCTGAGGCCAAAGTAACCAAGGTCTTGGATTCCGCCTACTACTCCATCGCCAGGCTCTTTCCTGAATCGGACGAGGAGGAGCCAACAAAGGGAGGGGCGCCTCCCAAACGAGTGGTGGAGGAGAGGAGCACCAAGGGAGAGAGATCTCCCAAGGAAAGTTCAAAAGAAAAAAGAAAGAAAGCAGAGGATCCAGGCGAAGAGTCAGGTAGCAAGAGAGTCAGCGAGAAGGAGGTGCAAAAGAAGGTAGCAGAGGTAACAAAGAGTGAAGGAAGCAAGACATTGCCCAAAAAGAAGGAGGAAGAAGAGAGCAGGAGAGCAAGGAGCCGAACCCCGCAGAGGCAGAAGGAGAAGGACAAAAAAGACAGGGAAAAGAAGGATAGCAAGTCAAGATCTGTGAGCGGTTCACGGACCAGACGGAAGAAAAGGGAGGACCATTCTCCCAGAGCTAGAGACAGTCGAGGAGTACCCGAGTCAGTTCGACCGAGCAGTGGCATCCAGAGAGAACCCTTTCTCCGCCCTCGTCCCAGTCAACGTGAACCTCGATCCCCTCGAACTCCAGATCATCCACCGCCCAGGACAGATCTTATCCCGCCTGCCGCAGGACGAGACAAGCTTCCAGGCAGAGGGTGGAGAGGCCCGGTACCCTACTCTGATCATCCCAGGTGGAGTGAAGGGACCAACAAAGGTGTGACGAAAAGAGCGAAGCAGGAGTTGTTCGATAGAAGGAACACTCGTGGAAGGTGGTGAGGGGAGTCATGGCTCCCAAGATGAGACGACCAGCAGCGATGCCGGCGCGGGTGCGCCCGTTGAGGAGGCCTGCACGGGCATTGGAGACTGATGAGCCGGAGGCGGACAAACCAGTGACAGAAGAGTATCATCCCTTGACCTCATTGACCTTGGACAGAATGAAGGAATTGGACATTGTTGAGCTTGGCGAGACATCGTATTACGGGGCGCATGCCAAGATTGCTGGCCGAATCAGGGGGTTGAAGCCCTCCGACGAGGAGGTGGAGTTTGAGCTGACGGGCACGATGACGGACCGTGTGCTGGAACGCTTCGGGGGAAAGCACTCGAGGACAGTGACGGTGCACGCGTGTCCTGCCGGTTGTCCACAGTTGATGACGGGTGACAACTACTTCCATGCTCGAGGCTTTTGGGATGCGGCCGTGGCGCCAAAGCCCTGGCATACCAACCTCGTCCCCGCTAAGGCTGCTGATGAAGGAGAGGTTGATGAGTTGGCCGGACTTCGTGAGATGGCTATGGACCGGGGCAAGGGGAGGGGAGGTGTCAAGCCTCCCAACGAAGAAGGACTGAAAGAGAGAAGCAAGTCACCCGTGGTTGCCGCAGAGAAGAAGGGCAAAAAGAGGAAGAGAAAAGAAAGGACAGCTGAGAAGGAGTATGATGAGATGCTCGCCAAGAAAGAAGAGACAGAGGAGCTTGAACGAGGGCAGAAGACGGCACGGGCCCTATTCGCCAACACATGCCTGGACCCCAACGTACCCAGGCGAAAGCGCCTTATGAAGAAGGCCCGGCGTGTGAGCAAGAAAAAGGACAAGAAGCGAAAGAAGTCTGACTCAGGAAGCTCTGGGTCGTCATCAAGCTCGTCGAGTGAGACTGAAAAAGGGTCGGAGGAGGAGGGCCCGCTGTTCGAGGAGACAAGGAGGATCCGGAGGTTGAGTGAGAAGTGCCCAGGTGCCTTGACGGCTCAGGCTTTGGACAATGTCCGTGAACATCTCCTTTCTTCTCGAGGTGAGTTGCACAGTGTGTCGCGAGATCAACTCAGTCCATTGTTCTCGATGTACACGCACCAACACCTCCAATCGCTTGCAAGTCCGGTGCTTTGGCAGGAGTTGGTGACTGTCGCCCAGGTCTCAGACTTATTGCTCCGGAGGAAGGTGGCCGCTGCGCTAGATGTGCTCGTTCAACGTGCGAAGTCACTTGAAGCGACCCTCCGCGGTGGACACTTTTCAGTTTCCCGCCAGCTGGAGCTAGTCAATGCGGAACAGATCCGTATAGCAGAACCCGCTGAACAGGTCGAGGCAGCCAGAAGCGCGAGAGATGAGTTTCGTAATCGCTCCATTGGCAATCGGCCCTACGGCATGGCTCAGCGAGGAGACAGTGACCATCAGCCCAAAGGACGTGGCAAGCCTGTGCCAACCTCAGAACCAGCGTACAAGCACAAAGGAGGTGAGAAGGGAAGAGGAAAAGAAAAAGGAAAATGGGGAAAGAAAACAAAAGAGGAGAGTTGATAGATGGTTCTGAGGAGGTGAGCACAGGCATTGGAAGGAGAGTAAGAAGAAAGGAAGTATTGAGGGCAGATGAGTCAAAGAGAGGTCAGAGGCAAGAGGATGAGGAGAGACGGAAAGAAAAAGAAGATGAGAGGGCAATAGAAGAGATGCTGACAGAATGCTACCAAAGGGCAGTTGAGAGCGGAAGGACGCATAGCGACTATGACCTTGGAGGTGAGTTCGGAAGCCAAAACGAGCATCCAAGCCCGCCGGGCCAAGGAGGGGAGGTTGAGGCGACCTCCCAATCTGAGGTGAGGAGTAAGCAATCTGCTGGCATGGGCCGCGGACAGCGCCGAGCCTGGATTGAGGAGCAGCCCAATGAAAGCGCAGGGGAGATTGCGAGATCCTCCCATTTTGCATGGAACCCTTTGCCGCGACTGGCTTTGACGCCGTGCCGTGGAGATCCTTTTTTGACGGAGCAGATGGGCCCAGCCTCATGGCAGAAGAACCTGCGAAGTGCTTGTGGCAAAAAAGAAAGCAGTTTGAGGGAGCTGAGTCCGGCGCTGTCTCAATCCTTGGAGGTGTTGTCGAAGACCACGCGTTGCGGGCAGTCCACGGAGGGAATTTTTCCTCTCCCACTTCCAGGGACTTTGGGATGGTTTGAGCCGGTTGACTCAGTGTTGGAAGCTCTTGTTCGAGGGTTGAACAGCCTTTATGGGGTGTCCACTGGTGCCAGCACAAGGGTATCAAAGATCCAGAAGAAGCTCCTGGTGCGTTTAAGGGAGGTGCTTAGGCACAGTGAACTGCCAGAAGTTGCCCTTCCTCCCATAACCTTTCAAGAGTTCTTTGCAACGAAAGGCATTGATTACTCAGGTGAGGAGGTCCGAGTAGCTAAGTCATTCCAATGGAAGATGGTGGCCGCGGCTTTCCCTGAGGGGGTAGGGACCTTGGAGCTAGAAGCCTTCTGTGAGGGAGGAACTCGGTCGTATGTGACAGACTTCGAGCAATTCCTGCTTCCGCCCCAGGATCAAAGCCTCGGGAAGACGCCCTCCATCATGGTCAACCAAGAGCACTGGGCCGAGGTGTGCCGTGGCCTGATTGAGAGAGGAGTTTGTGGGGTGATGAGACGTGAGGACCTGTTTCATGTGGGGGGTCGACCCGTGCTAAACGGACTTTTTGCCGTAGAGAAGGGAGAGAAGGCTATCGATGACAGAGGTGAGGAGTTTGAGGTGTGCAGGTTGATCATGAATTTGGTTCCGACCAATGCTCTCTGCCGTAATCTGGTGGGGGACACGTCAACCTTACCCACTGTTACAGGGATGTCTGGAACGGTTTTAGAAGACGGTGAGCTGCTATTGACCTCTTCTGAAGATATACGTTGTTTCTTCTATCTATTCCGAACACCTCCGCAATGGCACCGCTTTATGGGGTTTGGACGGGAGGTCCCCGCCGAGGGCCTCCCAGAAGGGTATGCTGGAGGTGGCTGGCATCTTGTAAGTCGGGTCTTGCCGATGGGGTTCGTGAACTCGGTGGCAATAGCTCAGCATGTCCATCGTCGTGTGATCCATCAGGCTTTAGGCGGTGAAAGGCGGTTGGCCGGAAGGGAGCAGGAGATCCGGCGTGATCGTCATCAGAGCACGGCCTCGCACCAGTTTCGGGTCTACCTGGACAACTATGATGAGTTGCGTAAGGTGGACAGGAGGACAGCAGAGATGTTGAAAGGGTCGCCCTCAGCGTGGAGCTTGGCAGCGAGGGAGACCTATCAGACGTTGGGACTACCTCGACATCCCAAGAAGGCAGTGACCCAGGAGTTGCGTGCAGAAGTGCAAGGAGCTTGGGTGGATGGTGAGTTAGGGCGCGCGTCACCGAAGATGGAGAAGGTGGGAAGGTATGTGAGGTTAGCAGTTGAGATCTGTATTGCCGGCAGAGCGTCTCAGCGTGAGCTGCAAGTGGTTGGCGGCGGCTTCGTCTACATTGCCATGTTCCGGAGACCCCTGTTGTCAGGTTTGAATGCTGTGTGGAGACAGGTAACTGAGCTAGGGGCCCTGGGGCCGTTGGTGAGGAGGCCTTTGCCGGTAGAGGTGGCACTGGAGTTGGCTCGCTTTGTGACCCTGACGCCACTGGCCTACATGGATTTCCGCTTGGCGACGTCGGAGCTAGTCACGGCGAGTGACGCTTCCACCACAGGCGGAGGTCTGTGTGTCACCAGGGAGCTCAGCCCTTTCGGTGTCGCAGCATGTCAGGCAGAGTGCCGAGGTGATGTAGTTGAACCCGAAGCAATGGACCAAGTCCTTGTGGTGTCACTGTTCGATGGCATAGGAGCGTTGCGCGTGGCCTTGGACGCCTTGCGTGTGCCCGTGGGGGGATACGTGTCGGTTGAGATCTCCCCTGAGGCGAATCGCGTCGTTGAGTCCTACTTCCCGGACGTGGTCTGCGTGAGTGACGTGGCGGACGTGACAGACGAGCGTGTGCTTGAGTGGCGGTTGCGTTTTGCCAACGTTGGTCTGATCTTGCTTGGAGCTGGGCCACCGTGCCAAGGTGTGTCGGGGTTGAACTCCGACCGAAAAGGGGCTCTGAGAGACGTCCGATCCTGCTTATTTCAACATATTCCCAGAGTTGAGGCACTCCTGAAGCGACATTTCAAATGGTGCCCGGTCCACCGGCTGATTGAGAATGTGGCTTCTATGGACGCCCACGATTGTCACACTATGTCGGAGGCCTATGAGACGATCCCTTGGTGCGTTGATGCAGGAGGAGTCAGCTTGGCCAGACGACCACGGCTGTACTGGTGCAGTTGGGAGCCCCTTGAAGTAGAAGGCGCAAAGGTTGTAAAGGGGAGAGAAGGTGCTCTCCCAGTGCAAGGAAGGATAGAGTTGCAGGTGACGGTTGATGAACAAGATTTCCTGGAGCCAGGATGGCGTCGGGTGCGACCAGAGGGTTCATTGCCCACCTTTACCACCTCTCGACCTTCCGCTGTACCAGGACGTCGCCCAGCTGGGTTGGCCCTATGTCCGCCGGATGCTGTGGCCAGGTGGAGTGCAGACCTACATAGGTTCCCGCCTTACCAATACCGCGAAGAGAACTGCGTGGTCAATCGCCAAGGTCAACTTCGCGTGCCATCCATAAAGGAAAGAGAGGTCATCCTTGGATTCCCTCTGGACTATACTAGAAGGTGCACGGTGAAGAGTCTGGAGGGGAGTGCAAAGCATAGTGATTGTCGCCTTAGTCTCCTGGGGAACAGCTGGTCTATTCCGGTAGTGGCGTACCTTTTGCTCTGTCTCTTCAGGACCTTAGGGATGCTACCGATGATGGATTTGGCATGCTTGGTGGAACGCTTGACGCCGGGGCGCGAGCATCAGTTGTCCAGCTTGCTGTTGAGACCGCCTTTGAGACAGACCACAAAAGCAGGGGAGGAGCAGGCAGGTTTGGTGTCGCGTCTGTTAGGGCAGATCTCGGTGAAAGGTGAGGACATTTTACTACAGCTTGGGACCGATTTGCCAGCTCGCTACCACAGGTTGAGGGCATCCATTCCCAGTAGGCTCTGGCGATGGAAGGACGTTGCAGGCTGGAGGTGGACCGGCGATGTGGAGCACATAAATGCCCTCGAGTTGAGAGCTGTGAAAACGGCCCTTGTCTGGCGGCTGAAGGAGTTGGCAGACAGCTCATGCCGTTTCCTGCATCTGGTTGATTCCTTGGTTGTGTTGCATGCCTTGTCGCGAGGGAGGTCATCGAGCCGGAGGTTGAGAAGAACCTTGTGTCGGATTGGAGCGCTTCAGTTGGCAGGTGGTTTAGTTGGTGTTTGGGGTTACGTGGATACCCACCAGAACCCCGCTGATCGGCCTTCGCGCCGCCCACTTCGAAAGAAATGGGGAAGAAAACCACGAAAGTAATGGAAGGAAAAAGCCAACAGGAGCGCAAAAAAGTCCGCAACAAACTAGGATCCCTCAAAGGTTTGACTGTGCAACCTCGCACTCGGCAGCGATACACCGAAAGTCTCAACAAGTTTTTTGACTGGATGGCAGGGGAGGGGTTGGCCCTCCCAAAGCAACAAGCTCGTTTGGACCCTCTTGTCAGTGATTACCTCGAACACCTCTGGGCCTCTGGAGAAGGAAAGTCAGTAGCCAATAACACTCTCGCCGCTTTGCAAGACCGCGACCCCTCCCTCAAGAAGAAACTTCCTGGCAGCTGGAGGCTTTTAAAAGCATGGAGTGCAGTGGAGATCCCCAACAGGGCACCCCCAATGACAGTACAAATTCTTGATGCATTATGTGGCTGGTCCCTTTTCCACGGCTGCCCAGAGTTTGGCCTTTCCTTGCGGGTCGCCTTCTTTGGTTTACTCCGCACTGGAGAACTACTGAGCCTCCGGGCAAAAGACATTTTCATCCCCGGACCTAAAGGACCCGCTGTTCTGTCCCTTGGGCTTACGAAGGGAGGTGCCCGACAGGGTGCAGCAGAGAGCGTGACGCTGCATGACCGCTCTATCCTCCCATCTTTGTGGAAATGGAAACAATCTGCTAGTCCTTCAAAGTTTCTAACTGCTAAGCCACATGCCTGGAGGGCCATGTTTACGAAAGCCAACGAAGCACTGCGTTTGAACGACCTGCATTTCAGACCATACAGCTTACGTCGTGGGGGCGCGACGTTTTGGTTTAACCAGCACGGTTCGTTTGATAGGTTGCTCGTGCAAGGGCGTTGGGCTGCGGCCCGTACGGCCAGAGTGTACCTGAACGACGGTCTTGCTCAGTTGGCAGATCTGTCTCCGTCGAATTCATTTTTAATTCCTTACCTCAACCTGTACTGTAAGAGCCCAAACCTTGAGCCTGGTACGCCTCTAGGGCGTGCCAGGCCAGGGGGACGTGGAGGAGCTAAGAAGGGAAAGTGATCGTGTCGGATTTTCATTTTT
>CAXAMN010026550.1:499657-516809 GCA_963970005.1 Durusdinium trenchii
GACAAACTTTCTGCAACGCGTGGAAAAAGCAAGCTGAGGTCGTGTTTATATATACACACTACATTTGGGCGGAATATTTGTTCTTTTTGCATGTCCGTGCTGAGACGACACGTTTGTTGCATGGACGTAGGAGATCCAAGCCTGAAATATGACGACAACGGGTGGATCTTCTGCGCAACAGCTCAAGCGCTGGGTAAAGCTGCGCTGATGGCAGCTGATCCAGCTTTGCCAGCTGGCAAGGTGAAGATTATGTTCTGGGGTCCCTTAACTGCACAGAGTTCCATAGTCAAAGATCACTGATCTAGTAGTCCACAGTATCCGACTTCACAAACATGCCTTTACTACACTGGCATGAACTATTCTTCTAATCTGATCAGCTCACTCACTGTTTTTGTTTGTGTTTCTGTTTCCTTTTTTCTGGTTGTGGTTGTTGTGGTGGTTGTTGCCGTCGTCCATATCCTGACTTGGAGTCTCTGGGGCTTTGAGGCATTGTCGACCTGAAATACGACCATCACAAGCCTCTCTTTGAGAGGATCCAGGTGTTGGAGACTGGCCACCTGGCCTGACTTGGGATTTTCCGTGCTGATGAACAGGCTTCGGACCCACACCAATCTCAACGTACCGTTGATTTGTTCTGAGATGCAGAGATTTTGGGTAGATAGGAGTCTACAGAGTTTGCAGGAAGATAATCCAAGGTGATGGACGTATCTCCAGATTCTCAGGCAGTGTTGGGAGTCTGAACAACCAACGTTTGCCTGCTGCTTTGCGGTGTGTGCATCTTTCATTTGTTGGACCGATGGACCGATTGGTATGGTGACCTGCTTGTAGACTCCGAGCCAAAGATGGGAGACTCGTGTCTGTCCCTGTCGCGCAGGGGATGGAGCACCAATTCAGAAGCACTTTGAAGACCACTACCAGTTGCAGGAACAGGAAGCTGCTTTGCAGCCACTTGATCTGCACTTGTTTCTTCAACGAAGGAGGTCCGTGGAGCCAGGTTCTGCCGGTTTAATGGAGCTAAAAAGCCCAAGGACCTACAACTTCATCTCCAAGGACAAGAAGCTCACGTGCCACGGCGGGAGAAATCCTGTGCTTCGAGGATTGAATTGTGAGTTTGACCAAGGATGGTGAAGTACAAAAGACAGCAGAGTCAGAGTGTCAGAGTTGAGTAGTTGAGCGCACTGCATGGTGGATAACAAAAACAACCATGGTTGAATTGGATTCAGAATTTCTACCACCGGAACATAGACATAGACCACAGGGAACCGTTCGTGGGCGGGTGGGTGCGACAAAACCATTCTGAGACCACGTCAATAAGAGGTTCATTTCGTCTTTCGTCTTTCGTTTTTTGCGTTCCGCCTTTGGACTGCCAGGCATGATCTGTTTGATGCGACGGGATATGCCCACATCATCCCTCGCCAGGCCGGGCGGTGTAGAAACAGTGTAGCACCGGTTTCCATGTGAGCGAGAATCAATAAGACAAATATCTGGAGCTCTCATTGGTGAAACAGAGGTCGTCAAAAAACATGGACAGTCTTCAGTCTTCAAGCTTGGTCTTTGTCCTGTGAGGTGTGCTTCCCTAGAGTCTACTATCCTGGCATCGCCAGCCATATCGCTGCCGAGCTTGGTCTAAGAGCCTCAGCGACTTTGCGAGTTGATGCTAGTTGGATCCCAAGAAAGCGAGGATGGCGCTTGAGGAAATCGATAGCCCAGGATTGTTAGGAAATCGACACCTTCATATCGGTTCACCTTGAACCAAGTTGTCGAATTACTGTCCTAGTTCTATCCAGGACCAACCTGGTGTGTTTCTCAAAGACTTCACACGACGAAGACGTGACGGGTCCAGAGAAGTTTTGTGAAGTCTCGTTGGTATTTGGTCACACAGATCCACACATCAATCACTTCTGCCTTCCACCAGGAAGAGATGAGGACTTGGTGGTCTTGAAGCTTTGCAATCGTTCGCGTGCGGCAGGTGGGTGGGGCCAAGATCTTCAGCCATAGTAGCCATAGCCAGCCAAGCCCAAGTCCTGGTTTTCAACTGTGCCATTTGCTCATTGGCCCCAATACAGCTTCTCCTATTCGCCTTGGGCTTGCAGCGTGTCAAGAGAAACGTTTTGGAAGAGTCTGCTGCTTTAGCAAGCTATGATGAACAGTGGGATCAACGTCTCTTGGAAGGTCTCTGACCGCAGGAACATCAATCACCTGACCGCAAAGTCAGCACCAGTTGCCCCAAAAGCAAACAGAGCAATTAGCATAACGTCACAACGATCACCTGAGATTACGCACAAGGGCTTCCGCTCCTGACTAGTGACCACCTGTTTCGCATCGTTGGTATTTTCTTCGTAGTCAGGGAGGAAGGGCTTGAAAGTACCAAAGGGCGGGTTTGTTGATAGGTTCGAGATCCTGAGGACACGCAACCTGAGGTTCAAAATAAGACTCAGGTTAGGCTGAAAGCTAAGGGTACTTGTTTGGTATTCTTTCACGCCCCGACTTGTTCCATTTATATAATTGAACACGTCACCGTTCACGCATTTTCGGCACCACTCCGCTTGTTCTGAAAGAACCAACCTTTGAAGATGTTGCTCTGGGTCGGACCACGGGTTTTCGATGGCACTCTGAATAAGACATTGCTCCCGCTGGCTCCCGCGGAACACGCCGTTTAGGGGGTCCTCTTCTGTTTCCTTTCGTGACGTCGTGCACGACACATGTATGTAGTTTTAGTTAAGCGGGTTTTGGCTCTCAGACATCAAAGTTCCTAAGTTTGGTTTGGCATTGCATCGCTACTAGTAACAAGTGCATCGCTACTAGTAACCTTACTACTAGTAACAAGAAGCTATTAGAAACAATAAGCTACTAGTAACAAGTGCATCACAATCCTTAAGATGGAAGGCGTGCTCATTGTGACGGTGAAGGACATGGAAGCTGTCCTGGAAGACTCTCATTGTGCAAGAGCTTGGTTGTGTGCTCCTACGCTCAGAATCAACTGCTTTGGACGCATTGTCATGCCCAGTCATTCATCACATTGAAGGTAGCTCCTGGCAGAACTACTAGGAACATGAAGCTACTAGTAGCAAGGTGCATCGCTACTAGTAGCAAGAAGCTACTAGTAGCTCCTGGCATTACTACTAGGAAGGGGTCTCCGGAGACTTCTGACTTTCACTGGTAGCGTCGTGGGGAGAAGCCCAAAGACCTCGTCTTTTTGCCTCTGGTTGAACTTGTTTCAGCTGAGGAACTACTGGAGCCGCCGTCAGATCTGGAGAAGTGGTTCCAACCTCAACTGGAGCGTTTGGCCAAGACCCTTTGCAGAGATGTGCCACGGGATTCACATGAGGAGCACGTGAGGCGGGCATTGCGATTCGTCTTTTTGTGTTCGCTTGGCTTCTGCTTTTTTGACCATATTGAAGGCGTTGAAAGGTTTGAATTACATCAGCTTGCTTCGGAGTAGTTCACCTCTCCGAGAGGCATTGGTGGGCCAATGAAAGCCCTAGCTTTGTGGCAGATGCTAGGTGGAAAGATCAGAATACTTCAGAATAGGTTTCTTGAAACTGAAGATGACATCCAACACAAGTCTGATAAGTGCTGGCAGCACAGATTAAAATAAAAGTGATGAAACGTTTGGTAACGGCACAGTTCTTTTTTGTCCCTGCAATGCGTTAAACTTTAAACGTCTATCCAGGGAGTCTATCCATAGCGCCGAGATGTGGGGCCCAGCAAGAAGGGAGATCAACTGCCCGATGGGGAAGCTGCCCGATGGTTGACCGGTCTAGGGCGGCCGTGTTGGCTGAATGCCTTTGGGGCTAAGCATGGCTAAGCTGCTTAAACAATGCCTTAATCCCCGCATGCACTGTTGGACAGTCGAGGCATGCATATGGTGTGGTTTTGGGTTGAGAGGAACGAGGAACAGAGTTACTGCATCACCAAAGCATCCTTCTGTGTTGTGCGAAGAGTACTTGGGACAGTGTAGTGATTCTCCTAGAAGAGCAACCTCCTTGTAGACCGTGAACTGGAGGTTGCGAGCTAGGTGAATGATAACAAGAAGCTACTAGGTTGGAGGCTATTGCTATTAGGTTAGAGGCCATTGCTATTAGGTTGGAGGCCATCGCTACTAGTAGCTAGTATTACTAGTATCTTCCTCGAGTTCCTTTCTTCGCGTGCCCACCTAGGAGCGATGCTGCAGCTCGATGCCCACCACCCGTGAGGGCGCCCTCTACGACGGGACCATGCGGGTGACCTTCGCGCTGCGGCGAAGGTGTGGTGTCTCGTCGAGCGGAGCTCTGCGCCGAGGGGTGGACCGGGCCGCCAAATGTGGGGTCTCCCGAAATCGATGTGGTTCGAGATTCAAAGTATATATAGGTATATATGTCAAAGTGAACATCAGTAATTGAGATAGACAGTATATATATATATATACATACAAACTCTAAACATTATACACACCTTTACATCATTTTACATCCACTTTACTTTGTGTGCTCTCCCAGGCGCGTCCTGCTCGCCAGGTTGGGAGCCTCTGAGACGTTAACTCCCGAAGATATCGAAGTGGATTGGCTGGGAGGATACTGGAAGTTGCCCAACGCAGACATGATTCCTGGCCGCCACATGAAATCTTTTGGATGTTTTTTTGCACGTTCCTCGACTCGAGGATGTTTTCACCCGCGTTGCTGCTGTCTACTGATGTCTACTGCAGAAAACAACAACGAATACAGCTGTTCTCTGTCGATGTATTGGGCGACAAAGGTTCATGAAACGTTTGATTGATTGCTGATGCTTGTGTCCGTTCAATTGACCTGCCAAGGACCTCCAGTTTGATTCGAGAACGCATCATTAGTCAAGCTAAGACTGGTACAGCTCCAGTTCAGCCCTACATCCTCATGGAGGCGTGGAGTCTTTGCTCAATGGAATCTCTGTCCTCAGCCACGTTCCACAGTTGGCCAAATCTTGAGGTGGAGCCTGTCGCCAGCATGCCGCCCTAGAAAAAATCCATTGGTGAAGAAACGCCGAAAACTGTAAGCTGCGGTCGTCTCCGCTGATTTCCTATCCTCTCAGAGTGAAATTCATGGGGGTCCGTCTCCAAGAGGGATTCAATTGGCTATCGAGTCCGGGGCCTCTCATGGACTAGGGGCTCCTGGCCTTACTACTAGGAGCAAGGACGCTACGAACGGGGCTCCTGGCATCGCTACTAGGAGCAAGGACGCTACTAGGGGCTCCTGGCCTTACTGGGTAACAGAGTGAATTCAATTGGCTATCGAGTCCGGGGCCTCTCATGGGTGGTCCAAACCGTTTCTCTTTCCGCTTGGTAGCGATCCTGCGAGGTCTACGGGGCTCTCAGCTCGGCACTGCAGCAGCTGTTTGGTGCGGCAGAGTTCACATCGGAGCGGCTGAAAGAGCAGTACCGGAGCCAACCAGAGGCTTAGCTGAAGATGTTGAGTTGCATCTGGCAATAGAAGGAGTGATCAGTTGACCAGTAGATAGATAGATATTATGCATATCAGTAGTTTATCAGATGATGTGGTACCAGCGGTTGAATCTGGTGCTTTTGAGTCTAGTGTCGCAAAGTTTGTTCTCTGAAGTTTGGCTTTCTAGTTTGATTGATGCACAGTTTTTTTTCTTCAGCTCTACTCTTTGTTGCTTGCACTGGCACACTTTGTCTCGGGCACGTCCCAAGCTGGAAACAAATTATACAGGACAGTGATTTGTTTGCCTGCTTGCCCTGCTTTTCTGGTTCCTCTCCTTTCTTGAATTTGGAATTCATTTTTTTCCTTGCCCTTCTAGGGTTTGTGGAACCAAAAGAGGGACCCAGATGAAGGGAATCGTGGATGATAGCTTGGGAGGAATCGGACTTGGATTGCATGGATTTTAGTGGATTATTGTTTCCTAGAAGCTTTTTGTTACTACTAGTAAGGCACTTGCTACTAGTAGCGATGCACTTGTTCCTAGTAGCTTATTGATGAGGTTGCTCGGGCTCACCATCACAAAAGTCTCTCTTGAGTTTTAGACACTTATTTGTGCATGCACCGGGCATACTTGAAGGCAGGATCCCAGGAATTTTAATCCAAGCATACTAAGACTTCCGACCAAACCGCAGGGGTCTTCAGATCAGTCGATTTCATTGCATGTTCAAGTATTCTAAAGCCAGGCAACGGCTCGAAATCAGTTATTTTAGAATGTTTTGGACGAGTCAACGACCTCTGAGTTCCCACCGTTGCTGGTGAATCCGCTGCAAACCAGCGTTTGCATTTAGTACAGGTCCATTCTTGCGTTCCTTCATTGTTGGTCTCCTACCCCAGGAGCTTGCAGCATACCTCATTGCTCGACGCGCCATATCATTGGAGCCGGAGCAGCGCCTTCAAGCATTGCGCTTGGGAGACCCAGTTGAGACGTTGACTTCAATCCATCACTAGGAACAAAGGGCATCGCTACTAGGAGCAAGGAAGCTGAACTGTGTTCTCCTTTCCATTGCTAGAAACCGACAAGGAGTAGGTACTTGGCATCAGCTTAGCACCTTTTTGAGGTGATGTGGAAAGGTCTGCTGCCGGATTTACTGCCACTTGGATTCGCCTAAACCATGCTGTCCGGTGGATGTCCGGTGGATATATCGCTGTTTACGCCATGTGTTGTTGGACATCGAGCAGCCGCAGCAACATGCGCACATCGATAGCATGAAGCGCACGTCCCTTGCGGTCTTCTGAAAACAGCCTCTACAGCCTCCATCTTCCACACTTCTTCCTCAAGTTCACCCCTCGAGTTGTGTGAGGGCTTATCATGGTTCATTGGTGCTGTAATGAGGAAACACCCAGAAGCCAAGAAGCTTTTTGGACTCCAAACATGTCTTTTGCAGCTCGGCTCAGGTGAGTCCCGCCAGAGCTTGTGTGCAGTCCTTCCTGCATCGCGCGCACGGAGTCCTGATCGCACGGGGCAATGGCCCGGAGAGGTGGAAAGAAGCGAAGCTTGGCGCAGAGAGCGCTGCAGGCAGGTGCCGTTGCAGGTGCGCTTTTCCGGTGCTTTTGGACACGGTGGGTCTCGCTGCGAGATGCCTGCATGTTCTTTTTGGTGTTGGCAGGTGTTCGACGATCCATCAAACTTGTTTTGAGAGCAAGTCAGAAAGTGGACTGCAGATAATTGGCTGAAAACTCCTCTGGATCAGTTGGTGCATTCACAGCCAAGGCGCGAGCACTTCAGAAGGGCTGTGGATGCGCACCCGGCCAACTCCAACGCCCTTTTCCAGCTTGGAATGTGCGCGCTGGAATTGGGGCCATTAGACACAGCCATTGAGCTCATGAACAAAAGCGGCCTGGAGAAGTTAGGAGATTGTCTGAGGCGTTTGTCGCAAACCAGGCTCCCGTTTCAGCAAGAGATGACTGCACAAGATGCAAGTTGGTTGTAAATACTTTTAGGAATAGATTTGATTGTGAATCCCGATTGTTTGTAATTTTCTCTATTGCACAGGCAGTGAACCGCCCCCCTGCCACATCTTTCTCAAGCGACAAACAAAGGTCTTCTCTTGGACTCGGATTTCAGGGCTCCGTATGTGAATCTTGGCTAACAAGAAGCTACTAGTACAAAGGGCATCGCTCCTGGCATTGCTACTAGTAACAAGAAGCTACTAAGTTGCATCTTTGGTGCTGCCCACTTTTGTAGAGCTTCAAAACATATATCGATCTTGGGGTCAACATTGATCAATCGCAGTTCCAAGTGTGCCCAAGAGGCCCAAGAGGTTGATACGCTCTTTGTACACTCCAGACTCTGGCTCAATTCCCTCAAGATCAGGAACCTTGGTGTGGCTTTCCTGAGAAGAGCATCTCACACTGATGATCCGGTCAAAGCACAGGAGAGGGGCTGTCTCACCAGATCTTTTTGTGCCAGCTACTATTGAGTGGGCGATATCTTCTAACTTCTAATGGAAACGCTTCTCCATTGCAACACCCCCAAGCGCCTAAAAAATACATTTAATCTCATTGAATGGACGGCATTTCTCCTTGGCAGCACACCAGCCGCCCAGGAGTTTTATCTCCGCGCTGTTGAGATCTCGGAGTCCTGCTTGACACGCCACCCAGCGTCGCCGCAGTGCAACTATCACATTGGAGCCATGGCAAAAGAATGTGCTGTGATGGACACGGCCAGAGAGTCCAGAGAGAAAGAGATGGAGAGAGAGTTTTGAGGGAACATAGAGCTGTTGATCTGCAGTTCTTGCAAATTATTGGGATAGCGTGATAGTCCCGGTGAAATGGCAGTGTCTTGGCTGAAGGGCCCAGAGCCGCTGTTGCAGGTGTGGCTTGCACCCAGCTTGCATTTTATTTGCAAGACCGCGAGGGGGTTGACTGCAAAGATCCAAAGTTTGTCGAGTTGCGAAGCCGCGCGCAACGTGAATTTTTGGAAGCCAGGCCCGGAGCAACCTGCAGAAGAGTACAATGAGACCTGGGAGTTTGCAGATTTGTGGAACAGTCTGTGGACATGTTGTTAGGGTAGAGGGGTTTCTAGTGGCCTTGCTCCTGGATAAGAGAATTCTGAATTTCAAGCTTGCTGAAGCTTGTCACGAAAGCTAGCGTCAGCTGGCTGGAGTTGCTCTTGCTTTAGCAAGTTTTTGGCTGGTGACTGGCCGGATTTGCTTGCAGCGTAATTTTATCACTGCTAGCCCGGTACGTGTCAATTTCCCTGCAATTGTGCCATGGTCTGGTGTGATTGGAGTTGTATCCAGCTTATCGACTTGATGTACCTCTCTACTTCATGCAACTCACCTTCAACATGTTTTTGTGGTTTCAAAGCTTCATCCTTGTCCTCACGTTCTTTTATTTTCATGCTTCTTCCAATTCATGTTCATCCTCTGACTGACTTCTGACTTAGGTTGCTTCCCATGCTTGACCTCATGGTCTGCTGCTGCCAGTATACTGCTTTGCTGCGCTGCTGATCTGCTGCTGCTGGTTTTCTGTTGGTCTGCAGATGCTGCTGCTGCTGCTGGTCTGTTGCTGTGATGCACCATAAGTTCCACGAAACGAGTGTTGCTGTGCCGGCAAGGACTTTTCTTCGTACTGTTTTCAGCAGTCTTCCATTCAATTCTACGAGTGTATAATTGGCTGTCTTTACTTCTAACATGTGAACTTCTTGCACCTCTTGCAGCCAGCTGTCCATGAAAAAGTCTCCAGGCAACCCGTGCTTACGCCTCGATTTCCTTGTCTTTTTTGGGCGTTTCCAGTACTTTGCTCTTGTATCCCGCAGCCTTACTTAGCCTCCTCTACATCCTTCTTTGGCCTCTTCTCCCTTCCCTCTTTGCCCTGCCTTGTTCACCTGGCCCAGCTTTCATCACCAACCCGTGGCCTCCAGTGTAGCAGGAAGCTTTGAGGGGTTTGGCCAAAGGTACGGCACTACAGTACAGATGGGATTGGATCCGTTGCCTAGCATTGAGGCCAAGACACCGCAGTTTGCAGACACCACATCTTCTGGAGGAAATCGGTCCCAGCACTCACCTGGAACCTAGAAAAGCAACCTCGATGCTTGCGACGTCAGGCGCAGCGCGGAAGCAAGGCGCCGGTTGAGCGTAGCTTGGTAGCAAGGAGAGTTTGGATCAAAGTACTGTTGGGCTCCCTCTCTCCTGCTACTCCAGCACACATGGTGGTAGGGGTTACACTTCACACCCATCGGTAGAGAATCAAGTGGGTGGTCATCGGCTTGCTCGTGAGGAATGGCAGGAGGCGCAAGCGCGAGGCATTGCAAAGAAACAACAAGCTCCGTGGTTATCTGTGGACGACAAGATGCTTCAAGCTGTAGAGGTGCACATGAGCCTCGGTCTCGAAATGGGAGCTCCTGACCTGACCTGCTCACCCCAAGGCCATCTCTTAACCAAGGATACCAAATGTTCTTGGTGAAACACCTACTTTGATCAATCCCTGGCAAGCACATCGCTGTACTGGAATCGCTATGTTGACTTGGGTCCTTAGTAGATGTACAGCTACTCTATGTTGCGAGGCCTAGATAAAGGATTATATACAGCCTGAAAGAAAAGGCTTGGAAGCGCTGTCTAAGTGGAATTGCCATCCAAATCGTTGTGCGAGACTGTGCCTAGTGAAACGCTGCAGACTCCTGCTCAGCATTCGCTTGTAAGGATGCAAGGCCAGACTCTGAAAGCCATCAAGCTCCCTGAATTCATTGGTTGGCGCCTGCTTTTCTGGCGCGTTTAGCTAGCTTCTAGAGGTGGATCGTTTTGTGAATCAAGTCTTTTTGGCGCCTCCGGGCAGATGGTGGCTGAATTTGCTCGCGGACGGTTGCATAAAAACTGCCCACCGTCCGGCATCTTCCCGGCCCGTTGGATTCTCTTGGCTTTCCGAAGCCCCACACGGATGGGCTCCACCGTCGGAGCACCTTTTCGAGGAGCTCTCGTGAGGCGCAAAAGGGCGATGGAAAGGGGTGGAGACCGGAGGCGGGGAGGCTGAACGGCGGAGACCGAAGGGCGATGGAAAGGAGGGTTGATTCATGAAGATGGGTGTGCTCTACCCTTGCATGAAATCCGCGACTGGAGATTCAACTGCCCATTCTCGGCCCATTCTCGTATTTTGGAGGGACATGCAGGCATCTTAAATTAGTTCAGCCTAGCCTTGTGGCTCAAGCCACTGATTGGGTGGCTCGAATGAAGCTGCCCTTCTTGGGCCTTTGGCTCTTGGCCCCTTGGCCAAGCTCTTGGGGATCTCGGGAGTGCTTTGCACTTTTCTCCAACCAACTGCAGTTTGTGGGTTACCTAGTTTGTGGCATTCTCCATTTTCTTTCTGAAGTTCCAAGAGCCGGCTCAGGCATCGAATCGCACCGAGCGCGCGTGGACGGGACAATCGCCCGTTTCTTTTTTATGACACAAAAGGCGATGGGTGATACTTCGTCCTCGACCTCATCCAGTCTTTGGCCATCCTTCTTGAGGGTTTCTCCTCTTTCCGCGGCTTTTTTCCTCCGGAGACCAACGGTGTGAGCATCGGTGCACATGGGTGGTTCAGACATCGGTTTTGATCCCGAGACATCGGTGAGGCCATACAGCCTGCAGGTGCCATTCGCCGAGGAGGCAAGAGACGAGCGTCAGTAGCATGTAGAGTTATCATGAGAACCGTTTCATGAAAAACAAAGATCACAAAGTCAACAAAGTATATATGAAAGCTGTGTTTGCCGTCTTTGGTTCTTGCACTTCTGCACTGTTTGCTGTCTCGCTTGCCATGACCGAAGAGGGGAGGTTTCCTGCCACACTGATCCCCTTGAGAGGGTAGCATCGATGTGAGTACCAAGAGTCAAGAGACTTTGGGATTCTGTATACCTTGAGACATGCCCGTACTGTACACCGCTTGCCATGTTGAAAACCAAGCCAGTGATGTGGTTAAGCGGAAAAGGCAAGAGGCATTTACTGAGAGTTAAGTTTTCCTAAAATCTAGGAACCAAATCATTAGTCAAGCGCGAGCTACCCTGCCTCCTCTCCCTCACTTAATTAAGTAGGGAGGGGGGGAGCGGGCTAAAAAATACAATGTATACATATACTATATTTAGTATTAGGAGAAAGGAGCGGGCAAAAAGAAACATTTACTGAGAGTTCCACAGGTGTCTCCTTAAAGATATCCTGCTGAGCACAAAACATCTTGCTAGACTAGATTCGCTGAGTTTCCTTCGGGAGGTGAGTGATGTGTTTGCAATGAAGTGAAGCTCAAGAATCAAGAAGGAATTGCTCCAAGATTCCTGGACAAAACGGATGTTCAGCCTAGGTCTTCTGGTTCCTTGGGGTTTCGGGGACACTTAGTACTTTTCTCCAACTTTGGCATCCGATTTCCAAACACAGCGCCCGGAGGAGCCCGCCATCAAGTTCTTGGTCTTAGCACGAATTTGCATGAGGTTTGCCAGTCTTGCGGAGCTTTGGCTTGAATTTGCAGATGTGTTGATGTGCTCGGCAGGCTGAAAAGCATAACGTTTGAGGCCAGAACCAAACCATTGCGGAAGAGTCACATGAGCAGCCAATCCTTTTTTCCAGACACTGTTTTGTATGTCCACTCTACATCGTGTATTTGAGTGGAGTCTTCCCAACAGAGAACGGTGGTCAAAGGAAAAGACGTGCCAGAAAATATCCAGAGACTTTGTATTTGAATCGATGTCTACCCTAGCGTTGCTTCAGGCCCAAAGAATTTTCGGCTTTATTTAGTCTATTTGTATCCAAGCAAGAATGGTTTAGGGCGAAGGCATGAACGAGTTCTTTTATATTTATGTTATATTTTTTTTAACAAACCCAACCAGGGACAATGCTCTGATTAATGAGCAACGAGGAGGAGAATGCGTCGCGTGCCTGAGGCGATGCGGGACTGAATACCTTGCAGAAGACTTCAAAGTATTGCGACGAGCTTCAGGGCCAATGTGCGCAGAAGCATGCTTGCAGGGTATTTTCGTGCATTTTGGTAGTTTCATTGTTTTAAGTTTTATGATATGTTGTTCCTTTGTCTATTGTGAGTTCACCATGTTTCACGACTGTTGGTTGGTGAGACCTGTGGCATGAACTCTCAGATGGGATTCCTGCACTCTCCTTTGGTTTGCCTGTTGCTCTCGCGTGTGCCCCCTCTCTCTCCCTCTTCCTCTCCCTCTCCCTCTCGCTCTCACTCTCCCTCTCGCTCTCGCTCTCACTCTTGCTCTCGCTCTCACTTCCTTTTTTCCCCCTTCTCCATCTCTTTCTCGTCAGTTTCAGACACTATGAAATGCTTTAGCATTGTCGCATTGAGACATTTCTGGTCGGGATGTTTCCACAAAGAGGCTGGAGGGAAGAGCAAGTTAAAAGATGTTACACTATTTGATTCTAGTTTCATGCTTGGTTGGGCTGTGATTTTATGTGCAGATGCAACACGGCTCACTGTAGTTTCTCTCATTCTTGAGAGAGCTTCAGTAGCCCTGCCAGGCCAGTGCTGCAAGAATAAGGTGCAAGAAAAGTACAAAGAGAGCCACAGATGAAATGAAGCAGATGTGGCGTGTTCTAATTTTCTGACGTAAAGCATCATAAAGCTGTATCACGACACTTGGTGCAGTTTCGTGGCGCCAAGGATTTGTTCCGGCTTTATGGGTTTTGGAGGCTGTGTGAAGGGCATCAAGGTACGCTCTCAGCGTCTAAGTAGTCAGTCATTCTTGGTTCGTATTCTATGCAAGGCGGCCATAGAAAAGAAGGAGGAGGAATGCAAACAGAAGAGGAAAATGGTCCCTCGGACGTCTCGTGATCAAGAGAGTGTTAGGCACTAGTCAAAGAACATCTAAAGAATCTATCTATAAATATATATATATATCCCCTCCAAGACGTTCTGACCTTATTTGCCTTATTTGCCCAATCGCAATCGTTTGAACAATTGAACCTTTGCAGCTACCAGCACCATCCTTCAATTTGATCCCGTCTTTGAACTAGTTGATTTTGGTGGCACCAAGTCTTGCCACCCAGTAAAACATCCAAATGTAAAGCTTGTAAACGGATGTGCATCCCACACAATGCCCCCCGAGGGTCTGACCTCTCATAGAGACCTGGCTTGCACCAAGGCAGACTACCAGCGAGAACGGGAGAAGAAGCAGATCGAAGAAGCTTCAGGGATGGATCTTTTTGACTTCCATGCAATCGAGGCCGTCGCTCCATGCCAAAAGCCATGCGGCCTTGCGATGCCTGCACTCATCTTGCGATTTCAGGCTTTTCGCTCTTTTGCTCTTTTTGCCTCGTCCTGCAGGCGAAGGTGAGAAGCCGAAAAGAGGTGGACACTCCATACCACAACGAGACTTTTGGATGCGATCAGTAGTTGACGACAACTGATGATTACCACCGGCCTTAAACGCGGCATCCGCTGTTTTTCGTCACTGCCACATGCGAATTTGGATGTTTTTGACTGTTTCAGCGCTGGAGCGTTGCAGTGTCCGACACAGTTTGCAACGACTCGACTCCTGCGACGCTTCGCCCAGGTGCGCCAGCTACAACTCGCCGAACTGCAGCAGCCACGCGCTTTGCGCCTTCGAGGGCGGCTGCGATCGGGTGTTGTGGACCATGACCTCGGAGCCATGGCCGCAGAGCGCAGGGAAGATTTGGCAATGCTTACGTTTCCCAAAGCATGTAGGAACCACATCATTAATTGGTGCGAGCGCTTCTTCAAGGAAGCTCCCCCAGCCCTGAGGCGGAGAGCTTCCTTGAAGAAGCGTGAGCTATCCTACATCCAGAAGGTAAGAGCTTAAGTAGCTCGGAGCATACTCCCATACTTAATTAGGCAGGACCACGTGCAAAAAAAGAATCACCAAGCGCAAGGATTCTTGTTTAGGAGGAGAACTCATTGGTTGAAGTCAATGTGAGGGTTCATTGGTTTGAAGCTATCAGTTTGCTCAAGCTCTCGAATTCAAGTTCCTCATGAATTGCAGCACCCACTGGGCTGCAGGGCAGTGGATGCGGGTTGAACCAGTCCCGGTTCCTGGCAGCTCTTTTTTGTGCATTGCGCCGCTGTGCCCAGGACTTGCATGAGGCCTGTCCCTCAGGTGATGTGGTTGTCCGGATCAGTGGAGACACGTTCTTAAGACTGGTTGTATAGGCATCTATGACGGCTTTTCAGGATTTTGACCACTGGAAGGAATGGGGAGAAGTCGTCAAACAGATTATATACAATTGAGGTTCAATGAGCTTCGTGTTTTGCGATATCCCCACTTGACTTGCTGCACTTCCCTTGTTCTTTGTATCGATTGGGAAGGGGGGCGCCTGGCATTCGCTTGGCCGGGTGAGCAATATTCAGCGGCTGGCCGCTGCTCAGGTCGAAGCCTGGCATGGGATGCTTCAGATGCTTCCATGTGTTTGAACAACTGCGGGGAACCCGCGCAGAAAAGTGGAACGACGCACGCAGCATGCGTGACGTATCATCCCTGCTGAAGCCGGCTATATAATAGGGTCCTGCAATTAGGCTTTGCTTGGCTTGATCCAATCCTGTGTGAGGATCGGAACCAAGAACCCAAAACCAGTTGCCGATGTTTTGTTTCCAGGCTATCTCTTATTTTAAATTCTACAGTTCTACATTTTTAGATTCTGACACGGCTACTTGCTATTTATATAAGATATGAAACGCTCTCAGCTGCCCTGAATATCACAGGTCTCCCTTTTTGCTTACTAGGCGGGTGTGCCTAGGAGCCAAAACTGCTCTGAAACCGAACGGCGAACCCCCGAGGTTTTTTCATTTTCCTGTTCCTGTGCCCAATCTCCATGTGCAATGTCAATGACAACAATGTCCCAGCTCCATTTTCGGAGCTGCCCACGTGCTCAATGTGTAATACCAATGACCAAAACTATTAATTAGCTTGATCTTTGGTCATTTGTATTCATTTGTTCTCACTATCGATCAAAGCTGTTTGGCTTTGAATCTTGAAAGGTTGCAGCCTCTTATCACCACGTGCTCATTTTGAGTGACAACATATATATATATATATATCCGATATGCAGACTTGGTCTCCCCTCAGCAACTTTACCCTGATCTCAACAAGCTTTTCTATTGCTTCATCTTATGATTGACCCTGTCTATTCTTCCATAAGATGTCCTATATCCTCAGCAAGCTCTTCCTAGTCTAAACAGACTTGGAAAAGCAACTATTTGAGTAGACACATTGCTAATTGAAGAGTTTTATGTATCATAGGCAAGAAACAGTGCAAATAACACAGACTTAACTGCTGTATGAGCTTGGCTGGCATCTTGTTCAGAAGCACGAACCACAACAAGAAAAGCAAAAGAACTATATATATATATAACTTGTTGCCTTGATATACGTTAATCAAACTTATTGCACCTATGCTTTCCTTTATTTGGATTTTCATGCTCTTAAGAAGTTTATTTTATAAGGTTTTAGAACAGACCATCGACCACAAAAAGCAATCAATCCAAATCAACATCCTACAGTAGCCTCATTTTGTGTGAAGCATTTCTTCTTTTGTTTATATTGTTGTTTTGTTGGTCTTGCCAGCATTTTCGCTAAAACATTGTTTTTTTTCTCCAGATAGCGAAGCTATGGGGTTCTTACTTCAAATAACAATGAGTTGCCCGTGCGCGCTTTCGAGACAGGTTGCTGGTGCTGGGTGCCGGTGCTGGTGCTGGTGCTGTGAGCTGGCTGAGCACGTGGTGGAGACAGGTTGCTGGTGCCGGTGCTGGTGCTGGGTGCCGGGTGCCCGTGCTGGTGCTGATGCTGGTGCTGTGAGCTGGCCGTGCACGCGGTGGAGACAGGTTGCTGGTGCCAAGGCTGGTGCCAAGGCTGGTGCTGGGTGCCGGTGCTGGTGCTGGTGCCGGTGCTGGTGCTGTGAGCTGGCTGCGCACGTGGTGGAGACTTGCTGGTGCTGGTGCCAGGTGCCGGTGCTGGTGCTGGGTGCCGGGTGCCGGTGCTGGTGCTGGTGCTGTGAGTTGGCTGTGCACGTGGTGGGGACAGGTTGCTGGTGCTGGTGCATGGGCGAGTGAAGCCTACGGGTTTTGCCGCTTGCGCGCGTACTTTTGTGCGCATAATCTTATACGCGCAAGATCATACGGCCTTATGGTTCTGCAGATCGTTGCTTCAAGCATGCTACAAAGTCAATAGTGGCGCTGGATACTGCTTGGCCTTGGGCCAATGACACTTACAGGCTTTGCTGTTTGCCCGCGTGCTTTCGTGCGCATAAACTTTTACGCGCAAGATCATACGTTGTTATTCCCCAAATAGGGATAGCTATGGGCTATGGGGTTCTTGCTGCAAATAAGAATGAGCTGGCTGCGCATGCTTTCGAAAGGGTGTTGGTGCTGGTGCTGGTGTTGTGGTACTAGGTGCTGGTGCTGTGAGCTGGCTGAGCGCGCGTTGAAGACGGGCAGCGGCGCTGGCGCCGCTGCCGGTGTTGTCAGCTGGCAAAGGGCACCGGTGCTGGTGTCAGCTGATTGTGCGCGCTGTGGAGGTGGCGTAAGCTGGCTGTGCAGGCTGAGTACATTCTTTGTCCAACCAGTCGCAGTGGTTGGTGTCAAGACTTGTGCACTGCCCTCCAGGCGGCGATGGGTGTGTTTTGTCAACAGGTCGTGGGATTCTGCCTAGCTATCTGGGTCTATGCTGGTGCAATTTTGTTTATTGGTTCCTTCTTTTGCATTTTACTCTCAATCTTTGGGCCTGGTCTGATCAAAAGCTATACCTACGTTTTGGTGATGTTTGCCCC
>CAXAMN010026550.1:524144-554111 GCA_963970005.1 Durusdinium trenchii
CTCCCAAGCTTGTCTCCCTTCATGATTTCGCTTTTGGCTGCCGCTGCTGCCTTGTTTGTGAAGCTTGTCTCCCTTCATGATTTCGCTCTTGGCTGCCTCTGCCGCCTTGTCTGTTCAGCTTGTCTCCCTTCATGATTTCGCTCTTGGCTGCCGCTGCCGCCTTGTCTGTTCAGCTTGTCTCCCTTCATGATTTCGCTTTTGGCTGCCTCTGCCGCCTTGTCTCCCAAGCTTATCTCCCTTCATGACTTCGCTTTTGGCTGCCGCTGCCGCCTTGTCTCCCACGCTTGTCTCCCTTCATGATTTCGCTCTTGGCTGCCGCTGCTGCCCTGTCTCCCAAGCTTGTCTCCCCTCATGACTTCGCTTTTGGCTGCCGCCGCCGCCTTGTCTCCCAAGCTTGTCTCCCTTCATGATTTCGCTTTTGGCTGCCGCTGCTGCCTTGTCTGTGAAGCTTGTCTCCCTTAATGATTTCGCTCTTGGCTGCGGCTGCCGCCTTGTCTGTGAAGCTTGTCTTCCTTCATGATTTCGCTCTTGGCTGCCTCTGCCGGCTTGTCTTGCAAGCTTGTCTGCCGCCTTGTCTCCCAAGCTTGTCTCCCTTCATGATTTCGCTTTTGACTGCCGCTGCCGCCTTGTCTCCCAAGCTCGTCTCCCTTCATGATTTCGCTTTTGGCTGCCGCTGCCGCCGTGCCTGTGAAGCTTGTCTTCCTTCATGATTTCGCTCTTGGCTGCCGCTGCCGCCTTGTCTGCCAAGCTTGTCTCCCTTCATGACTTCTCTTTTGGCTGCCGCTGCCGCCTTGTCTCCCAAGCTTGTCTCCCTTCATGATTTCGCTTTTGGCTGCCGCTGCTGCTTGTCTCCCAAGCTTGTCTCCCTTCGGGATTTCGCTCTTGGCTGCTGCTGCCGCCTGTCTGTGAAGCTTGTCTCCCTTTTATTTCGCTTTTGGCTGCCGCTGCCGCCTTGTCTCCCAAGCTTGTCTCCCTTTGTGATTTTGCTCTTGGCTGCCGCTGCCAGCTTGTCTCCCAAGCTTGTCTCGCTTCATGATTTCGCTTTTGGCTGCCCCTGCCGCCTTGTCTGTTCAGCTTGTCTCCCTTCATGATTTCGCTTTTGGCTGCCGCTGCCGCCTTGTCTGTTCAGCTTGTCTCCCTTCATGATTTCGCTCTTGGCTGCCGCTGCCGCCTTGTCTGTTCAGCTTGTCTCCCTTCATGATTTCGCTTTTGGCTGCCGCGGCCGCCTTGTCTCCCAAGCTTGTCTCCCTTCATGATTTCGCTCTTGGCTGCCTCTGCCGGCTTGTCTTCTAAGCTTGTCTCCCTTCATGATTTTTCTTCTGGCTGCCGCTGCCGTCTTGTCTCCCAAGCTTGTCTCCCTTCATGATTTCGCTTTTGGCTACCGCTGCCGCCCTGTCTCCCAAGCTTGTCTCCCTTCATGATTTCGCTCTTGGCTGCTGTGCCGCCTTGTCTCCCAAGCTTGTCTCCCTTCATGATTTCGCTCTTGGCTGCCGCTGCCGCCTTGTCTGTGAAGCTTGTCTCCCTTCATGATTTCGCTTTTGGCTGCCGCGGCCGCCTTGTCTCCCAAGCTTGTCTCCCTTCATGATTTCGCTCTTGGCTGCCTCTGCCGCCTTGTCTCCCAAGCTTGTATCCCTTCATGATTTCGCTTTTGGCTGCCGCTGCCGCCTTGTCTGTTCAGCTTGTCTCCCTTCATGATTTCGCTTTTGGCCGCCGCTGCCGCCTTGTCTGTTCAGCTTGTCTCCCTTCATGATTTCGCTCTTGGCTGCCCCTGCCGGCTTGTCTTCCAAGCTTGTCTCCCTTCGTGATTTCGCTTTTGGCTGCCGCTGCCGCCGTGGTTCCCAAGCTTGTCTCTGTTCCTGATTTCGCTCTTGGCTGCCGCTGCCGCCTTGTCATTTTCTTGCCTGCCTTTGATGCGGATGCTGTTATAAGATGATTAGGTCTTGTTTACCTTTTCCATCCTTTTCCCCGCTTTGAGTGAAATGTCTCCCAAGCTTGTCTCCCGCTCTTGCCATGCTATCCTTTTCTTGAAGTGCTATCTGGGGTCTATGCCGGTATAATTTATGTTAGTATGTTAGGCCTCGGTAAAAAGTCTAGCGCTCGCCCTCTCCAGAAGAAGAAACATGATGAAGATATGCGTGCCTGTAGATAGCGAACGGCTGCAGACGAAAGGAATGAAAAAGCGTCATCCTTGAGCTGTCAAGTGCCAAGTAAGTAAGCCCTCCGAAAACGCAACCTGAAATGCCACCAAGTTGGCCATGTTTGTTGCGTCATACCCAGGAGCGAACTTCACCACCAACTGTTTGAACTTGCACACTTTCAGCCAACTCTCACTCGAACTGCTTTTGAACACCGCAGTTCTTTTTTGCAAGAAGAATCGGTCTACAAGGCTTCTGGGAGGCCAAAATGAGACATCCTTGGAATCCTTAAAATTTGAACACCCTGGAGATCCCTGAACTGAACATATTTCCCTAACCATGCAAGCACATTCTGCTGGTCACCCTGAGGGCTTATGCGAGAAATTGCTGTCTCCGAGGGCATGAGGCCTGCGCGATTGGGCCTGAACGGAGGTAGGTCATTTGGGGAAATCTCCCTTGAGAGAGTCCCACGTTTCAGTGTCGAACTGTGGTTGTGAACGATGCTTCGCTTGCGCCGCCGACAAAAACAACGTATCTGAGCGGTAAGACACCCCACGGGAAGCCTCCAAGTGATCATGAAGCAGAGGTAGATGTTAAGTCCGTGGAGCATCACAGGCCCAAGATAGCAGATATCGCAAGGCTAAAAGCAATGAGCATAGCGGGTAAGTACTGAGCTTTCAGCACTGGCTGGCAGGCAAGAGGTGGCCATGAACCCAGAGTTTGTCGCTGACATCAAGCGAAAGCACAAGGTGGTCCATGGGAAGTGGCCGCTTTGGTACGACAGCTGGTCGCTCTCCTTGAACTCTGGCAGGTGAAGCTTCATGAGCAGTGTTCCTGGTGCCACCCCAGAGCAACGGTTTTGCCGATTCTTCAGATGCAGTTCGGCAGGTGGATCATGTGACCAGTATCTTCACGGATCCTCGATTGCCAAGCGATGATTGCTTGGATCCCAGTATTTTGACTTGTAAAAAGCAATGACAACATGCGAACGGCATAGATCAACAATTGATGCCCGCCAATATTGGTGCCATTCTCTCTTCATACAGTATCTATTTTCGCTTTGCCAACTGGTTGTGGTTGACTTATATCAGAGGCAAAGAAAGCAGCTGGTATCAAAGGGCTTGAGCTCGGGTCAAGTCTGGACGTGTCAAGTATGATTTTAATCACCGATGCGCCTCGCTTTTCTCAACAAGAATCCAAGTTGTATGCGTCCGGCATGGGAGCAGTATTCACTCAAATCGGTTTGGAGTGGAGTCCGCTGCTGAGCAGCTGAGGCAGCACATACAATTTGCACAACCAGTTCCAGGGGCACCTGGTCGAAGCCCTGTTGTGTTGGCAAACGAAAACAGCCACGAGCCCTGCACGTCCATTTTTGCAAACCAGCAGTCACCATGGCTGGCAGTGCTCCTCACATCAATAGGTGATGTGCAAGGTTGTTTGTTGGAGAGCTGTAACCAAGTGCCTTCGGGCGCAATTGCAGCAGCATTCATGAAGTAGGCGGGCAACATAGGCCATTTCTCTGAACTCGAGCACTGCAACGGCCTGATTGATCGTATTGAAGACTTCTCGTGTTGTTGCAACTTGTTGCTCGTTTGTGCGTTTGTTGAGGCCGATCGGGTGGACAAGAAGCACTTCTTGCAGAAGAACTTCTACTCGGTGCGGGGAGTTAGGGTCGAGGTAAAATCTCTTGAATACCAAGCGACCATTTCCCTAACTTGCAACATTCTTTTTCAGTAGCTACCTAAGATTCCGCGCTCTTCCACTTCACTCTTCAGGGCAGGGTATGCATTGACAGCACTGAAATAGGAGCTGCTTATAGCAGGTTTGTTCTATTCTTGGATCATTTGGGCTTGTTCTATTCTTGGATCCTTTTGGATCGACTTCTGTTCGGTGATCAGGAGTATGTGGAAGCACTTGCCAAGCAGAAGGGTCTGATGAGCCTTGGAAGAAAGGGCCATTCTGAAGGCCAAGGCCTTTGATTTTGTCCGCTGTGAAAGCCCTACGGCTCCTATTCACTCAAGGTCTTTTTCGACCTACCGATTCAATGCATGATATCTTGATGGCATTTTCTCGTTGGCAAGAGAACGCTACTGTGATGAACTTTTTCTTGAGTCCTTGGTATTGCAAAAAGGGTTGCCCCATCTAGACTTAGAGCAAGTGCTGGAGTCAAAGAATGTGGGTCAAGTCCTACTCTGCTTTGTGAAACTGGCGGATGTGGAGCCGATCCCAAGGATGGAGAAGAACAAAGGAGCCTAGAGCTGGAGGAAGACAATGCCCTTGGCCTAAGATGTTGAGACCGGAGGGGAGCACATTCGCACGATTGCCAAGCTTCTTTAAATCATAGGGAAGGTGCGGCAATGTATGTTGGCAAGAAGAGATTTGGGACCAAACTGTGTGCGAAAAGCCAAATGTGAATCATGGCCCTGTCAGAACGACGATGGCACATGTGACGTGTCGCTGGTTAAACCTCCAGGGTTTAGCGCCAATGGGCAGTGCGGCTGGTTTTGGACCATACAAAACGGCAGCGTTTCTCAAAACGGCTTGTTTGGCTGAGTTTGGACAGGTGCGCCTCTCAAAGCCAACCACCCAAAGGGGCGGTGTCCGGTGTAGGCGTGATGTACTTGGCGTTTAAAATGCGCCAAGTCCCAAACGCAGAGCGAATGGGCTTGGTGTTCAACAGGACTTCATATTGTGGTTGCCCTTCCTGAAGCTACATGCAGCAAAGGTGTCAATGTGTTTTTGTGACTTTGGCCTGTGCTAGGCCTGGGTTGGAAGTGTGCTTGGATCTGTGAGCGTGGTGCTCGCATAGTTCTCACAGACTTTGTCTCACCATAGAAGTCGGTAATGTCATGGGAATTTTGGATGGCAGAACAGGCGCCCCTTGCAACAAAGCCAACGAAACGGGTGCCTTTGGCGCACGAACCGCCTGGTTCTCCCTCCAAAGCTCCAAGTTGGGGGGCAGGAATGAACTCGAGCAATGGCAGTGATGAAATCTCCAGCCATTGCCTTCCAGGGCCCCCGGCCGAATCGAAAAGGGTCAGCGGACTGGACTCGGACAAGCACCGAGCACAGTTCTGAGTCCTGGCTGTTTTTTTTGGTGATCCTTTTTCTATCTCTCATTTCATCAACACCCTTGGTGAGCACTGACAACACTTCCAAATGATGTAGGTGAACGCCATGTCATACAATTTTGCTGAAATGGTGTTGCTACTAAGAGCTCTTTGCTTTGATCTTTACTTTCCGCCGCCTTTGGACTTGAGCAACAGCAACGTTTCTGTCCTGCGAACTACAGGCCGACGGAGCGATTGCAGCTGGTCAGACGTACTGGTCCCGCCAAACTCGAAAGGAGAGATCTGACGACATAGGTGAAAGAAAACATTCAAGCTGAGGTTCCTTTAAAGGGGCCTTATGAGAGTGGTCCGTTACTACTTTTCTTTCATTGTACACTCGCCTGTCGTGGACCCCTCAGCTCTGGCAGAAGAGCTTCATGCGAACCGGAGGTGTCTGAAGTGCGAACTTGACCACAGAGCTGGAGCTTCACTTCGGTTCGATGGCAAGTGGAGCACCATATGCCGGATTGGTTCAATAGGTATGTCCTGTTTTGGTGAGAGGTGCATACCTTGCTGGGATTAGTCAGACTGTTACTGTAAGTCACTTTGAGATTAGCAGCTTCTCAATAGTAGGTGAGTTTGTATCACACACACAAAAATATAGTTAATATTTATATTATATATATCTCTATAAGAAAATATTTTTGTTAAACGATATATAAACAATTTTTGTAATATATATATAATATTTATGAGATATATATATATACATAGGGGGAAAAGCAATATGTTTTTTGGATTGGTTCGTATTCTATACTCCAGGATGGTTGTGTGTGTATATATACAAATACTGTAACATACATGTCGATTGAAATTGTGAACTCCTGTCCTCTTGGATGAAGGCTTCTTGCGGCGCGTCGCCGAAGCTGTGGACGCTTTTCATGGGCGGCAGATGTGGCCAGTGCAGGCGTTGAGCCAGGGTGATGGAGCAGGGGACGATGGAGCTTTTCTCGCCAGCACGGGCAAGCATGGGCAAGCGTTAGCAGATGGAGTGCGTATGGATGCACACGGGTTAATGTAGATCACTCATCAGCACTAGTGCACTGAAAGAGTTTGCAAGCTTGATGTGAGACCATCGAATGTGATGTGTATGACAAACAAGCGGGCATGGACAATTTGGTGGGAAAACATGCTAGCAAGCAAGTGGTTTTGAAGACTTGGATGCTGGACTTGTTTGGTTGAATCCCTGTCTTGCAGGTTGCTATTGCTGCATCCGTGTTCTTGGAAGGGGCCTTAAGAGAGACAGCCAGCTCAACATTGAGTTCGATCGGAGAGCTGTGGAGATTGACGTTTGTGTTGTTGGAAGAACTGGCATCTCCAAGAATAGGCACCATCAGAATGGGAGATTCTTCCTTCTTCGGAGATGCTCACAGAGATGGAGCAGGTCTACTTTTTGTCGAATTGTTTGGATGAGGTCCGTGCCCGAAAGGTGCCAGCAACTCGGCAGCAAACCCGGCAATTGACCAATTTTCGGTTCGTGCGACAGCTGATTGGTTGGTGATCCTAACAATAAGTTGGATCCAGATCTGACCATTTTCAGTAGTTTGGTGTTCCTGGACATTTACAGGTGACCGACACCGCTTATTTTTTTGTAGATGGCTTTTTGTGTTGGCTCTGCCCTGATCAACTAGGATGCCTCGGTTCAAAAAAACACGTCTCCTCCCGAGTCAAGTTCGAAGCCACTGAGGAATGCCAAGGAACTATGCTGAGTTGTACAAAGGAGATCCTTTAGAGAGGGGAGTGTTGGGTTGTGGAAGGGGACCTTGGATTTTTCACAGGACCTTGACAACAACACATCCAAGTGTTGGGGTTGGAATTTTCATCCAATTTCAGTGACCTGCGATTTTGAGGAGGCTGGTGATGATCCATGCCCCTTGGCCGAGAGCTGCGCGAAGATCTTCCACACATGCCCGCAAAGAGGTGCCAAATGGGGAGCAGCATGCAGAGCTTCTGAAAGAGCTTTGCCATCAAGGAACCTCATTGTTTGACACTCTTTGCCAGCCTTTGCGTTTCAATCAGCATTCTTACCAAGGACTAGTAAGAGCTGAGACGAAAGTCCTGGAGAACTCCAGTTGCGCAAGCTTTCTTTGGAGCTTTGCGAGGTACCTTTCGACGATGTGAGCTTGGGCGCCAAGCTGGCGTTCACAGCTGGGAGATTCGACAAAAAAAGAGAACTGTGGAACCTGAGTCGACAGCCTCAGACAGTATATTCATTAGATACACAGAATTGCTGCTCATCTGTCCCAGAAGAGGAAGAAGCAGCAGCAGCAGCTGCGGCAGCAGCCGCAGACCATGACCATGTCAACTTTGATGTTCCAAGTGACCAATCGATTGTAGAAAACCTCGCGGTCGCTGCCACCTAAAAGCTGCATGGTGTTTACACATTTTGTTGCAATCAAATGCTTGTATGCCCGAGTCGCTGACTTCCAACTACCGTAGATTCACAGACGCACATACATGTATCACCACAAGCAGCAAGCTTGCGCAGGCTGACTGCAGCTGGGACATGCGCAGCAGGCAGCACATGTGGCTCATCTAATCTATGCCGGAGCAACCGATCGCAGACGCAGACGTGGGAAGGGCAGCCGCCGATGAGTCGGCGCCACCCCTTAATTAAGTCAGGGGCGCCCCTTGCTGAAGGCGGCGGGGGGAGCTTTCCTTGAAGAATCGCTCGAATGATTTGGTTCCTAAGAAAGTTTTTGGAAACTTGACTCAGAGGACTCTTCGTTTACATGTAAAAAGATCCAGCTAAATGTGACGTGAGATAAGATGGGTCGTTCAACCTGGAGCGGTCGGTAGGTCAACCGGTCGGTCTCCTGGTTTTTACCCACAGACATATCATGACATACTGATAGTCAGAATGCTACGTTAATCGGAGTTCTACTGCTTCGTTTTGTTTGTTGTTACGTTCGTAGCGAACCTTGTTCCTAGTAATAAAGCCAGGAGCACCGTTCGTACCTTTGACTTTGAGCCGTGCTGTCTCCGATCCATGTGCAGCTGAAGACACTTTCTTGAGAGTCTTCTACCAGACAAAGAAAGACCACAAAACTGATCCGCCAGCGCGGTCGAGAAATTGATTCGGCCCAGCTCAGGCTACATTGAGTGCTGGGGACGGAGGGTCCCAGAGGTCTCGAGTTGTGTCCAGGCAACTAGAAGCGCTGTCGCCGCCGACACGTTGGATTCGTGGAGTCCAAAGGGGAGATGCATGGGACCAAAACAAGAACCATTTTGTCAACAAAATCAAGAGGATACACATTCGCGGGTGGAACCTCTTCCGGAACCAGCTTGTGATAAATCAGATGCCTAATCGGATGTCTCAAGTTGTCTCAGGCTCCAAGGCCTGGCAGAGTCAAATTCTGCTAGGTGCCCATCGAATCTTGCCAAGACGCCTACGTGGTTGATGAGGATGGAAATGGTGTACTCTGAACCTCGATGCAGAAACAGTTTCCGTTACAGGGGTTCGAGGTGGAGGTGCAGCTTAGCACAGGTCTGATATGTGTCGTCACCATTTCAGAAGAGCTTTACAAGGTTGATTGAACGAGGAAGTGTCGTTCCAACTGCAATAAGTCTCAATTGATCAGTGATCATGGGTCTATCGGGGCCTTTCTCCGGTGGATCAACCACCTGGTTTTGAGAGATTCCGGATTGGGGGCGACAGAGAGCTTGATGCTCCTGACGACGTTTTGCCGAAAGCACTCTGTGCTCGGTGTGTTGCCACCAAGGTATGCTGAAATCCAATGAGGAGACTCAGATTGCAGTGGATTTGCCGGCAATCTCTTCTTGAACAATTTAAACCACATTCAGCACATAGATCTAGTTGCCAATTCGCATAGAAAGAAAAAGGTTTGGAACCGCCACGTCAGACGCGTGGAGAAACCACTTTCTTCGTGGACTTGACAACTGACGCACATTGATTCGCCTTTTGGAGTTTGGAGACGCACATTTTTTGACACCGTTTCACAGGTTGGGATGTTGCTAAAATCAGAAACGGACAAACGTGTCCTTCCTTTTCTTGTCAGGAATGCACTGAGAGGCAGGGAAAGTGGTCGCAGCATTCCTGAACTCCGTTCATGCCACATTGGGCATTTGGCCTCGGCTCCTCACAGGTCAAACTGCTTTGCACCTGCAGAGATTGCTGAGCAGACTTAGTTGTTGGTGACTCGGGGCTTCAAACGAGGCCCTGCCTTAGCAGTTGGCAAAACAGAGATCCCTTGGTCATTGGACCCTCAAATCTGCGGTTTGCTTGTTGGGCTTTGGAGGCTGAAGAAGGATTACAACAAGGAGTGTGTGCTTGGTGTCTTTTTGGATCCATTGAGCCGATGCTTTTTTCGTGGCTCCAGACCTGTCAAGCCAACCGAGAAGTGTAGATGCACGCAGATGCGCTGCGGGACCTGATTTCAAGAAGTCTAGAAACTGACCACGCAGTTCCGAACGACCACGCAGTGTCCAGCTTCGTTTTTCAGTCGGTGACCTTCGGGGCACTAGCCATGCGTTGCCGTACAGCCATGGCACTTGGAATCCTGGCGCCAGTCCAGGTGTCCGAAGACCGCGGTAGACTCGACTCGAGCATGCTCACGCCGTGTTGGCTTGATCAAGCGCATGTTTTTTTTTGAATTATTTTGAAGCGACACAGAATGTAGCTGGTGAGATTATATTTGATTGCAACAAACCCAATGTGTTTTTTGCAAAATTATGATGGAGCGCTGTTGCGAGAATGTGAGGAGCATCTTTGCCAGTGACACAGGCAAGATCTTGATCTCTATCTCTTACACATGTGGCTGCACAGTGCTTGGCTCCAGACACTGGCCACAGGTTTGTCCTCCAAAAGAATTCAGCGAATCACCGTGGGTCAGCTGGCCACGGATCTTCAATAATTCACCAGATGATTCATTCTCCAACCAAATGATGATGGAGTGAATCCTGGAGTCACTGGATCTGCTTTCTACGTTCCCCCGATCCATCACCGACCTACCGCCACTGCCCGGACTCCCGAACCGCCATGGCAAGCATCCCTTCATTGGAGCCCTCGATGGCAACGCCCAGGCGATCCACGCGACTTGGTTTCAAGCAGGATGGGGCATGTCGCAGCGTCAGTGGCACGTCTAGGCCACTGAAAGGTTGCTGTTCGACAGGGGGGGATTCCACACGTGTGGTTTCTTTCTTTCGCGTACTCATGCCACCATTTCACAGGGGTTTCTGGAAAATCCTCGAGTTCCCGGGTTTCCGAAGCTGGGTGAGGGGGCAATGGAGCCACAGATCAAACTTGGAAGGTGCTGCTTTTTGGAGGCAAGACATCATGAAGCACAAACTCACCTGCATGCTCTCAACTACTCAAGCTGGCAACGGTGTTTTGAGTTGATATATATAAAGCGGAGGTTTTGAGGATGGAAGTGCTTCAGGGTCTTCGTGTTTTGATTCAACAGAAGGGATGACGAACTTCAACCATTCAAACTTTGGTTCCAATTTAAGATTCAGTGGGCTAAAAATGGGAAGCCTTTCAGTGCCATTGAATGCTTTGGCCGTCCGAACCATACTTCCAGTCTCAAACGAGGCTTATGGAGCCGGCGTGGCTCAAGAATGGATCTCCCCGTTTCACGTCGGGTGGTGGTAGATGAAGGATGATCTCATCTCTGGATCTTTTCGGACATGAAAAGACCTACATACTGAAGTAGCTGTTTTCGTGTGTCGCCCAGGAGCCGCAGGCTGTCCATGCCAGCTGTTCTGCCTAGTGGTATGCTGGGCCCTCAGTATCCAGACGGGCTTCTTTGGAGTGTTCAAACGCCAACATTTTTCCGTGCACACATGTTTCTCATTTGTTCCTTCTACCATCACAGGCTACAGGGAACCTTACAGACCCACAAAACAGATCATGACCATCCCTCGAGTTTGGGCATGGGTGGAACTCTAGTTCTAGAACAGCCAAATCTGAAAGGACTTGGTCTATGACGAGACACGTGATTGTAGTGGATCATAGTCAGTTGACAGGACATCAGTGCTCGAAAGGATCAGTGTCGGACATGGCCCTGGCTCGGACAGTTTCATTTATCATACTTAGAACTTAAAACCACTTAGTTAACAAAGAAGCAAGTTCACATGATTGAGGAGGAACGGCATATTTCCAATCGAGCAGTCGAGCAGCTAGGTTTCATTTTCTTGTCCCAGACAATCCTGGGGCCTGGTCGAGACGCGCTGCAGACCAATTTCACGCCTAATGCCACTGCAAGAGACATCCCTGGGAACCAATGCCAGGCTTTGCTGAACACGGCTTTTGTTGTTTTCTTTTGAGATGTTCCCAGCCAAGATCAAAGGACGCTGAGATGGGCTATGATGGCCTTGGAGCCATAGGCACACCAAAAATACACAAACACATTGGTTGGATGCCATGGCAGCAGATGACCCTGATGCCGAGGCTGCCAGAAGGTTGCAAGTTGGGGGCTTGTATGATTGTTAGTCGAGCCACAGTGGCTCCAGAAGCTATTTCCAAAATACAATATGATATAACATGCATTTCCTTGAAGCCCAGACGTCGCCAGGGGCTTTGGAAGAACCTCTTGTCTGAGGGCGTCTTGCAACACTTCAAGGACAGCATGAACGTGAGTGGATTCCAACCCCAGGAAATCGAGTGCTCAGTCTGCAGAGTGTATTCTTCTGGCCTTGGGTGGACACCCGGAACCTCCCCGAAACCTTCGGCATCCTTTGAGTAGACGGAGTAGACTAAAGGTATTTTACGACCTGCTTCACATGAGCCAATGGTAGCAAACACAGGATGTGGCGATCTCTCCTGTTTAGAACGGTCGTGAACAGTCGGGTCGAGTCTATTCAGGGTCCTTTGGAACTGGAACGGGCTTCGCAACTCCTTTTGACCATCATGCCATCGGCTCATGCATGTTTGGCTCAGCCCGGAACCACCATGGTTTTTTCACGTCATTCCACTTGCCACCCATGCTGATAGCTGTTCGCTGCAGGAAGAGAAGCCCAGCGAATTCTTGCATCTGGTATTGAAGGGGGTCCCGGAGAGCCTTCGCTCTGAGGCAGGAGGGGTTTGGAGTGGCTCTTGGGCCATGGCGCAGGGGAGGGACTTTTCCGAACAGAGAACACGGAGGTTTGCCCTCAACATGGGCTCGGCCTCTCGGAGAAACGAACAGGACCCCCGAACTGAAGAGCTTCAAAACCTGGAAACACTCATCCGGTTGCCCTGGGATTGCACATGGACAGAGGCACTGTCAACGAACATTTGCAAGCGCTGAACATCGTGCTTTGAGGTATGGCGCACGTTGCTGAGGGCCAGAGCTGCGGAAATTGATGCTCAGGTAGTGGGCTGCTTAGACTTGGAGAGCTCATGTGACAGCAATCACTTTACGCTCTGCTGGACTTGACCCCTAGATTCTAGATTGTGATTCAATACGCCGAACTCTCAGGAAGTTATATATCATATACTGTAGAGTACGGTATATATATAGAAATCAATGCAAGGGTGGAGCTCCAGCAAGGCACGCGGGGAGAAGACCAAGATGAGTTGCCTGCGCAATGACCGTCTTTGTGTCCGGGGCCCCATCGTGCTCGATGTTGTATGTGCACTCTTGAAAGCAAGTAGTCTTGCAAGTACTCAGTTCTAGGTAAAAAAAGATCAACACATGCTCCCTGCTAACCCCACAAACAGCGACAAGACTAGTGCCATCCCGCGTAACTGTAGTAGGTTTTTTGTCAAGGCCGGAGGGTCATCTATTCAACAGAAGGTTTGCTCAACTGTAGGAAGCAGAAATACAACCAGAAATTCCACCCTGTTTGGCATGCGTATGCATGCCACGACACCAAAAGCAGTCCATCACTTGCATGGCGATCGGTCCAAAATATGACTATAGTTCCCCCTCACGAATGCGAATGAGGCGCGCGACATGTTCCCAGCATATCGTTGCCACGAAGAGAACTTTTTGTTTGACAACCACAGGTCTTTACTCCTGACCTGACCGTTTTTTCTGTGCAACTGTTGAACAGTTTCTTTGTGCAGCGCACCCAGGACTTCCCACCACTTTCTGACGTTGAGCTGGATCCCAAAGTCTCGCGGCAGATTGAGCTCGACCTGCCGAGGAGACTCGTGTGACCTGTGTTGAGTGGGAGGTCCTCAAATGCAGAGGACGGGATGGCCTCAAACACTGCGATTCGCGAGTCTTCGCGGTTTCCATTTGAGTCTTCGCTCCAGGACATTCCCAGAGATTCCTCACTTCGATCTTCCAAAGCAACAGAAAATGGAACAAATCTTGCGCTCCTACGCGTACCATGAACCTCAGATAGGCTGGCAGCCCGCTCAAGTTTGGCATAAAACATACTAGTAGGAAAGCCATCTCAATAGGGATCCTTAGAATCAGCATTCATTCAACTCCAGCACCCTGATGATGCTGAAGTTCTCACTTTCTGATTGTTTTGTTAGCACGAACTAGGGCAGGCTCTGAGTCACGATGTTTCATACACTCATCAACTGCAACTCGGCTCTCGCAGGATACTGCCAGGGGATGAACTACATCGCCGGAGTCCTTCTGCTGGTTCTTGGCAACGTGGCTGATGCGTACCAAGCCTTCGTGGTCTTCATGAACGGCTTCGGACTTGCAGGAAATTTGATATCAGTGAAGCTGGAAGGGTAGAATTGGTTCAGTATGTACAGTAGACTTCTGCTAAGCGTGTGTGCCGCACCTGGCTGTGGACTCTGTAGACCTTCCAGGTGTTGCCCATAGTGGAGCGGCTAACAAGCCCCTCGTTTGGCAGCTTTTGCCCACGCCAGATTGATGCTGAACACGTGAAGAGTTTTCATGGTTTCATCATGTTTCATTCAGTGACAGGTGGCTACTGTGTTTTGATGGCGACATGGCCTGCCAGGATTTTATCTAGATGATCTTCCGCTCATGTTGGCCTACAGCTTCGCCAGCTTGCGCCGAATGAAGGATAGCTTGCCACAGCTCCACGACCACTTCTGCGAGGCAATCAAGAACTGACGGAGTCCATTCTTTATCGCATTTCTTTGACACTCTTCTTTGGAGACAGCGTAAGGCTATTGGGGTCTTCAGCCAACATCGCTTTGGGGTGATCTCGGGCACGGGACAAAGGTTCCGGAATGCAGGACATGAAGAAGAAGCCCAAATCCACAGGAACACATTGGAACACTTTCAGTGAAAGCTGCCAGTTACGGAACTTGCCGAAAGTCACTGCAACCTTCCAGAACCGACTGCAACGCATTGGGACCATTTGTGCCAAAATGACACCGACAGTTCCGTCTAAAGCTGGCTTCTCCGAACCTCCCTTTGTTCGCAGGTTCCCAGAGCTCATGTTTCTGCTCAGACTTAAAGCCCATGGCTAGTAGGAGCAATGTGAAAAATGCTCGCTGTTGGGGATTGTTTTGTGGGTACTTATGGGTTGCTGTAACACAATTAATCAGATGCAGGTGCATCCACCACAGATTCTGCCGATCAGGTATTGGCATCCGATATCCAATCCACAATAACAAATCAGAGTTTAATCATATATTACTTTGGAACTTGAATTCGACCCGTTCGGTGCCGGACTGTGTTTGATTTGTTTTTGAAAGATGCTGCTGCCCAATATGTGTTGCCTGCGGTGCGAGTGCCAAAAGGCCAGTATGTTAAAAGTCGACACTGAACTCAGCAAACCGTAGGTGGTCACAACATTGTCATTGGTGTCACAACATTGCCTTACCAATCGAAAGTCCTGCTCATTTTGCGCTCTTTTTTTTACGGTTCTTTATGTGTTTTCTCGGTTCCTGGTTCCCGCATGCTCAATTTGCACTCGTTTTGGTCATGGTCCTAGTGTGAGGGTCGGCCCGCGGGCCCGCGTGATACGAGCGCGCCGGCCCGCGGGCCCGCGCGATTCCTGCAAAAAACTACCCTTGTTCCCCAGATAGCTGCAGGCTATAGAACTATAGAGATTCTAATTTCATCTAATTTCTCAAGGGTGTGGCTCTGGATCCGCGTTTTGGTTTTGCCGGTGCTGCTGCCGTTCTGATGTTGGTGCAGGTGCTGGCTCTGGATCGGCGTTTCGTTTTGCGTCATGCCAGGATGACATCATGTCATGCCAGGGGTGACATCATCAATAACATCATGTCGGTGACATCATATCATACCAGGGAATAACATCCTGTCATGCCAGGGGTGACATCCTGCCATGCCAGAGGGGACATCATTTCATGCCCAGAATGACATCATGTATTGCGAGGATGGCGCCAGGTTATGCCAGGGATGACATCGTGTCATGCCAGAAATGACATCATGCCAGGGAGGACATGCTGTCATGCCAGGGATGACAGCATGTCATGCCAGGAATGACATCGGGCCATGCCCAGAATGACATCATGTCTTGCCAGGGATGGCATGAGGCTATGCCATCCCTCGTGTCATGCCAGAAATGACATCATGTCATGCCAGGGGGGGACATGCTGTCGTATTGTGCATGACACTGCGTTGTGCAGCAATGATCATCATGTCCTTTGCTGAGCTTTGGCTGGTCCTTGCTGATCTTTCAGTTTGACGTCTGTGTTGGGCAAAGCGGGTGCGTTCAGCTGATGGATGTTGCAATTGTTGCACATATTGGTGGACTGGTCTGATGTTGCATGCTGTGCCGCGGCGTGTCCTTTGAACCTATACACGCGCTATTTGGGGCCAATGCCTGTGCCGGTGTACTTGTTTTTTGTTTCCGCACCTAAGAAGACCAACGTAGTTAGTCATAAACCTTCATTTGGGGGGGGCGGAGGAAGGACTTCCCCAATGAATGTGGGCAGGTGGAATACGGTGAAAGGCTTGCTTGTGAGGGCAACTCAAACAGTCAGAAAGGAGTTGGTGTGGACAGGTAGTGGTGGCAATTCACCAATTGATATTGACCGGTATTGGACATTCCACACCGAGCGCGCGCGCAATTAATCCCACAAACCTGCACACGTGCCTGAGTGCACGAGCCCGCACGGAGCCCGCAAGCCCGCATCGAGCCCACAGGCCCGCGCCGAGCCCGCAGCGAGCCCGCAGCGAGCCCGCGAGCCCACGCAAAGTGTCGGGCCCGCGGGCCGCGCGAGGTGACCCTCACACGGGTACCACTCCCGGTCGTCGCTTTAGGGTCTTTCTTAACGGTTTTTTTGTTGACGGGTTTTCTAGCGTTTTTACTTTGCTGTGCCTGGCTCCACTCATTTTGTGCTCGTTTTTTATTGAGTTTTATGGCTTATGTTTTTTTTTGAACGTTTTTTTGTTCACGGCTCCTGGCTCTTTTTTTGAACGCTTTTTGTTTAATTTTTTAATTTTTTAAACCATGCGCTCGTGTTACGGTTCTTTTTGTGTGTTTTATTTCGCGGTTCCTGGCTCCACTCATTCTGCGCTTGCTTTACGGTTTTTAGACACGCTTTTAAACATGTCATAACATCCCCATCGGTGTTACAACATTGTCATTGGTGTATTGGTGTTGCATTGTCATCGACATCACAACCCCATGTTGCGTCAGGATTTATTTGTTTGTGAGATGCAATTTTTGTTGCAGTTTGGACAACCTATTTTCTATTAATGATCGAATAATATTTTAATCGCGGTTGCAGCCGCGTCTCTACAGCACTGTTATTTATAGCACGTCTACCGGTCCTCTAGTGGAATTGGAACGCTTGCGAGAAAATAGTCTTATTTTTTACTCTTTTTTAAATATGTTTGAGCGCCTTTCTTTGGCAGTTGGTTCACTGCAAGACCATAGCGCTTCGCCGGAATTCGCAGATTTCATTTTCAACTTTTGTGTTTGCATGTGTTTGCCCTTGAGGTGAAGTATCGTTTTCCTCAGTTTCCTGTGGCGTGGTTCATGTCACTCTTTGTGACAATCTTGCCCTTGCCGCTGGTGAAGTGCTTCTGGGATGCGGTGGTTTTGAAGGGCGGTGACTTAGTTGAGCCAAGCTGTTGGGAGAAGGAAACACCAAGCTTTGTTTGCTCTGCAAACGCTTTCTCACAGACTGCGTTTCTAAGAGCAAGTTTCCCAAAACCACATGAATAGACACGTGAACTTTCCTGCGCCGGGTACTTGTAGTTAGTAGTGGCCTGCTTAATAGCTACTAGAAGCTATCTCTTACTACTTGCTACTTGTTAGCTACTATGGCCTACCCCCCCCCAAAAAAAAGACACATGACTCAACCGTAATAAGAAATGGTTTCGTTTCTTGCACGCACCGCACCGAACAAAACCTCACCCGGCTCACAGGTCCGGCCTTGGTGGTACTTTGTGTAATGACTCTGAGAGCATTGAGACCAATCTTAATGTTTCTGGGAGAGGACGATGTGTCGTTCTTCTTCGACGCCATCAAGAAGCGACTCGGCGCTACTTTGGATGGCTGCCACACGAGAGAGCGAAGGTCCGACGGAGGGTCGAGGCGGGAAGCTCTAGGAACGACCAAATGAAAAGACATCTCCCAAATTGTTGCAGGATGGACTCGGACAAAGCTTCAACAGCGTCTTCGAAGTTCGATGTCGGTGTCTTTTTTACATTTACCAAGGCCAACCTCCAACAGCTGGCTGGAGAGATTCTTGCTTCGGCGTCACAGATCAAATTGGCCAGAGAGTGCGCGAAAGTCAAGAGATCAAATCCAGATCTTAGTCCTGTTCAGTCCTATATTCCGGCCCATTGCAAGAGAATGGCTCGAGCCTAGCAACCTGGGGCTTTGAGGGGTGGCTTCTGGATTGCCCAAGCTTTGTTTCGAGCACAGATTCAAGACGCTTCGATGAGGTTGTTCAAGCAAGAGCTCAGTGCGTGCGAGGGCCAGAACTTCCAAGCCGAATTCGTCGAGGTTGAGAAGGTCTTGAGCAGCTCGGAGTGGCAGATTTCGGGACTCGTTAGAGTGAATATGAGGAAGTTGAACTTGGAACAGGTAACAGGGTCATACAGGTTCTATGAGTCAATGTGGGGTGGGTCCCGTTCAACATGCGCGTTTGGTTGAAGTTCTGGGCACATGCCCGTCTTGATGCATTTAACCCGCTTGTTCATTCCAATGTCTCCTTTGGGTGAGGCCAGATTCCAGAGAGATGCACAGATCTCGAAGGCTTGAGGACGGAGTTCTATTTTCCAAGTTCCTTGGACTCTGGAAATGGGGATATCTGGCTAGTGGAGATTCCAGCCTATGCCAAGAAACGTACATTTGTGAAGTTTGGTGAGCATCAATTCTTGGCAAAGGTTCATCATGCGACACAATAGCTGCCCAATGGCGTTGTGACACTTGCAGCATGCACACATATCTACAGTCTCTGTACAATATTGGTGCGGGCGTGGCCTTGACAAGCCTCCCCCAAAAAACTGTGGTGGCTTTTGCAATTCAACCATCCGAAGAGGGCTGCAGCTTGAGTCTGCAAGTTACTTCTTTAAGCCGATGTCCTTAGCGAGTGACACGGCTGCCATCTGTTCCAAAGTGTTGCAAACTCACTCAGCCGCTAGCTCCCTCTAGCTCCCTTGGTCCGAGGCTCTTCGGTTCTGGCCGCTCGTTTGAAAGCTAAAAAATCCAGTGACAGTGACAGTTACAGTTCAGCAAATGCACTTTGGAGTTTCACGATGTGCGCTGGGAGCGGATGCGGCCCTGGGAATCCCAAGTCCGACACTGGGATCAGTGAACTTCGCAAGCTTGGGAGACTGAACTTCGCAAGCTGAGGCTGGTTTCCTGTCACAGCCAGCTGAACCGAGTGAGGAGGCCAGGCCTCTGAACCTTTGGAAGGCAGAGCTCTGGCAGCTCTTGAGCGTTACATGCTCGATCTGTGGCCTTGTGCTTTGTGTTTGCAACTTCCAGGTCACCTCCAGTCCCTCAAGTCCACTGGCCCAATCTTCAATATCAACCGCAGCAACCGAGGCGAGATCTCGACTGGTTGAGAAGGCCTTGACCAGAGAAAAGGATCTTCAAAATTCTTGAGAACTTCAAGGATTTTCAATGGGTTTGCAGTTCATGCTAGCTTTGTTGAGTTCTGCGGTTCGTTCTGCTTCTTTTGTTACTGCACCTGGTTCTTTTCGTTGTAAATACAAGGGTGGCTGCCTGTGCACCAAGGACCAAGAGCTAGCTACAGTAACGCTGCATTATTATTCTCACTCAAGCAACCAGGAAATACGCACCCGCTGACCAGCTCCTGGGCCACCATCCTTGCCATACAGCCGACTTGGTTCTTTCAGACATTCCATCGTGAGTTCAAAGGGTTAAGAACGAGTAAATGAAGTGAACATCTTAACCAATACAGTGAACCTCGAGTAGCCTTAGACATACCATACAGTGAACCTCTTTCCATCTTAAAAACATCTTTGTCTTTCAATTAACTTTAATTCTTATTTATTGTTCTAATAGCAAACATTGTTCCCAGTAGTAAGGCCAGGAGCCCTGTTCGTAGCCTCCTTGCTCCAACCTGGCTGCAGGCACCAAGAGGATGGCAATTGGCCAGACAGACCTTGACCGCTGTCTCGATGGAGTTGTCTTGGGTGCCTGGGACTGGACGGGGTGGGGCTGGACCCTGTGACACCATTTGGGGGATCGAGATGACGTGAACAAGCAAACAAGTCCTTGGAGGTTAAAACAGGTTGAAAACAATCAAAACAAACAAAACAAAAGGGGTTGACATTCTAAGGGTTAAAAGAGGTTGGCACAAAGATTTGGTTCTTCCACCCTCGATCGAGCTTGAGGACGTCCGAGATGGCGTGTCGGATGCCATGCAGAGGCGTGCCGATTCTTTTTGGTGGCAGACCGCCATTGTTCAGTGATAACTCTGGGGTTATTCAAAACACATAGCCGAATACACATATTCAAGCACATTCATAACAATTTTTTTGTGGGACATCCAGAGAATTGTGACCGATCCAACTGAAGCAATAGTGACAGGCTGCACAAGATCTTGGCGAAGCCTGAGAGACGTCGCGGATATGGCTGAGGCAGAGCACCCAAGGTGAACCCATCTTGTTTGCTTCAAGACTGAAAGGGAGAAAACACCCAACGCAACGCAACGGATGAAGCGGGCCAAAGTGGCCATTTTCCCCATGCCTGTTAAGCCTGTCATCACTATGCCTCTCTGCGATGGAGCCTCTTTCAAGGCAGGACCACCTTCAAGACTTGGCTGCTCAAAAAAAAGAGCCACAAGAATGCCAGACAGTTGGTCCGTGATCAGTGGACAAAGGATGCGCCCACGCATGGAGCGGATGGAACTGGTCAAGCTGCAGATGGCATGTCTTTCTCTAGGTCCAGCCACCCCTGGTCCCTGCGCCTGCTCGCCCCTCTCCAAGGTCCAGCCGCTCGCCCCACCGGCCTCGCACCTCGGAGGGCTCGCCGAGGCCGAAGTTGGAGCGGGCGGCCAGCCCGGTGGGGCCGCTGGCGCAGACCTTGCCCAGGGCGGCGAGCCCAAGCCCCGGGCCATCTCCGAGCTTGCTACGAGCGGAGAGCCCGGGGCCAGGGCTGTCTCAGACCTTGCCAAGGTGCCATGCATCGATTCGTGTGGAGGGTGGGGACGAAGATAACAGGGTTTGCAGTGTTCTGGAGTTGGGGACGTTGGGGAGGTCTTCTTTTGGAGTGGGTTTGCACTTTGGAGTACCGTTGGATTCTCATTCTCATCTGAGGAGATCTTCCAGTGGCTGCAGCCATCCGCTCTGGCTGTCCCAGACCATGCCCATCCCCAGGTCGGGGCGGTTTGAGGAAAGCTGGACATATTGAGGTTTCATCTTGGAGGTGACTGCGTTCCAAGAGCGAGTACCGGCTTGAGACGATTGAGAAGGTTTCTTATATATTCGTTTGCTGTTGCAGAACAACTATATATATATATAAAACGAGAAGTGTGGTTGGCTGAACAATAGGTCAGTAGCTATTTTACTTGAGCAAGTCTCCAAGTCAGAAGTATCCAAACAAAGTCAGCAAGGCATGTCCTTCACCTTGGAAAAGCGATACAACAGCCTTGGCTGTTGAAACGACGGTTGGTGAACGACCTGCCAGACCCTCCACCAGCGGTGGATCTCGCCCTGGCACCCCGTCGCCGGGCTTGTCGCCGCGACCTCCATCGTCTCCGCCGCCGGGCTGCAGCGGAGGACGGTGTCGGACCGGTCCCTGGTCAAGACGGACTAGGAGCAAGAGGACGCTACTAGGAGCAAAGGGCATCGCTACTAGTAACAAGGGCCTTACTAGTAGTAACAAGAAGCTAGTAGAAACAAGAAGTAAATAGACTTTAATTAGAATTAAGTGCAATTAAAAACCCGTTTTTCCTTTACAGGTGGACTTTTCCACCAAACCCTATACTGCCTATACTCAGTATCTGGGTTGCCAGAAGATGAATCCAATGCGACCTCTGACGGAAGGTCTGGGCGGAATGGGATGCAGACGCCATTGTCCCGACGCTATGACCTGAAGCCGCCCTTACCCTCAGCAAGCCAGGCCACCTTTTATTTTGTCCTTGGACTGTCTGAGCGCCTGAGCTATGAGGTTGCAGGCCATCGCTAGTAGGGTGGATGCCATCGTGATTAGGTTGGAGGCCATTGCAATGCACCTAAGCATACAGAAATGAAGCTGTATTTAAACGGAGATTGGGGGTAGAGGCAACACAGATATCATTAGTTGCTGCAGGCTCCCAGCCCAGCTCCACTACAGAACGCGGCCTTGCTCACACGCATTTCACAGATGCGTTTGCCAGAGGCTGTGAGGGGCTGTAGAATTGGTGACTTCACAAGTTAGGCACGTGCCATCGCGTGCCAATTAGGCCTAGACTTGTATATTCAGAAATGATAGAAATGCTGTGGAGGGTATATATAGTTGTGTCTTTCTTTATCACATCTTTCTTATGCTCTTTCTCTCTTTGTGCTCATGTGGTGGAGTTGCCCTGTTTCCAAGATAGACCCCGAAACTATCATACAATCAATCTCTCTTGATTCTAGATTTCATTTTGTGAGACAGAGGCTGAAATATCTCGATGCAGGCAGCCGCAGTGATGGAAGCCATCATGACCTTGGATGAAGGTTCCAAGGGTTGGGGTTTCGCGGGCTTCGAATAACGCTGAAAGCCTTTTCAGATCCTCTGAACATCTTGCAAAGGTGTAGTTCAATTTTCCCCGTCCGGTGTTTGACCTCAGGTTGTGGCTTAACCGCCGGTCATGACTGGCCCATTTCAAGGTTTAATGGCTGACCCATCTGTCGCTGCATGCTTCGCTTCGCTCCAGGTGACTCTGAGCTGCCGGAGCTTTGTGAGGCTTTCCAGCAGCGTGTGGCGGAGATCTTCAATCACGTGCAACTGAGCACCCTGAGCAGCTTGCTGAAGCTCCGGACGGGTGGGATAGGTCAGATATGTATGGTCCCCCCCCCCCCCCAAAACCTATGTTCACCTCACTTTTGCTGGTATTTGCAATATGTTGTGTCTATTTTTGGTTGCCTTTTGGTCCTTAGTTTTTTTTGGGTACCATATATATATGCAATCTGTCACGCAGTGATGATGTATTTTGACAAATAGAAACAGGGAGGAACCATGTGACGTACGGTCGAATCCACGTGCCATTTTGGCTCCAAGTGAGGGGCCCCCCCCCGCACTCTTCGTTTTTCAAGCCATGGAGCTGGAAGATGATTTGGCCCCCATGCAAGGGGGAAGCAACGCGGGGGGGCCCATCGTGGTGACGGATGATGAGGGCACTCCAATGGAGGTCACACAGGTGGATGCCACCCAGGAGTTCGAGCAGGTGGGGAACATCCATGAGATGGCGGCCAGACTCAAAGAGCTCGAAAGCATGCGAGCTGAGGACGTTCGCAATGGGGAGGGCGACAGATCAGGATCCCCAACGGAGGTCATGGATGTTGACTCCAACAGCGACCACGAGCAGGTGAAGATGAGCCCATTGGAGGCCCTCAAGAAGTTGGTCGAGAACATGAAGGAGGCAAAGCAGGCGGAGACACCAGCTGCAAGTGATCCCATCGTGCGAGACGAGTACGAGATGGGTCGCTCTGAGATGCAGAAGCTGAAGTTCCACGTTCCAGGCGAGCTCAAGATGCCATGGGAAAGAGGCTTCACAGGTCTTGTGCTGGATCGAAAGTCGTCAGTCATGGAGACCAAGTTCCTGGACGAGAAGACGAGGGCACCGCATGCGATCCAGGTCGACGAGGAAGTGCAGCCCGAGATCAAGAAGGTCGAGGAGGCATGGAAAATGGTGCCGAGTTTCAAGCTCGATGGGAGTCAGCGGATGCCATGGTCCAAGGCCATGGAGACAGAGAGAGAGAAAGTGATGGAGGGGTGGAAGATCGTGATCGACGAGGCCAGGAAGTCGTGCAAAGCAGCGGGCATGCTCGATCAGTCCGGTGAGTCAGTACTCGAGGACATCTTCGCGAAGAAGAAGAACGGGACACTACAAGTGAGGCTGAGCGCAATGATGATCTACATCAGGTGGGCAAGAGCCAAAGGTCTTCCACCCTTCCCGGTCGGCGAGGCCCAAGTGTATCAGTATGTTGATCAACTTCGGAAAGACGGAGCGCCGGCGACTCGTGCAAACAGCTTCAGGAGTGCATTAGCTTTCTGCAAAGGGACCATACAGTTGGAGGGGGTAGACGAGATCCTGCAGAGCGGTCGCATCACTGGTTCAGCACACAGAAGTTACCTCACGAAGAGGGTGCTGAGGCAGAGGGACGCGTTGACGGTGTCCCAAGTGTCGCTGCTTGAAATAGTCCTGGCAGGAGAAGGCTTCCCCCTCCAAGATCGAGTGTTTGCTGGACATTGCCTGCTATGTGTGTATGGCAGGTTGAGGTTCGGTGACAGCCAAGGCATTGACTCTGAGCCGACGGTCGATGGAGGGTACCTCGAAGGTGGCACGAGCATTCACAAGACAGACGCACTGGTTGGCAGGGCGAGGAGAGTGCTCCCAGTGGTCGCACCATGCCAAGGTGTGACAGGTGTGCAGTGGGCGGAGGAGTTGCTCAAGCTGAGGAACATGTCTGGTTTGAGAGCACTGCCGGGACGCCCATTCCTACCAACACCAGTGCCTGGAGGCGGGTGGAGTCAGGCAAGGTTGTCGACGCCTGAGGCATCCATCTGGTTGTGCGAGATGCTGCAAAAGTATGCCATCTACCCCCAGAAGTTGGGGGATGTTGTGGCTCACTCCATGAAGGCAACGGCCCTGTCTTGGCTGGCAAAAGCCATGGCCCCAGAGAAGGTGCGAAGGCTGCTGGGATACCATGTCAAGCCGAAGGACAAGAGTGTGGTGATCTACAGCAGGGACGCGTTGGCCGAGGGACTGGACATCCTGACGAATGTGATCACAGACATTTACACAGGCAAGTTCAAGCCGGACGCGCCCCGGAACCAACGGTGGGTCAAGTCACCGGTCCTCCCAAGCGAGGAGGATCACGAAGTAGAGCCAGATGGCGACGAAGAGTTGATCCCTGAAGGTCATTGGGACATGCTTGAGGTGAAGTCGCCAGGCAAGCCGATCCACAGGTTGGTGGAACTGGCTGAGGTGACAAGTGAGAGCAGTGAAGAAGAGTCGGAGGACCGCGAGAGTGAAGATGAGAGAAACCTCGAGGCAGTCGTCACGGCCAAGCTCGGGCCACCAAAGAAAGCCACAGCAGAGCTGTATAGGCATGGTCTCACAGGTACTGTGCATAGTGGAAGTGTGACCCCGGGCAAGTTGGCGTGTGGCAGAATGATTTCCGCCGTCATGGTGAAGTTGGACTATGAAGTCCACGCCTGGGGAAGTAAGTGTAAAGTGTGTGAAGGCTACACAAGGTGAAAGACGCGCCGCAGTGAGCAAAAAGTGGGTCGATGTGAGGCCGGGGGGGGGATCGAAGATCGGATGTCGCAAGTGACCTTCGTAGACCGGCCAAGTGATGCATGGAGTATGCCGCAGGGAGTTGTTCCCAAGTGCATTTGACCTGACACCGGGTAGTCCGGCCAGGTCAAGTGGAGCAGGGTGGTCCTGCAGAATGAAGTCAGGTGCCAAGGACTGCCGGAGCGAGCGACGCGCGTCGGAAAGCAAGTGTGGCATAGGACGGTGTGAGGTTAGAGAGTCATCGAAAGAGAACAGTATGTGTGGTCTGGAGTTGTGAGGTGCAGCAAGTGAGTTGTGAGGTGATGCGAACGCCGGAGTGACACAAGGCCCGAGCATTAGTGGTGAACACCCGAGCGGAGCCATGGCGACGTTGACCGAATCCCAAGCGGTCTTCGAGGCGAAGCTCAAGGACATGGGGCTCGAGGGCTACAAAGATGAGATGACACGCAGAGGTTGGACGACGATGAGCACCTTTGCGTTTGCCAGCAGTTGGTCGCCTGGGTCAGGAGATGATCAGGCATTCATCCAACAGGTGGCGCGGCCGCTGACTGGGGCAGGAGACCATGCAGACCTCCCGAAGTTGAGGAAGCTCTACCATGAGGCCTACACGATCGTGGCAGCTGAGCTCCGTAGCCGCCTGGAGGGGACCCAAGAGGCAGACGGGTCGAAGACCAGGAAGCTGCCACCGGTGGAGCGGAAGACACGTTGGGCTCAGCTGAAGGCGATGTATGGGCACCTTCAACTGACAGACCAACTGGAGCCAGCGCATCATGTCGTCGACAAGTTCCACTCGATGCGAGTTGAAGGCGAGCTGAAGTACCTGGCACCACACGAGATCCCGACAAGAGATCAGGAGCTGCAGAACGTGAAGACTGAGGAATTGATCAAGAAGGATGCGTCCGGGCACTTGAGGGCCCATGATGAGACCCAGAGGCGGACACCCGCACGGACCTGAGGCTGAGGCAAGCCTACACGAGGCGGGGCCTGGCATTGGAGGTTGCTGATGTCATGAGCTTCACTGCCCATGAGCGCCTGATCGACAAGATGTTCCAGGAGTATCAGCGGGAAGCACCGATGGGGTACATGGCGGTGACGCTAGCGCAGGTGGCAGCAGCAGACCGCAGGGCATGGAAGCTGATGTCAGAAGAGCTCCAAGGAGACCTCGGCAGAGATGCCACAGGAAGGCGCTTGGCAGATGCCGCCATCGACCGGGTGATAGCAAACCCGGCGTTCATGACCCTGTTGCTGCCATTGCCGGGCAGTAAGAGCAGCACAGGGAAGGACGAGGCTACGCATGCGGCAGAGCCATCAGCGCCGGGGGCAGGAAAGAGGAAGCTGATGAAGGAGAACCTCAAGCTGAAAGAGAGGCTGCGCGAGGCGGAGACCAAGAAGACGAAGGCAGCGCCAGCCGATGCGGGGCCGAGTAAGGCAGTGGCACCAAAGAAAATGCCCATCAAGATGCCGAGAGAACTTTGGGGGTTGTCCCCAATGAAGCAAGGAGAGCGCATCTGCTATGGCTACCAGCTGGGCAACTGCAACAGCGGCAAAGACGGAAAGTGCTCGAAGGGATTGCACACCTGCATGAAGTGTTGGAAGCAAGGCCATGGTGCCATGCAGTGCACCCAGTGACCTGCAAAAGCAGGTGAGAGGCCGGCATTGGAGTGCGACGAGCCGGCGCGAGCACAGGAATCAGAGCCCATCAGGAGAGCTGAAGAGGGCCGCCCCATGTACAGAAACTTTTCAAGAACCCGGGAGCAGTCCCGGCAGGCTGAGTGAAAACGCAAAGGGCGTTGTGCCCCGGACGTTTGAGTTGTTTGCCGGGTCGTGCAAGTTAAGTAAGTGTTTGAAAGCTCATGGTTTTGCCGCCGTAGGCGTAGACCATAAGAAATGCAAGAACAGAGTTGGACCTTGTATAGTTTTAGACTTGTCACGTAGCACTAGTGCAGACTTCATTGAGGCTAAGGTGAATGAAGGAGATGTTTTCTTCATACCTATGGCACCGCCGTGTGGTACGGCGTCACGTGCGAGAGACAAACCAATACCCGCCTGGCTCCGGCGGCAAGGAGTGCCGTCGCCACCACCACTGAGGAGCGTGCAGTACCCCAGTGGGCTTCCTGACCTACACGGAACGGACCTGACCAGGGTGGAGTTGGCAAACGCATGCTATGCCACAGCCGCACGAGTCTTCAAGTATGGTCACTCTAAGGGAGTTTACGTGTTCATCGAGAACCCAACCAATAGTTACATGTGGATGGTCCCATGCATTGCGGAGTTGTTCCAGCTTGCAGGTGTGCATTTTACCACATTCCAAGTGTGTATGCACGGAGGGAAGAGAGACAAGAAGACCTCACTCCTCCACAATTGCGAGCAACTGTGTCAGTTGGGCGTGATGTGCGACAAACAGCACACGCACAAAGGGTGGTCCGTCAGCAAGACACTCAATGGAAAGTGGCAGTACGACACCGCTAGCGAAGCCGAATACCCGTTGTTGTTATGCCAACGCATTGCAGCCATTATCAGTCGGAGGGCATGTGAACGACAACTCCCAGTCCACCCTGAGCCTCGGTCCACCCCGCTTGCCCACCAGGCATCCACCACCTGGAGGGTGGCAGCCGGCAAGCAGCCTAAGGGGCGACGCGCCCAGCCAATGTTGCCGGAGGATGGACAAGTGGTGGACCTCATCGTGGACAAACCCCGCGATGTAGCCAAAGTTTTGGCCTGGAGTGGCCGATCCAAAACCACGGTCGCCCTAGCCGACCTAGTTTTCCCAGAAGGCACCAGAATTGTTCGCCATTTACCGTCCAATGAGGGGGAAGACCACGGGGACGGGGCAAGCAGGTCAGTAATTTTCGGCATTCCCATGACACCGATGGAAGCAGTCCGGAGAGCCCAGCAGTTGCAACACCCGTTTGACACAGCATTTCAGACGCCAGACCACGTCGTCGACAGCATGTTTCAAGTGTTGACCAAAGGCACCCAAGAAATGCATGAAGAGAGAGTTCGTAGGTTGAGGTGGTTGAAGCAGAGAGTGCAAGAACTTGAAACACAAGAGCATGAGCTGCACGCCAACATGGAGACTAAAGTTGCTGAAGTTTTGGCCCCCAAGAAACTTCTCGTGCTAGCCGAGCTCATCCAGACAGTCGGTTATGGGGATATCCACCTGGTAGAGGACATGTGTCACGGCATGAGGATCACAGGTGAAGGCAGAGTCACAGGCTGTTTCGCACCTGAATGCAAGCCACCAATGCTCGACAGGGAAGACCTGTGGCGAGCAGCAAAGTCGGCCCAGCAAGAGGTGTCCACCAGAGTCCCGAGACATATGCAGGGCAGACAGGCGAGTGTTGCTGGGAGCCATGTCAGTGTTGCGCATGAGGTGTGGGAGGCGACCCTGAAGGAGGCGGAGAGGGGATGGTTGTCAGGACCCTTCACTGCAGGCCAAGTGACCGAGGAAGTTGGACCATTGTGGACGCCGAGTAGAAGGTTCGGCATAGTTCAGGGAGCAAAGGTGAGGAACATAGACGACCTCAGCGAATTCGCGGTCAATCAGTGCTATGGCCCAGGTGAGAAGTTGGACCTTGGTGGAGTCGACGAGGTAGTCTCGTTGGCGGCTGCATGGATGAGGACCTTTGGGGGTGCGAGTGACCAAGTCAGGGCTGAGCTGTCCACGGGTCTGGTGCTGGAGGGGCGGAAAGGGGAGGAGTTCAGGGGCAAGGAGTTGCAGCTGAGTGGTAGGTGCCTCGACCTCAAGGCTGCATACAAGCAGCTGCCCCTGTCCCCGACCGACCGGAATTGTGCGGTCATCGCAGTCCTAGACCCCCAGAGCGATGAAGTGAAGTACTTTATTTCCTATGTTCTCCCGTTCGGGGCGACGGGGTCCGTGATGGCTTTCAATCGGGCGGCCAGGGCACTGAGAGAGGTGCTACAGAGGTTCTTTTTGATCCCAGTGATCAACTACTTCGACGACTTCCCGCATGTTGACCTAGGGCAGATGGTGGTGAGGACTCAGGTGGTCATGGAAGAGGCCATGCGTACTTTGGGCTGGGGCATTGCAGAGGAAGCCAAGAAGAGAATCCCACCGGCTAGGAAGTTTGTAGTCTTGGGTGTGGTGGTAGACCTGAGTCAGTCCAATGACGGTGTGGTGATAGTACGTAACAAAGAGGATAGAGTGCAAGAACTGGAGGCCACAATCGAAGAGATGGAGGCAGTCCAGTCCTTCCCAGCCGCCACGGCAGCTAAGGTGTACGGCAGGTTGAACTTCGCTGAGGCACAGTGCAGTGGGAGATGGTTGGCACCCCTCATGGGCCCCGTGAAGCAGAGGGCACTGATGAGTAGAAGTGTCAAAGGGGTGACGAGTGAGATTCGCAAAGCACTCAAATTGTCGGCCGACCTGTTGAGGACTGCTCCCCCGAGACGACTGGAGGCGGTGAACAATGAGATGCCGTGCCTGATCTTCACGGATGGTGCGTATGAAGGGGGCACTGCCTCTTGTGGAGCAGTGGTCCTGTCTCCGCGAACAGAATTACCACTGGCCTTCGGGTTCAACATTCCCCCAAAGATTGTTGATGAATGGCAAGGGTTTGGTCACGAGCATGTGATTGCTCAAGCCGAGATGTTGCCCATAGTGATTATCAAGAGACATTTCCCTCAACTCCTCAGAGGTGCGAGAGTGTTGTACTTCATTGACAACGAGGGTGTCAAGGAGGCCTTAGTGGCTGGAGTAACCAAGTCTGAGGCTTGTAGGAAGATGTTGATCGAGGCAATGCTGCAGGACGCTAGCAACAACAGCCTAAACTGGTACACCAGGGTGCCATCCCCAAGTAACATCGCCGATGCACCCTCGAGGCTTCGATGGGAATTGCTAGAGTCAATGCTCGACTATGTCAAGGTGGAGGTTGACCTGGACTACGAGAGATGGGGGCAAATTCGGGTAGTCTGACATAATTAAAAAGTGATAAGTCTG
>CAXAMN010026550.1:559317-573913 GCA_963970005.1 Durusdinium trenchii
CAAAATCCAAAAGGATCCCTATGATTCCAAGGGTTACACACACACACACACCTCTCATCAGGGCTGTAGTTTGATACACCTTGATCTACAGATTGTACAGTACAAGTCTGATGAAGCTTGATAAAGCTGACTAAAAGACACCAAGACCGCCAGCCTGGAACTGGACGATCTCTTGAAGATGTGGAACTGGAATCTGCATGCAGCCAAGTGCATTGCTTTAGATTGACATGAACTGGCCAACTGAAGTCACCACTTTGACCAAAGCCCAAAACCAAGCAGCCAAGGTGGTTATGCATCAAACGATGGACCTACCGCTATTTATTCCAGAATTAGTAGCTTTGCCGCATGGCCATTACTGACACAGGCCATACGTTTTTGGCAGAATCACAGGCTGAGACCTGTCCCTGAAATGGTGAGAGTTGACTAGGCTTGTGCTGTTTGTGCATGTTTGGAAGTTCGGCGCTTTGCTGAAAGCGAAACACATGTTTTGGTGTGCCAAGGAAAAGATTCTTTGTTCAGAGCTTCCATGTCTCGTAAAACATTGGAATTTGGAGCGCCTTCAAATGGAAGTGGAGACACAGGTGCCAGACGTCAGACATTTCGAGGGTGCTACGGCGAACTGGTGTTTGCCACCGAACAAGAGAGGCTTATGTAACACCCAGAACAAAGAACACGAATGATGCTGTCATGAGGCATGTTCCCAAGCTTGTGCTTTGGCCGGAGTTCGGAAGTGTGCACAGCAGCCCGACAGGCTGGTCTACAGACTTTAACACAAGCCTCCAGCAGAGTCTGGGAATGTGTCAATACTGAGCTCGGCAGCAGGCGGGAGGGAGTCTTGCGGAGGCTATACAGTTGACCTCAGAGTGCCGCAACCGTGATCTGAAAAGCTTTGGAAACCGCAGGGAGACCTGCTGCACGCTTCAATTGTCTATGGACATCTCAGAGTGAGAAGCGGTACAGAAAAGCATCATTTGTTGATTGTTGAGAATTTGGGTTGGCTTTAGCGCTCGGGACTGGTAGAAGACATCAGTTGTGAAAAGTGTATATACAGGTTTGTACTTCTACCATTTTGGTTTTATTTGTAAAACATGTACATTGAGATGATGATTGCTTTCCTTCCAAAAAGGACGCGGTTCCCATATTCTCAAGTTCAGTGAGTGCAGCAGCAAACCTTCTTGAGGCTGTTCCAGTGGATGTACGAGACGGTCTCCAACTTGAGACAGAACCGAGGATTGGACAAAGCACAGGCGGTCCGCCACATTCAGAGCGGACAGATTCATTCAGCGTTTTTCACCACAATTCAGATTATCAGTATCAGTCTTAGTGTGCCCGGCCGCACAGTTTGACCTGAACTAAGAAGAATTATCAAGACTGTACTGGTACTGGAGATTTCTCATTCACCCTGGGGTGAGTTGTGGACAACTCCTCCAAGCCTCGAAGGGTGTTCAAATCCCTTCGTCAATCTTCTAAACCCTTGGGTGCTGAAAGGCCGAGATCGGGCGCTGGAAGAAAATGACCTTGCGGGCGATCACGGTCCGTCTGCCTAGTTGCTGGTGGACACTGGGTGGATTCGCCGTGATTCCTTGTTGCGAGGTGTGCATGGAAGATGCACATCGATTGGTGCGTCATGTAGACTCTAGACTCTTGATTAATAGCTTCCCTATTTGGATTGTAAGACCTCGACTCTAGCATGGGGGCTCGAGTCTAGCAACTTTCTTTTTGCAATGAACTGCCTTCAGCTGCCTTCAATGCAATTTTTCAACTGGAATGGGCAACTGCAAACCCGATTTGCCTGAGGTGGGGATGGTTGTCTTTACCTCTGAAGCGAAGGAAAAGATCATCAGCATTTTTTCAAGGCCCGCTTAGAATCTTAAACCCCTAAGATGGGCAGATCCTGCTTCTGTTTCAAAGAGTTTAGAGCATGCCACAGGATCATTTTACCAATGTCTTGCATTTGGCAAGCACGCAGTGCACATGCATCAACATGATTGTGCTCCCGTTCACCGTCGTGTGCACCCTTTCATGGCCAACACGCTTGCACATGGGCACACCGGCAGCCAATCCTCTCGCTGTACGACACTCGGAGCCAGCTCTGAAACTATGCTTTGTACAGGATGATACGCGAGATTCTCTGACGCAAGTGACCATCTTCCAACACTGCGAGGGGGTAAAAACGACAGATTCGGCATGTCCCTCCATTTGATTGAAACGACCTGCTGCCGAAGACCTGTCAGGTGCTATGACGATTGTATGGGCAGTGCAAGCTTTTCGCATGCGGCCGATGACATCGACCGGATGAGCTATCAGGCCTCCGTTCAGAGCGAAGGCAGCCCACATCCAGGGGCTGGAGTGATTCGTTGAATGATTTCTTCCCCTGTAGCTGCAATGCTCCAAACTTTGCCCTTCAACTAGCTTCAACAACCCTGTGCGGGGTCAAGAATCTGATCCAAAGCACCTCAAGTCCCCAACAGCGTTTTTGGTCGGGTCCCCACCACAATCGGATTGACCGACCATAGCATTGAGTTCGGCACGCCAGCCATAGATACAAGGAGCCAAAATTTATCTTTTTAAAGCAACAACAAAGCAAACAAAAGCAAAAGTAAAGCAAACACAAAAAAAGCAACACATGTAGCTTTGCGTGTTTGTGGCTTTCTTTTCACTTTGTTTCACAGCTTTCTTTTCACTTTTTTTTTCCCGCTTTATTTTCACATTTTTTTTTCCGCATTGTTTTTCGCTTTTTTCCTTAGGAGCGTATAGCGAATATTGTTGACGGGTAAAAGTTCTCATAAGTGCAGAAGTGGTACCAGGAACAAAACAAAACAACAAGCAACACAAATGCACCAACCAAGCAAATTGCGTTGCTTTTGTATTTTCATTTGCATTGTTTTGCTATCTTTTTATTTTTTTAAACTTGTTTTTCCTTTCCCCCCAAACATACTTACTTGATGGTTGGTCATGTTTTTGCTGCCATTGCTCGACACAACCATAGCATGGCCATGTGGATCGTTCAACCAATCAACACGACAGGTGGCCATGATCATGGGCGCAGAGCGGCGGGTGACATTGTCGCAGCCCACGAAGGCGCCTGCGCCGTCTGTGCGGATGGATTGGAGGATGTCTTCGCATGGTGTGTCCCGCAAAAGGAGAGCGAAACAATGAGCTCAGCAGCTAAGTAGTAAGTTTGCGGTTTTGCATCACATTGTTGAGTCGTTCTGAGTCGTTCTGTACTGGTCTGTGCTGGTGGTTGATCATGGCTCATGGGGGATTTGGCGACATTGCTGTGTTCACGGTGTGCTTGCGATTGGTGGTGAAATGTGTCTTCACCAGAATCCAAAATAGAAGCTTCATCATGGTCATTGGATGTCGTTTGCACCCGCGTTTGCCTTTGCCCAAAACCAAAAAGCCAACACAGTAACCCGGATGTGGTCCAGGGAGTTTCTCGTACACCGAAGTGTGAAGAACACACCGAACGTGGACACGGTGTGTTCGACACGGTCCCGCCAGTTTGAGGCCGGTACCTTGCTCCAGTCTCCCAAGCCCGGCCTGCCAACGCTCAAAGTGCCTCGAGGGTGGACCCGGGCGCCGGGTCCCGGGTCCGAGTGGATGTGACAACATGTGTTGTTTGAAAAGCTTTTTTGGACTGGACAGCATCAGGCAGGAAGGAACAACATCGATTTGACAGGACTCCAGATACAAGATCTGGGGAAGAGAACCTCAAAATCATTTCGATGTACTTGGTTTTCATCGGTGTTTGGGCTCTGCAGTTCCTAGCCACACACACACAGCTTAGGTGGCCCCTGGCTGTGCCTAGTGCACCGATGAGTGCGGCCGAACTCGTGCCTGCTTCAGCGGTCGAAGACGGAAGGAACAAAAACACCCCATGTCATGCAGGTGAAGCACAAGAGTCTTTACCTACCCGATTCAGTCTACTTAAGTCATCCACCACGTGCACAGCTTGGTGCAACTAGCTCATCTTCAGACTGAACGTTGCACTAATGACTGACAAAGCAAAAGCTGAAAGAAGATTGAAGAAGCATTGAACTTATGGGAGTGAGACATGAGAATGAATGCCGTTTCAAAATGACACGAAGGACTCCGTGTTTGACTTTTAACCAAACCCTTCCAACTAGCGTTGCGTTTTTCAACCGTTGGAGTACATGAACACTGCATGGCTCCGACGGTCTGTGGAGGTTGGATCTTCCGGTTTGTGCAGCAGTTGGCTTGAAATCCTTATCAGCCTTAATATTATTGCTGGTGACCTGGGGTGCAGGCTTGCTTTCGCCAGCTCACCGGAAACTCCAATTCACAGAAAATGCGCATGCTAGTTTTCCCTCTCAAGGAGGATGTGGTCTTGAGTCAAAACACCACACCCTGCATCTCCACGGAAGTAGTTCTATTTCTTGGTGCTTCAGAATTGGGTTGGAGGTGTCGCGTGGTCTTTGACCTGCCATGTTTTGTTATACGTAAAGCGCATTTTTCTGCTCCAAAGGGGCATAACTCTGTGGACGCAGCCGAGAGTTCATTGGTCTGTGGTTCGAGCTTTGGTTCATGGCCACCCCGTCAATGTTGTATGGGCTGGCCAAGAAGTGCTTGTTTGCAGCGCTTAATGTGGCAAAAACAGTAAGAAACTGCAGCCGCCGCATTGCAAGTTTTGCAGCAACTCCTCGGCACATGCCTGTTCAGGGCTTGCCCTGCGCTAAAGCTTGTAACTGACCCCTCGATAAATCCCTTGAAGAAGCAGGAAGGATGAAGCGGTAAAACCTTTCACAGTAAGGTTTTTGCTTGGTCCATCAGTGCTTGAAGACTTAAACGTGCATCATCTAATTTTCACTTCAGAGTCACTTCCTGAAGTGATCACAGATTTTCAGCACATTGTGCCGCTCCCGCACTTTTGCACAGGCCTTGGATGCTTCCATGGTGTCGTGCTGGGAGACCGGGCACTCCAGGCAGGTTGAGTGGGGCGGCTTTCGACCGGTCCACAACGGTCTCTCTATAGTTACGTGTCAACAGAAGAGAGAGAGAGAGAGAGTGTTATATAATATTGTAGATAGTTGGATGTATAAAGCACAAGAGGTTACATTTTGTTTCTGGGTTTTGCACATGTCAAATAGTGAGGTTCATGCCAGTTAGTCACATTTCACAGCATTTGAACACAAGGTGTGCTTCTGGAAATGGCCGACTTGAAGATGACAACACTGGTTTTGGTTCACTCTCTGTTTTTGGGTTGGGTAGGGAAGCCTGCTGTGACAAGCCATCCTCGTGCTTTGACTCCATCTACACAAGGAAGGAGCATGATTGCTTTGCCGCGCTTGTAGGACTTTGCATTGAATCCTCTTCCTCTTGAATCCCAGTTGGTGAAACAAAGATGTTGCGGTAACAGCTTGGTGAATGCTCTTAGCTGCTTGCAAAGCCCTTCTAGTGTCAGCTGAGTGAAGTTTTTTTGTTTGTCTCCTTTGAGTGCTCGTGCTCATACATACACTTGTTTTGGTTGAAGCCTCCCTTTACTATCTACAAGAAAGCGATGTCTCCATTCCAAGCTGAAGCCTATATAAAGTTTTTTGAAACTGAGGGAACCGATGGGCCCCCCCAAACTATGTGATGGCAGAAGATTGAACAAGCAGAAGATTAAACAAGCCACACACACACACATGAATTGAATGACAGCCACCTCCAGTTTTCGGGGCGGGTACAATCCAATGACTCGCCTGCTGTGGTGGCATGGCTCGCCGGAGCAGTTTGTTTTCGTTCGTCGGATCCGGGAGTGCGCGAGGAGTGCTGCAGCAAGGGCTATGCGCGGCTTTTCCCTTCAGCAGAAGCCCTGGATGTTGACTGGGAGGCACCACCAGATGCAGACATGGCACCCAGCAAGGTTCATGAAAGGGCCCAAGTGAGGGATACCAGGACCTAGGCAGGCACATTGTGTACTTATATACACACATGTAAGCATATGTATGGAAACTTGGTTATTCTTTTGAAGGATAGAATGTGGACAGTCTGTTGTTCTTTGGACTCTTATAGCAATCTACCCAGGTCTTCTGTATGACTCTATTGGATTCCAAGATGCTCTTGTCATGATGGATCGTTCTTGCAGGCAGTTGATTTGTGTAGCCACTATGGCAGTCTGCTTAAGCATCATCTTGCAGGTCCACGCCGCACAATGGCCTAATCAAAGTCGATCTATATACTACTCCAGATGTCCACACCTGACCAGGAGTAACCAATATAGCCCTGCGACTGTTTTTGGCCAAGTGCACATCAATGAACAAACAACCCAGTCTGGTAGCTGCTCCGAGCTGAACCCAGTCCGGTAGCTGTCTCGATATCTACTACACCCTCGTTCAAGCAAACAATGCAGAAACTTCTTGGGTCCATTTCCAGGTGTCCACGATGAGACAAACCTATACAGTTCGACCTTGTCCAGGATGCCTCCCGCTGGGCTTCTGCACCCTCGGTGGGAGACTCATCAAGAATGGCCCAGGTGAAGATGAACGCCACGGCAAATCATGTTCAGCGCTGGTTGCCTACTTGGATCCTATCTCAAAGTGGCTCCTAGACCATCCTCAACCCAAGAGGTTTTAGTTTTACTCTCCCTGCACTAATATGGAGATTGGCGGATGTTCTAACTTGCAAACTTACTATTTATTCTGAGATGTGCAGAGCCGATGTGGCCTTGCATTCTGGGCATTTGAAACACACGTTTCCAACAATTTCCAACTTGTAATGGCTCAAGTCCTTGTGAGGATTGACGCAACAAGCAAAGTTATGCAGGATCTCCAAGAGGCACCTTTCACAAAAGCCGAGCATGCATGCTTTACATGAGCTGTCCGCAACAACCAGGCTTGAGGCCAGCTCCAAAAGAAAACGATCTTACCCCTGAGACGACAGGAAACCCCCCACCTTCAAAGCCCCCACATCGTGGACGCTCAGCCCTGGAACCCAAAGAGAGCTAGGCTTTCTTGGGAGCCAAGCCTGATGTCGATTCCAAAAAGTGGGATTCCAAATAGCCAAAGCAATACACCTTGAGCCGCCGAAAACATCGGCCGATGAGCGAAGATGGAGATGGCCAGCAACGTTTGCATCGAAACCTACCTGGCACGAAGGCTGCAGACATGTGGAAGTGGAGTGCCCGCCCCTTCAGTGATTATGACGGTCCGCTGGCCCTTTCCGAATATATCCAAGACCTCATTCGGTCGAAGCCTTCAGACATCGAGAAGATCTACGAGCTGCCCAGCCCAGAGATTGATGTCTTGCTGTGGCAGTATGAGCACTTGCGCCAGTTTGTCTTGGAGTTCAACCTCTTGTTGGTTGCCCTGGCCGGTGAATGCACCGTGGAGACCTGCCCGAAGATGACGGCCTCCAATGAGTGGCAGTATCTCTGTGCAGCGCATCGAAAGCCGCAGGACTGTGCGGCCATCGACTACATCCGTCACACCATCGAGGGTTCCACCGCCTTGCTGACGAACCGGCCGAGGGCGACCCGAGATCCGGTTGCGACCCGAGCCTCAGGACCAGGGTTAGAAGAAGTTCCAAGTGCCAAGCACTGTGCGAAGCACTTTCAATCCATGTCACGGAGGCTTTACCGCATTTTTGCACACGTCTACTTCCATCACCGAGCCACGTTCGACTGGGTGGAAGGAAAAACCAGGCTTTGTGCGAGATTTCAACACTTTGTGATGAGATACCAATTGATGTCCAGATCAATGCTGCTTGTTCCCCAAGAATCGATTGAAGGGACGCACTGAAGTGAGATTTGGCCGTCGACCTGCGGCAGAGTGGGAATCCCGCTCTTCTCTTGCCTTCACTTCATGCCGCCAATGCAACGCATCATTGAAAAGCCGTTTGAGCATATGGGAGCATGTATACATTCTAGCTTTCAAACTTCACATTGTTGCCACGCCTTTCAAATTGGTTGCAGGTCTGTTGTGAGTTTCAGTTTGTTGAGGCTTTCCTCCAAATCCAGCCAGTTGGCCAGTTGTGTCTAGAGATGTACATTTGGACAGTTGAATGACCACATCACACCTTTTGTGCACAGCGACTCCTTTTCAGATGGACTTACTGTAGATGGAAAGCATGAGAGTTGCCTCTTGCATTCTCTTGCATTGAGGCTGGGGTGGCTCATCCCTCCTTCAGCTCCAGTCAAAGGGCGTGGGAGGCACGAACCACTTACGCAGGTCATGAACCGGTAGTAGTCCGTGTGATCACACTGCACGAGGCTTTGAACGCGTGAAGACATTTACTGAACACAAAATAGAGGAACCGCCAATGATGTGTTTAAGCTTGCTTGCCGTACCACTAGATCACTAGAGGTATTGCAGGTCTTTTGGAAGAAGTACATACTTCAGGGTGTCCCTGAACCCTGCAAACAGCAAACCATCCATTTTCTGCTTCAACCATGCACTGCCGCCAGGGGAGCATCAGCAATGCGTCGATCCGGATCTCGCAGAAGGACGAACGCCGGGTCTAGTAGCTTCTTGTTTTTAATAGCAAACATTGTTACTACTAGTAAGGCACTTGTTACTAGTAGCGATGCACTTGTTCCTAGTAGCTATATATTTGGAACCATCAGCCTTGGTGTCCTGAATCGATTTGTGTGTGTGTGTACGCTTCTTCAATCATTTCAGATTGACGATCTGCCAAATTTCAGCGTGGTATTTTTTCAGAGTTGCTTGTCCTTCGGTTTGAAGCACCCCTGTTGTGCCAAGTTCGAACCATGTGGAAGTACTCTGTAGTGTAATGTAGTGTGCACACGCTCAGATTTTGGGGCATCACTTGGAATTTGTTGCTGTCGGCATCCCCAGTGCCTCGGTCGTCCCGTTTGTGACCAGATCCGGTGACCATCGCCAGAGATGGCCAGATCCGTTACTAGTAGCTTCTAGCTACTAGTAGTAATGCCAGGAGCTACTAGTAGCATTTTTCTTTTTGACCACTGTGTGACCACTGGGGATGATCCATAGCCGTTGAAGCCGTGAGCAGCGTGACTGAGTTCAAACGCTCTGGTCCAGCTCTGGGCAAAGTTCTCGAAGAGCTGAGTTGGGCTCCCAGCAGTTGGGACTGAGCTGAGTTGGAATGGCCAAATTGGGTGGGGGTCAATTGGGTCGATCACATTGGATCACCTGACAAGTTGAGGCCTTTGGCATGTTTTCTCTATCAGAGCCATTTCTGCGTTTATTCCGAAAGCGCTCCTGCAATTGTAGCATGCCTGAGCCTGAATTGAATGGCTCTGCACCTTTCCTGTTTGCATGGCTCATGTATGTAGCGCACATTTTCCTAACAATGCACACACTTGCCTTCACACCTTGATGATTGCGATCTTACTTTCAATAGGAAAACAATAAACAACCCTGTAATCTTCGTTGTGAGCTCGGAAGCCACCATGCAAATACTCTACATTTCATGAATACTTGTTGCTTGTAGCAAAGTCAGCTCGCCAAAAAATCAAGGGCTTAAAACAGCTTTCCTGTGATTTATTAACACTGTGCGCACTTCCTGACTGACGCTACCTGACTGGCGCTACCTGACTGAGAGTCTGGCACTTACCTGACTGACTACTTTGGTTACTCATCTCCCAACTTATGATGCCAGATGTATTCCTAGGTCTGCTTAGTACAAGGAGGCCATATGTCCAGCTTGTCAGATGTCAAACCCAAACTTTGATACAGTAGGTCCAAGTCTCACCTTGCCAAATGCTTGTTCAGGTGAAGACTTGTACCGACTGCAGCATGTAGAGCTTCTAGACGATCAGGTGCTAGGGGGAACTCATGCGTTTGACCGGGCGGGAATGGGTGCGATTTGGGGAACTCCTGGACATTCCTGGTGAACTTTTTTTTTGTTTTTTTCGTCGGAGCATGGGTCTTTTTAAGCAAGGTTTTTCCAGGCTTCTTCGTCAATCGCCTTCTTGTCTCTGCTGCCTCGGCTCACTGACGGTCACTTAACAGGCTCTTTTCGTTCTTTTCATCAGCTGAAGAGGGTTTGGGGTCATGGGCTGGCTGACGTTGTGCAGAAACGTGAAGCAGGCAGATAAAGAAAGGGTCTTATAGTCCAGGTGCACCAATGCATCCAAGCGAGTTGCCTGAAGTCTCCTTTCGCTCACCCTGCACATCCCTGCACTACACCCCCCGTGAACAATTTCATGAACAACCATTCCCAGCTGAAGGCTTCAATAGTGGCCACAAGCGAATGTAGGTTGACTGATGCCAAGTGTCCGCGGCCGGAATGGAATTCTCTTGTTTTTCTCCATGCACAGAAGTTGTGATCAGACTTTGGAGCCGATTCCTTTCGGAAAACCGTCGATGTGGGTCACGGCATTGGTCACGTGTCGCGCCCATGGATTGGGAGGTCAAACATGTAAGTGACCTCTCTGCTGGGGTAGAGACGGGGTGGAGGGGTTGGAAACATGTAACTTTCAATTCAACCTGCTCTCGAAACAGTTGCTGAATGGGCTCACTCAAGTGATTTTAGATGATTTTACGGGTGAAGGCACTGTAAACCAATTCAAGCAATCAAATCTTGGGTGGAATTGATAGGGCAGTTGGACAACTGGACAACATGAAAGACCTCAAGCATGTACTGGTATGTTTCTAAGACTGCCTCAGATAAGCAAGCTTTATGTTTCAGGCCATTTGTAGGGTCAGAGTCATACCGAGTCATACCTTTTTGTTGGCCCTCAAACGCAATCCAGACATTGTAAGTTACATTTTTCAGCTGCCGAACCTAGGAAATCCAAGCTACACGTACGAGTTTTCAGACTCGGGAGTTGGATCCCCCAAAGCTGGGGCCGTCGATGGAGGCGCCCGTGGCCGTTGACATTGGCGCTTCGTGCCTCTCCAAGTCGTCCAAGCGCCAGCGATGCGTGGGCCGAGGGAATCCATGGACAGTGACCATTCGTCGCCATTGCATGGCCCAACCGTCGTCCGCGTAAGGACCCGGCGACCGATCGTGCGACGGCTTCTTCTCCTCTAAGGATCGGATTGGTCTCGGTGTTGCTTTGCAAGCTTTGGGCCACGATCCCAGCGGGCACCTCCTTTGTGGACCATGTAAGACTAGACAATCCTAACAACTCATGGATTTCCCCAACGTTCCACGCTCAAACACTGAAAAAAGACATGAAATGGCTTTGTGTGAACTGGAATCTATCTATCCACGACACATTCTTTTCGTGTTTGATCGATTTCCGAAGCGACGACGCGTGTTATGGCCGATTTTCGCATCGTGCGAGGCCGGAGCAAAGGTGCTGGCCCTGGAGCCCGCACCACCGAACTTTCGCTATTTGCTGTGGAACCTCCGGGTGCGCCGGGTGCGGGGAGGGGAATCCATGGGAAATGAGAGTACGTTGTAACGGCTGAACAGTTGGCTCTACAGCCTTTCCCGCCATTTGTCCCGAAAGCTTCATGACTGACATGCACTGAGGTATGGTTGTAGGGCCGGAGGTGCGAGTGGGTTGGGATTGGTGCAGGTGAGCGGTGCTCCTGACTTGTACATCCGCTGAGAACCATGACGTTTGGGCGTCTTGTCCGTTTCAACGCACTGGGCCAAGAGCTCCAGTTTCCCACTGGGCGTCTTAACCCCTGGGCCGACGGCTGTCACGGTGCATACTGCCACTCAGCCACTGTGCAGATCAACCACGTGACGGACTGTGCCAAGATCTGAGCCCCGAAGCAAGTCCCAGGGTGTAGCTGTTTTTGATTTTTGGCTGTGACTGCAATGCTTGAGCTGCTTGTGATGAAAACATTTTGAAGCTTGGACTGGATAATGAGAATGTCAAGTTACACACCCAGGTCTGGCCTTTGAATATTGCCGCTGGTGCTTCACCAACACCGATCCGTCACTTCTTCTACTCCCCCACGTGCCCCACTGCGATGTTTTTGTGCCATCATGTATCAGGTGCTGTGAGAGTGATGGCTTCTTAAAGGGCGTACTCACATTATGTGAGACCTCATGTATTTCTCACTGGCTTTTCCAGACACAGCTCACCCATGGCCCATACTATTTGGAGACGGCAGTTAAGGCCTCCCAGCGATGCAGCATGAGTGGCGACAGCATGCGATAGAGTGATAGAGACAGGATTCGAAATACATTCCGGTAGGATCCGACGGGTAGGATCACCTCTTATCTTATTTGCTATTTTCTGTGTCATTCAGACCTCGACCTATGGTCGAACAGCATATTCTGCACAGCGTCAAAGACGGAAGACGGAACCCAGCTCAAGCCCCACCAAGCGTGTGAGGTACCCAACATGGTCCCAACACTGCATGGAGGGTTGTCAAGACGATGATGACTCCTGGCGTGGAGGGTGCGCAGCCAAAAAGTGATGTCTGGCATGAAAGCCTGAGCAAGATTGAGCAAGGGTCAAAACATGTCAAAACCTTTTGTAGTCAGGAGATGAACGAGTTTTGTAATGTTTTGTCAAAATGTAAGCCGCACACAAGCTCGCATAAGCATATTTTCGAGGACACATGTTGCACAAGCAAACTCGCAAATCTTTCTTGCTGTATATATATATATATATAAATGTAGTTTGCGAGTTTACACCAGCTTTAATCAACCTGTGCGCCAGCTGCTGCTCTGGTGTGGTTGAAGTTTTTCTTCCGTGTAAGCCCCGGTAAGCTCGCCCCATTGCGTAGGCTGAAACCTGACGCACGTAAGCATTGCGCAAGTGGCATAAGTGCGCTCTTGACCGTGACTCAAGTGGCCATTGTCAGCCCCTGCATGCTGACTGGTTTTTGAATCTAATCTTTGCTGGTTTGGTTCCAAGTCACGCGGCAGATCGTAGCCGTAGCCACATTTTCTTCCCGGTTCCGTGCTTTGTGAGGCCAACCAAGAGATCTCAACTACTTGTGACCACCGCCACTAATCCCCTTCTGCGGTTGTAAATAGACTATATAGAAGATGTGCATTTGTTGCGTTTCTCTCTCTCTCTCTCGCTGTCTCTCTCTCTCTCTCTCGCTCGCTCCGTCGCCGGTTCTTTCGTTGTAGTTTTCTCCGTCCTTCCTTCCTTCTCGCCGGTCGCCCTTCTCGGAGACCAGTAGAGCCTTCCCCTTGTGGGAGGTTCACCGATTGGCAGATTCGTTTCTCTTCTCCGATCTTGACGCTGGGGGATGTGCTCTGGACGTGCGGAAGCCTAAGCGTTCCCGGATGTGTGTGGAAGTTTGATACAAGCCATGGCCAGAACTCTATAATGTCCATAATTTTTACTGGCCCAGATGAATCAAGACGAATGGCCTGCACTTTTTCCAGGGCATCTACCAGAGGACCACAGGTAGTACGGAAAGCCGGAAGATCCCGGAAGATCGTCTGTGCGTGTCCAGGCTTGGCTTCCAGCACATTGATTTTCTGAAGGTGGAAGTGAGGGAAGATGTCAGAAGACTCAACAGACTTTCCTATCGGTCCTAGCATGTTTTGCCAACGGTCAAAGCCGGGTTAGCCAGTGGACCATGGAAAAAGTGTGAACTGCACGAGCTCTTCCCACGCACTTCCAGCTGAATGTGCTTCAAAACGGAGAGATCCCCCAATTCGACCCTTGCGAACAGGAAACAACGACTATAGTCAATAGTCAATAATGTATAGAGGGTCTCCCTAGTCTAATACACTTCCAGTTGGTGTGGGACCTCAGAACTACTTGGGCTGCCTTGGGCTGCCGTCTTGCCGGTGACTGCCAGGTAGATTGTGAGGGCTGCGAATGGGAGATCTTTGCTCCGCACAGTTGGGAGCGGAAGCCCGTCTCAACGGGTGGGGAAGGGGCGAAGGCTGTGTCGGTCTTTCAGCTACTAGTAGCTTCTTGTTCCTAGTAGCTATTTGCTCCTAGGAGTAATGCCCTTGTTACCAGGAGCGACGCCTTTGTTACTAGTAGCTATTTGCTCCTAGAAGTAATGGCCTTGTTAGTAGGAGCGATACCCTTGTTCCTAGTAGCTTCTTGTTCCTAGTAGCTATTTGCTCCAAGTAGTAATGCCCTTGCTACCAGGAGCGACGCCTTTGTTACTAGTAGCTATTTGCTCCTAGAAGTGATGGCCTTGTTAGTAGGAGCGATACCCTTGTTCCTAGTAGCTTCTTGTTCCTAGTAGCTATTTGCTCCAAGTAGTAATGCCCTTGTTACTAGGAGCGATGCCCTTGTTCCTAGTAGCTTCTTGTTACTAGTAGCTATTTGGTCCAAGTAGTAATGCCCTTGTTACTAGGAGCGATGCCCTTGTTCCTAGTAGCTTCTTGTTACTAGTAGCTATTTGCTCCAAGTAGTAATGCCCTTGTTACCAGGAGCGACGCCTTTGTTCCTAGTAGCTATTTGCTCCAAGGAGTAATGGCCTTGTTAGTAGGAGCGATACCCTTGTTCTTAGTAGCTTCTTGTTCCTAGTAGCTATTTGCTCCAAGTAGTAATGCCCTTGTTACCAGGAGCGACGCCTTTGTTCCTAGTAGCTATTTGCTCTTGGGAGTAATGCTCTTTGTTACTAGGAGTGATGCCCTTGTTCCTAGTAGCATCTTGTTACTAGTAGCTATTTGCTCCTAGTAGTAATGCTTTTTGTTACTTGGAGCGATGCCCTTGTTCCTAGTAGCTTCTTTTTACTAGTAGCTACTTGCTCCTAGTAGTAATGCTCTTTGTTACTAGGAG
>CAXAMN010026550.1:581474-606524 GCA_963970005.1 Durusdinium trenchii
TAGTAACAAGAAGCTAGTAGTAACAAGTGCCACGCTAGTAGTAACAGTTGCCTTACTAGTAGTAACAAAGAAGCTGTTAGAAACAAGTGCCTTAGATTGAACTTTGCTGTCTTACAGAGTAACAGAGTAACCGAGTAACCCGAACAGTGAAGCCATGGGTGCCAGGTACGTCTCCCTCAAGGTTTTTGTTTCGACATCCACCGAGGCTAGAGTTCTGGATAGCAAGAGGAGCAGCTGGTGAGCATTGGAGCTTTGTGTTTTTCAGTTTTTAAGTTCTATCAGCTCTTTGACAGAAAGGGGCCGCACCACCGTTGATACACTCTACCCTACCATGCATGAGTTCTTGCATTCTGGGAGTGGTTGGTGTTTGAAGAGCCAAGTGTGTCTTCAGGTTTGGTTTACGGATCATTCCCGCGTTCCTGTGCTCAAGCCTGCGCCCAGCTGCATCCATGGCCTCGTATCCCTCAAGACCATGGCCTGGCAGCCTTGAAGTAATCAAGCAAAAGACAGGGCAAGCAGCATCATTTCAAGATCATCGTAGGGTGAGGCCCGTTTTCTGCTAAGGAAGAAAGGGACTAGAATGGAGTGGGGTTGGAATGGAGCTCTCGCCGGACCCTGCAGGGAATGTGTACAGGACCAGCCAAGTAACAAGATAGATCTGGCTCTCCCAGGTAGAACATGATGAGGTGGTGTTACTTGGTTACTTTCGAGCTGAGCTTTCACTTGACTTTTTTGGAACTCGGAACACCAAGTAGCTAAGCTGTGTTGATTACTGACTCCGTGACTTTTCGCTGCTGCGCCCGAGATGCAGAGTGGCATGGGGATGTCCCCACCACCACCCCCCTTGCAGAGCATGCCTCCTCCATGTGGGTGTGGCAACTGCAGTGGATGCGGCAGCTGCGGATGCGGGTGCGGTTGTGGTGGCTGTGGATGCGGTAGCTGTGGCCCTTGCGGAGGATGTGGCAGCTGCAGTGGTTGTGGCAGTTGCGGCGGATGCAGCAGCTGTTGCAATGGATGTGGCACCTGTGGCAGTTGCGGTAGCTGTGGTGGTTGCAGTATCTGTGGTGGCTGCGGCTGCTCTGGCTGCCCTGGCTGCGGTGGCTGCGGCGGCTGTGGTGGCTGCGCTGGCTGCGGCAGTTGCGGATGCAGCGGCTGTGGAAACTGCAGTGGCTGTGGAAACTGCAGTGGTAGCTGTGGCACAGGCTGTGGCTGTAGCGGATGCATGCCAATGATGGGGATGTCATCAGGGATGCCAGGAATGATGCCCGGCATGATGTCGGGGATGATGCCTGGCATGTCTATGATGGGGATGAACCCCATGATGGCAATGATGGCCCAGATGGCATCCATGGGTTCCACATCTGGATCAGCAGATGAGGATGAGGAAGAGAAGAAGGCCTGGACATGACTTGTGTATTAGAAGGCCTGGGAGACCTTCTGGCGCAAAGACTAGACTAGACTGGTCTCTTTTCTTCTTCCAAGGGTGTCCAACTGGGAAGGTCTCCCTATTTCAATGCGTGCTGCTCTCTTCGCCAGGAGGAAGGGCCTGTTGAGCAGACCATTCGGAAAGGTTTAGGACTGAGCTTTTGGAATGGAAGCTAAAACCAAGCAGTACAGTATGCAATCACTTTCTTGCTTGTGAAACCCGTAGTCGCTTGCTTCTGGGCAAAGACAAGAACGGTGACATAAGATTCCACTGTAGATTCTAAAGAGCTTGGAGTCATTGGATTGCTGGACATTCATTCGTTGCTGGAGTTAGAAGATTTCGAGGCAAAGGCAAGGGAAAGCGGGCTCCAAATGCCGAGCATTGTTTGCCCGCCATCCATCCGGAGGTGCCGAACTCGTGTTTGGAAAGCGCGGCTCGGGGTGACGCGCAACGCCACGCGTCTTATTACATGGTGATTGGTTCCCAAGAACGAAACTCCAAATCTGTCCAACCTATATATAACTAGTGGGTTGGCCAGTCCGGTGCCGAAGTTGTTTTTTGGTTCCAACAATTTCCACAAGACGGTTTCTTGGGCGCCACTACGTGAAGGTTTTCTTTCCTCGGTGCGACAGGAAGTACGGTGTGCTCAGAAGTCTCTCTCTCTCTACACATCTCTATACGCATTGCATCCCATTGCTTGAAACAAGCACACACATACACACACACATATATATATATATATATTGCGGAGTAGCCGCCCCTCCCTAGGGGCCACGATCGGACACTTCTTTCCTGCCTCGGGCCGAAGGTCCCTGATGTCACGGGTGGACAAAGCGACTGGTAGAAACTCTAATGCTTTCAAAAGTTCGAACTTCCACCGGTGGTTATAGTCGTGCTCAAGGTCATGAAAGCATCTCTCTGGGCAGCCGTCTCATCCATTCATCCTCAGCTACAACTCACTTCTTGAACCGGCGCGGCACCGTGCTGTCTGGAAATCGATCGGGTGCGGTCTCTGCCAACTTGGTAAAGGCCAGCAAGTAGGCGATCATGTCTTTGATCGGAGCAGACATGTTGGAGCGATCTGTCTGAGCCGTCAGCCATCGGCTGTAGTTCACCATCTCGGAATCTGGAGAGCTGGCCAGTTCTTCATACGACATATCACGCTTGGCCAGTTTGCCTGACGTGATCAACGTTCGGCCCCAGTGCTCCATGGAAGTGATGCCCTTGGGATACTCGATCTTACTTTGATCCTTGGTACCTACTTTCACGATAGGTCGCTGTGAGTGCACATGAGTCACTTGGACCATCGGTGAAGCGACGCTTGACTGAGTCATTCATAGACCCACCCTCATGCTGATAGCCGACCCTTCTTCTTCGACCTTAGTCACAAGCTCCTTAGCTGTGGCTGAAAGATGATTGGGTTGACCGGCCATCTGGTCGGGAGGAAACTGCCGAAAAATACACCACTGACACGCTTCGGGCTTGAGAACAATCTGCAGTGTTCAAAAATAAAGAGCGACTGTCGACTCACACAGTCCACTCCCTGAGATTGATGTCAACACGACGCGGTTACAGCGCTGCAGGAAACTAAGCTAACCCCACAAACTAACAAGAAAATCATGCACAAGCGCAGCTGCACTGCTCACAGTACACTAAATTTAAAGCTCAAAACCCTAAATTCGAGACGTGGACAGTTTCTAAGTCCGTGTCTGCTCCTTTGGTTCTCGGACTTGAGACATTACGAGATGCCTGGAGACTTTTCCGGTATTCCTTTTCACGAGCTTGATGTTCCAGGACTGTTTCTTCGGGGGAGATTTGATACGCTGAACGTTTCATGCACGACCGAAGGAAGCAAATCTACTGGTTCCCCGCCATTCTTAGGGAGGGCGTCGGCTATCATGCGATTTGTTGGCGCCCATCAAACAAATGAAGAGATGTCCTGGCAACTCTCACTGATGATTACGACATCGATGCTTGTTCGTCTATCTTCTATGGAAGTAGGTGAGGAAGGAGAGTGCAAATGATCGTACAAGCTCTTGCAATCAGTCGCGATAATCGGTCGGCGTTTTTTCAGCGCATCTCGGCATGTGCGGATCGTCAATGGCCCGTCAAAAGTCTCAGCCAACATCAGCGTAATCCGCTCGGTTGCGCCGGTTGCGCCTGCCAAAGCTTGACTTTCGGCGACAGGGTGCTACTTACGGCTCGGTGGAGACGATAGCTCTTCCATGCTGCAGGGCACCATGTGGTTTCCCGACCCTCTTGGAGTGATACATCAGTAAAACCGATGATACACCCAGCTTGTGTGTGATTACCTCGATTTGCAAACGCCGCATCACCATGACATACTAGGGCAATCCTACATCGGTTTGAAGACTACAGCAAGGTCTTGTTTGGGTCTTCGAATTGCTTGATTTGCCATTCGAAAGTCCTCGATCTTTGGCCTGGGAAAAGCCTCTTGCGACAGACTTGTTTGGACACTCAGGTCCGGACGTGACTGAGACGACAGCCATCCCAAACTTCCCTTCACAGCACGCAGTACTTTGACTTGACCATCAGCCAAAGGTTCATCTGGCGCATTGTTCCTGGGCGCATTGACGGGGCGAATTTTCTTGGCAAAGAGTCCATGTCCGTGCGGATGGTGCCGTCGGTCGACTGGGCGTACCACGCTCCACAAAACTCACCTGACTTCACCCGCCATTTGCGGTACGGGAAACGACTCTTGGGTTGAGCGATGGAGTCTTCGAAGAGTTTTCCGAAACCCCCAACGGCCGTGTCGTCCACGTGAACCCCCATGACTCCAATCAACTGGTTGGACGAATCGCGAAGTGTAAACAGGCTTGGATCTAGCACACTCTGATGCCAATTGAGACCCTTTGCAAAGGAGCTGAACTCTTTGTACCATGCAACTGGTGCGTTGTTTTGACCGTATATGTTACCCACCACCTCGATGACAGCATCTTCTGGCAGACTTGGAATGCCCCCCGGAGGTTGACTGGCATAGAGAGGCCGAAATGCATCATTGGGGGGGCCCGCTCCTTAATGCCACCGAGTTGCAGGGTCCATCCACATGACGCGATTGTCTGCGTCAGGCGCACGCGTCCAAGTTGACTCAGCGTAGGAGACTTGAGAAGCCCCAGCTCAGCCTTTTGTGAGAGGTCGGGATCGAGATGACCCTGCAAACACCACCTGCCTTTGACAGTGAAGGTGTCACTGTCCAGGGGGTCTACACTCAGACCTTCTTCTAACGGCTTTCGAGTCAAAACAAACCGGCTGCCAATGAAACGATGACACTCTTCTTGTTTGATTCGTTTGGCCTTGGTTCCATAATGGATCTTGACGGCGTTTGGTTTGGACAGGATCGTGGCCCATTCAACCCTTTTACCTTCTTGGACCAACGTTTGAACATCAGGAGGATTGTTACTATGGGGAAGCTCTTTACTGATCTTCTTTCTCATATATTCGGACATGAGACACTCCCATGATTTCTCCTGAGCGCTGATCAATTCCTGGACTTCTTCAACACTCAGCACTTCGGACGCACGTGGCTTCGAAGCGACTGGCTCTTCTCCGGATCGATGGCGACGCAGGATGTTTATTCTGGTTGAGATACGTGTCAACCAGTTGGGATCAATTTCTTTCATCATGTCTACAAAAATCAGATTGGCGAAGAGCTGGCGGACGCCACAATGCCATTGGTCCATCTTTCCCTTCGATCCTGCGACGGACCGGACCATAGGTCGACGAAGGCGGGGGAGTCCCTGGATGCCGGATCACTGCTGGACGGTTCAGCAGGGCTCGGATTATGTACTGTAGATTCCTCGGTTTCGACCTCCATCTTCTCTGCGCGAGGCGCTGGAACCGCACCACTTGGCGGCGCAAGCATGACTGGCGCCGAGTCACCGGCGCGGTCGTCTGGTGAAGACGGCGCTGCAACAGAGCTGGGATCAGACTCGTTTGATGGATCTAGATTGAGGAAGGAGATCTATATATTGCTTGCTACGCAGGTTGCCCCGATCAATCAAATCTTTGATACCTAGCATCTCAACATCAGGGGAAGCGATCAAAGCTTTCTCCTCATTGGTGGCTGGTCTCAGTTGCTCTGGAGCACAACGCAACACCTGTCGGCGGTGAACGATATCCACGTTGCGACCCACTTTACCTAGGACGATGGCCACGCCGTACCACTGAGCCCCTTGTTGGAGTTGCCCATTTTTGATTACGCCAGTACGCTACCATATCCCCTGGATTGAACACTACGGCAGTTCGGGGTCTTGCAAGCAGAGAACAATTGTGAGAGCACGATCATATTGCATTTGGATCAAAGCAGTACGGGCAGTCGTTCGGAGTGCTTGCGCACGTGCAATGGATTCATCCGCCAAGGAAGCAGTAGCTGGCGCAACTTGCAATGGTTGATTCAACAAATCCTGCGGGATGTGCGGGTTGCGACCAAAAACGAATTGGTAGGGGGGGAAATCCATGAGCCTGCAACTGTTGATTTTTCACATGACAATGCGCAACGCATTCAAGCCATTCTTCTTTTGCGGATGGGGGAAACTCATCTAGCAGTTTCTCTAAGACACGATTGAACCGCCCTCCGTGACCAGTTGCCAGTGTGCTGGGTCGGATATGTGTACCCTGCAGTTCGGCGGGCACGACCATCGGGTCACCGAGGTTTGTCTTGGCTGGGCCCAGCGCGATTGCTTTGGGGGGAACCGCCCCAGGCCCATGAGGTCCAGCGGTCAGTCAACAACTTATGATGGACATTGGCGGTCTCAGTCTCAAAGAAAGAAATCACACGCTGAAAACTGCTAGCTGAATCCACTACGTTCGGGGCCTTCACTTTCTGGTTAGGCAACCACCCTTTGAGCTTGGTTTCATCTGACTCCTGCAAAGGTCACATGAGAAGGACCTTGCAAGCCTCAAGGCCTGATCGCAAGCTTGACCATGACGAAGGATTCTGACCATGATTGGGAGGATGACATCAGATCACTGTCCGGCTTTGCTTCACACCTACCTACTGCAAGGACTTCTGGCCAACATCTTTCAGGGACATTGTCGTCGGTTACCTCCAGGTGGCTTACGCGTGAGCACTCGACAGGGGACGTGAATCGGCCTGCTGATTTCTGACCAAGCAGTTCAACAGTGTTCAACACAGCCTGAACAAATTTGACTGGGCAAGCTCCAGCAAATTCACTTATGCTGGGAACTCCTGGCTCTCCCCCGGCGACTATGTCATGACACTGATGGTTGCCCTGGTGATCGCGCATAATCTTCATGCTTTCATGAGAGACCAGAAGGCGAGTGCTCTTGCGGATGAAACGCTCAATATTGGGCAATCTCAGACCATACCTGCGCATGTGCAGCTTCACTGTGTGATGTCGTGGGCGCAAGGTCTCCACTTCTGGATACTGCCAGGTACGAGCTCCTGTGGGATGTTCGAACACCACTTGACACCCTAATTGAACGCCCATTCGAAACAGTTTGCAACACCTCTGAATGAAGCTACGGCTCAAGGCTGTTCTACGAAGAACCTCAACACGATCCCATTTCAACGTATTCAAATTGAACCAACCCCCCTTCATCAGTGCACGGAGGGCACAAGACAAGCAACGCTGGTGGATCATTGAGGAGATCCTGCTCGACTTGTCTCCTGTGCGCAGTCGTTCGGAGGTCAAGCCCGGTCTTCAGGTCGTCGTAGGATCGAGAACGAAAAAGGTGGGCCTCAGCTTCCTTAGCAAACCTGGGTGGAGAAAACTACTTCCATAACCAAACATCGATCTTTCGGCTGGCGGGTGTGTACGGCTAGACACACCTTGGCATGAGTATGCAACTGGCGAGCCTCATGAGATGTCGGGTTCCAATCGTCTGAACTACCTACAGCTTCTCCCAAATAGGTGAATTCAGTACGAACGCGCGGAAAACGACGGAGCAAACGAACAATGGTCTTGAGTCTTGCGTTGAGGGCTCCCTGGACAAACCCGTGTGTCATCAATCACCTGATGGGATTCACCATCAAAAACACGTCTACGAATCACCTGCTTCCACCGAGGCCCGGAACGAGACAGCCAGGGTGTGGCGGAAACATCACTCTTCTCCTGGGTCCGGTCCAGTCCAGATGGAGAGCTGCTCATCGGCAGTCACCACATCCGAACTGCTCTGGCTCGGTTCAGCTTGGTTCTCCGGTGGGGGCTGCGGCTCAAGCATCATGATTTCGGTGAAAGCTGCCACGCGTCTCTTTTGGGGCGAGAAGATCAACGACGTACTGCCCGGCACTATTGGTTTTCAGGGGAACGCTTTGTCCAAACACGTGCAGACAAGCGTGCTGAAAATCCAAAGAAGCGCCAAGGGTCTTCAGGGCACTGCGACTGATGAGGAGAGCATCCCCTCGGATCACTGCTGCTCATGATGGTGCCTCGCCGATTCGCCAACACCACAGGCATCTGCGCGGATTGATGCGACGTCTCAATGTCACCATTTAAACTTGAACTGATGAACCTCCGACACCTTCGGAGGAAGGGGCCAACCACGCTGTAGCCACCATCGCTCGAAGCTCTGAAGTGTGGTTGCTCCGATGACTGTCCGACCACAACCTCAATCAATCACCCCAAAGCCAGGAGACGAGACCAGCAAGACTTCGTCAGGGGTCGTCGACTTCTCTGTCGGTGACGACTGACCGAAGCGGCTGCGAGCCTGTTCCAAGGGAGTTGGAGAGGCCATCACTGTGACGAGACCAGCAAGACTTCGTCAGGGGTCGTCGACTTCTCTGTCGGTGACGACTGACCGAAGCGGCTGCGAGCCTGTTCCAAGGGAGTTGGAGAGGCCATCACGGCGGCCACAAAATCCAGCTCTTCCACAACGGCTGCGCCCGATGGTGCAGCTCCAGAAGCGCTCGAGCCTTTGTCGGTGCCTTTGCCTTGACCTTTTCGAGTGTCTTTTGACCTGCGCTCCCTCGCCCAATGGCCACGGCGACCACATCGGTTGCAAGTCGTGTGTCTTTCTCCTATGCCTTCCTCAGGCCTCAGGCATTTACCATTCCCGGAAGTCGAAAAGCTAGCGGATCTCCTCACCACCATGGAACGAGAAGGAGAATTGGCTGTGCAACTCAGAGCCACCAACATCGTGCTCATCCCCAAGGTAGAGAGACCAATTGCCTTGACCAGCTGCATCTATCGGGTTTGGTGCAATAGCCGGAAAGCAGATCTACAAAGGTGGCAATACTCCCTGGATGAACAACTGCCAGGCAGAGATTGCTTGAGCGTTGCGTTGGGAGAGTGCTGCATGCTGAGATCGCCAAGCATCAGGGCGTCCACACGGCCACTTGCCTAGCAGACCTCACTTGCTTTTATGACCATGTGGACCTGGGCCAGATCATTGAGCCGGCACGTGAGCTGGCCTATCCTCCTTTGCGTCTGAAATCTCTACCAAGGGCCGAGAACCATCCAGGCTGAAGGCATCAATGGAGATCCCAAGGCACTACGACAGAGGCATCTTGCAAGGTTGCCCACAAGCGCCCGCCATCTCAAAGCTCATTCTCTTCAAGCCACTGCAGGCATTGGTCTGCTCGCCCGGCAGTCTCCCTTCAGACTTGGGTGGATGAAGTCAGCTTCGACGTTCACAGCAGAGACGCTGATTTTGCTGCCAGAGAAGCAGTTGGAGTCTTCAGAACTCTCAAGTATCAGATGGAGCAAGCTGGCCTGAAGTTGAACACGGACAAAACCGGCTTTCTCACCAGCACCAAAGAAGCGGCCAGGCTTCAGCTCTAAAAGCCCTGTTCACATCTTTGGGCTTTTGGAACTGCCTGGTCTTTCGAAGTTTGCTCAACTCTTGTCGTCGCTCTTTCCATGAAGCGGCCAGCGCCTCCGCCACCTCGGCCTTGTTGTAGGCCTCTGCATCGCCTGCCCATTCTGAAGACGAGTGATGATCTTCCAGCAAACGTTCAACGTCTGAGAACTCTTCTTCCCAGGTGTCCAGTTGGTCAGTCATGTCTTCAGTGGTCTCCTCTGCCAATGCCACGGCTGTTCGCCGTTTTCCAATCACCAGATCAGGGTAGCATGAATGAAGGGCAGCGGAGACGGACTCTCGTTTGAGATCACCGCGGGCGCGAGCAATGACAACAGCCTTTTGTTCCTTGCTGAGGCCTGCTCGGTGCAACAAGATCCAGCCTCGAGCTTCGTCGGGAAACTGAACTCCCGTCTTGCGGTGGCACTTGTCAAAAAGCTCTGAAGCACGGGCCGACCATTGCATCATGTTTTCCCCTTCTTGGGATTTCAGATTGAACACCTGTCCCAAGATCTCTCCAAGCTGTTCCAAAGCACAGCATCACCATCCTTCTTCTGATACTGGTCTGGATCCAAGTGCTCCACTGCCTCCAATGCTTTCCCACTCAAGAGGGTATGTGAAGGCTCCACGAGCGGATTCAGGAAGCTTGTGCATAGTCAACAGCTTGTTTTTCACCGACACTTTCCATCTTTTATATTCTCTCCCATCTTGATTCTCGCCAGAGAACACGGGTGCAGCATCCGATGCTGCGGCCGACGAAGACATGTCACGGGTGACGATCCTCACCGAAGGATCACCAACATATGGCTGGAGCCCAGGACAGCCTGGGCTGCGCTACCAATTGCTGAGTAGCCGCCCCTCCCTAGGGGCCACGATCGTGAACGTCTTCCTGCCTCGGGCCGAAGGTCCCTGATGTCACGGGTGGACAAGCGATATATATATATATTGCTCTCAAGTAGTGTTTTTATGCTGTCAATGCAAAGCACAAGTATCGTATAGCTGCATAGCTTGCTGCACGCCGTTGACCTGTCTAAGTGCGCATAGAAGCAATACATAGTGCAACGTATACACGAAATTGCACAGTTTTGTTTGAGCCTCAAAGTCTGTTTTGATGTTCTTTGGACATTTTGTTCGATTAGCCTCCTTGCCAAGAAGTCTCCGGCAGGTCGAAGCACTTTGCAAGAAGTTCGCGATTGAAGAGAAGTGTCTCCGGCGGAACAGGGTATTTCTGAACAGCTTTATGTGCGCCAAGTTTACTAGCCCATAGTGCTGGAGACTATCCACAGTAGGGTCAGTGGATGTGGTCTATGTTTGCTTGAAGTTCTTAGATGAATTGCACAAGTCTTCCTCAGCACTTCCTGACCACGTCCACGCTGCATCTGGAACGCATTGTTGCAAGGATTGTGCGGCGGTTAGACGATGTGATGCGAACCAGAGAGGATTCCTTCGAAACTGACCTCAAGGCTCTCTATGAGGCCATACCTTTTGCAGAATGGTGCAAATGGATGAAACCCCCTTCATCTCTGAACAAAAAGCAGAAAGACCTCTCGCCAGCTTTGGACACTGCTTCAGGCAATGCCCAAAAAGAAGAGGATCAACATCATGTTCATGCCTTTTCAAGTGCAAGAAACCTGTCACCGATCAAACGATTCAGTAGAGGAAGCTACTAGGAGCAAAGGGCATCGCTACTAGGAGCAAGAAGCTACTAGGGGCTCCTGGCCTTGCTACTAGGAGCAAGGATGCTACTACTAGCAAGGGCATCGCTACTAGGGGCTCCTGGCATCGCTACTAGGAGCATTCTTACTACTAGGAGCGATCGGACGCTACGAACGGAGCTTTTGCTGATTTTTGTTCCTTCGTTCCGCTGGTTCGCCAGGTTTGTGAGTCGGCGAAGAAGCCATCGGGATCCCTGATGGCCAGGGACTTGCTGCACATCGGTGTTGGGAGGGACGACCTCCGGAGCCTGGTTGGTGGTCCATGTCAGCCATCCAATGGGGTTGGTTGGTGGATGTTTGTGGTCCATTTTTTCCTTCTACCAGTTGGGGGTGGTGGGAAGGAACTTCACTGAAGTGAAGTGGACTTGTTCATCTCGTGGTGGTGCTGTAAGCGTAGGTTTCAAAACTTTGTGCTCTACAGCCATGAACTTGTAAACTGGAACAAACAAAGCACACTAAGATACAATATATTTACATATACAAGTGAAATCTGAATCTGAATCAGAACGCAGCATCAACAGTCTGTGGCCCGTCCAATTTTTTGCCGTCGTCCCCCTGCAAGGTTTTTAGTCTTTCTTTAGCAAGCCAGATGAGACCTGAGGCCAATTCAGAGATATTATCACAACCCCCCTCCCCCATTACGTTAAGAGAAGATAATTTAGCGCTAAGTTGGCCCTTACAGTTAGGTCTCGCTGGTGCTCAGCTGTGCCAAGTCGCCGAGCAGTGAGCAGTAGCATCGATAACGGAACGTTTTGAGTTGGTCGTTGATTTATTGAACCAGGATTAGATAGAGTGACGCACGAGCTTGCAACCGATTGCCCGAACTTTCGTTTGCCGCCGCCCCTTGGCCTTTTACAATCATTACAAGTCATCTGATCATTCTGCAAAACAGTACTCTTGCCAAGTCGATGCGTTTCTGGACAGAGATGTATGCCCAGAAAGGTTGGATTTATGTGTTGCATCACAATGGGAGTCGTTTGAGTCGAGGTGAAGATCGGTGAGCTCGAACGGGGTTGCTTCACAGGACGAGTGTCGGTTTCTGCGACTCACCCAGACTGGGCGAAGCAAGAAGGAAGGTTGAGCCAGGAAGGTTGGCGAACAACAGCTTTCCCAACTCCTCCTTGCAATGATTTGTCACTGAAGCACAACTTGGTTGGTCCCCCCATGCAGGAACAAGATACAGCGAGACAAATGGAACACAAATGCATGGTAAGCACGAAAGCGAGAAACTGAGGGCTTGGCGGCTTGGCGGAACAAAGAAAACAACACCCGTGGCAATTGCGATGATTTGCTTAGCAAATTAGACAGTTAGGTCAATTACGATTTTTAAAATGTGGGGTGTCGTCAAGACAAACAATGACTCATTCCGAGTTTTCTTTGTGCTGGTTTAGAGTGTTCCGCGGAAAAGAAAACAAACAAACAAATCATGCAGCAGGAAGAACACCGATTGTTTCTGCATTTCCTTTAGATTGGTTTTACTTAGTTGGAGCTTGAACCTGATCTAACAAGTATGCCCACGGACGCCTTTGCTTTCGCAGTGTAGGCAGGGCATAGGGATTCAGACAACCGGCAGGAGCAGGCAAGTTGGATCAGTGCATGCTCACCTTCAGGAGTGTCTGTCCGTGCGCAAAGTGCTGTTTTGAAGTTTAGGAAGACCATGTCCACCCGAACGACTGGCAGTTTCTGTTTGTGGATCACTTGTTGCATGTTTTCTATTCGTTCACTTTTCAAATCCTCTTCTTTTTCTGCTGGAGCTTCCTAAGTAGTGTTCTGACATCCACAATTGAATGATGTGCACTAACATCCTTGCTGGAGAGTGGATCAACATGCATCAATCACATATATAATTAGATCATGCACGACAGAGGGTACAATACCATTATTTATTGTCCATGACGAACTGGCAGGAGCAAGTACAAGCTGGATGACCGAGCTCATGCCAGGCACTGGAAGAAAAGGGGAGATTCTTGCGAAATGCAGCGAGCTCCGCAGAAGAGATTCTTTCAAGAGCAAGAAGATTCTTTTTGGTGTTTCATTTTGCACCTGTAGTACGTAAGCTTTGCATTTCAGTCAGGAGGAAGTCTAGACTTGTTCGATGCTGTGGTTCGCCACGGTGAAGCCGGCGCGGCCTGGCATCCGATGCGACCGGTGAAGCTCCCCGACCTGTGAAGCTCTCCGCAGGTTCGTGGAGGTGTGTCACCCTCGGAGCCAAAAGTTGGAGGACATCCGACAACTGGCACCATGGCACAAACCAGAAGACCGGGGTGGTAGACAGGTAGGTGGATCTTTCTGCCATATAGTCTAGAAAAGGTCAGGTAGAAATGACCACGATCATCCTTGCTGCTAAGCACATTTCAGCCTTCTTTGTTGGCTCGTTAACATTCTATGGTTTGATTGTTCCACTTGCTTCGTTCTGTCAAAGCAACAAGTGCTGCTAACGGCCATATCTGGCTCTCTGCCTCCGAGGAAAAGTATCTCAAGAACTTACCCAACCCATCGCAGGCGCAAAAGTTTATTGCGTTTGAAGGGTTTGCTCGGACTGTGGCCGGTTTTGAAGCCTCACATTGAACCCCCAATGAATTTTTGGCCACAGCCCCTCCCTGCTGGCAGGCTATCCTTCCACTTCTTACAAGAATTGAGCAGCATTGTCTGCATTAGTACTGGAGTAGGTATGAAGGGCTGCGCTCCTGTGGGGTTGCGTTGTCGGCCAGGACTGAAGCTTGAGGGGTGTCATCATGGAATCATGGGTGCAGTGTGAAACTGACTCGTCTTTGGACCCGCCAGAGCTATTTTCAGTTTCCAACTCAGGAAGGATGGCCGCTTGGCCAGCCCAGAAAGAAGTAAAGATCGGGACAAAGACCGTGCAGGTGGCCGATCATCCGATCGTCAGACGAGCAAGACGCACACTTCTTTTCTCAAGCAAACGCCCAAAACAAGGCAAGCTGCCTGATTGGGGCGTTGTTTTGGCGTATGACCCTGGTATGACCCAACAGTGTCATCCAGCTTGTTCACGCATGCCGATTCAGCTGACTCAGCAATCACTCTGACTGAACCCTGAAGTCACTGCGATTGTTTTGCCAAGATGAGATTCCAAGAACACCCTGTAGCTAGAGGATGCAGAAGAGGACCTCTATAGGTCAGAAAAATCAGCTTCGAAATGACGGTTTTCGCAAGGCCGACGCCACGAAAGCCGATCTCGCTCCCGGAAAAAGAAATCTCGATCCAAGTCAGGAGCTCGATCCCGGGGTGTCGATCCAAGTGGCACGACTGGGTGTTCTGGTGGTCACTTTCGCAGCTGGTTTTGTTGTGGTGATCCTTTTGAGTTGATGGTTGGTGATCCTTTTTGAGTTGATGCACTCAGCTTGTGTGTTTGGACCGAACTATATACAGCAAGTTATCAGTTCACTAAGTTCATTAGACTTGCTTGAGGAATTTTGTGTTGTAGGTTATACTTGGCATATTCATTTCCCTACAATTTCTACACTACTACCCAGAAGCCTTTGATACTCCGCGGTTAGAACTAGAATGCATACTGTTACGTACCCGTGGGAACAGCTCCAAAACTTCTCAACGTGGATTGGTCGCCCGGTCTTGCCCAGGTCTCGGAAGGCTTCTCGCTCCAGGTCGCGATCAAAATCTTGAGGGAGCTACTCCGATGGTAGAGTTGGGTTTACGGGCAAGATCTCAGAAGGATCTCTATCATTTGATTTTTCTTACTATTTCCCTCCCTCTCTCTCTCTCACTCTCACTCTGTCTCTCTCGTGCCCTGTCTTGGCTCCACCTTCTTTCCGACGAAATTGAAATAACACACCTTTGCCCTGGATCCAAGACAGATGTCCTGGTTTGGATCTTCCACTGAATTTCTGCTAGTTTTGATCTTCAGGTGCCTTGGACTCCTTGGACTTGTATTCTGAATCGATTTGAACGACTCCTGTGCCAACTGAGGCAGGCTGGCATCGTCTCAGACCCCGCCTTCAGCCGCTGAAGGGGCCAACGTGCCAGTCGAAGAGCAACGTGCCAGAGTTGCGAAGAACCAAAAACGTTGCGAAGAAAGTGCTGAACTCACCATGTCTCACTTTTGCCGACACGTTTACCAGCACTTCCAGATGGTCAACGTGTCGACAGCTTTTTCATATCACAGGACAAGGCTTTTTTTTGAATGAATGTCACTGGGTAGAGAGTATGGTTTCACGGCTTGCTCTACCAAGCAGCTTGGTGAACACTCTGACACTCCCGCGTGGACACTTGCTTTTTTTTTCTCCTGCTCCGGTTCTGGTCCTGTACTTGCTGTGGTTTCAACATGTTTCAACCACCGAAATCGGATCGCAGGAAGTTCTTGGAGGCTGCTTCCAAGTACTGCGACCTCTCGCAGCAGACCTTTGGCGGTCAGATTTGTGAGGCGGACCGTCCCACCGGTTCAAGGGCAGCTAAAAGGAAGTTCACAAGCAGCCACCAGCCGAAGGTCCGAAGGTCTGCGACTATAGCGTCCTCCACAAACAGGTGGTTTTCAGGTTCCACGTGAAGTTTCCAGGGTGCAATTCCAACTGAAAGTCTTTTGACACCAAGCAGAATCAACAGAGTTCGCAAGACGTCCTGGCCGACTTAATTAAGCTCTTTGCAGTCTTTAAATCCTCTTGTCAGGATTGGTGTGCCCAGCGGTTTTCTATGGTATGATATTTTTTTTGTTTCAAAGGAGAATCGACCCAAACTTGGCCCATTCGAGGCTGACCTCCTGCAATTGCTGAAGTGCGCCGAAGCCTCAAAACATGTGGTGAAAATCAAGCCATGATGTGTCGTTTGGTTCTTTTTGTTTTAGATATGCGGGGTCGAACTACCGTAGATTCTCCGTAGATGGACGAAATAATCAAATCCTTGACCACATACACTTCCGACTTCCCCCCTCCCCCAAAGCTCAATGTTGACACTATTCCCGGAGACTAGGGCCGAATGGACGAAACTATATAATCAACCCCCAAGGTACCAAAAACATGTTGAACTTGTAACGTAGAGATTTGGAGTGCGGGGTTCATGGAGACAACATGATGTTCTGGGGTTTGATTATTTTGTCCATCTACTGTAATTATCCCCTCCAAAGCCTATGCTCAGAGAGTGGAAAGTCAATGTTTGTACACAAGATCTCTCTTGTGCAATTATGCCATCCTTCATAAACGGTTCTCCTTCACGAGAAGATTCTCTTCTTTAAAAGCTCTCCATCCCAAAGTTCTTGTAAGACGTTCTTCTATTCTGAACATTTGTCCTTTCTCAAATCTCCTACTGTATTGGTTGACATGAATCCTTCAAACAGAGCCAAATTTCCGAATGCTTGTTGCATTTCCTGGTGTTAGATCCGGATTAACATGCACATGTTGGCTTGAAGAAGCTTGGGGTAAACAGTCTGCTTTCAATGCTTCCTTTAAAGCTACAGTATCCTCTTTAGTCTGAAGTCGCCACATCTAAAGATTTCCTTTTTCATGCAAGACTGACAAAGACACCTAACGTTGGCCTCTCTTTACAAGAGCTTATGCTGTTTGTATAAAGTGTGTTTTGATGTTCAATCCCATCCTTTATCCACAGCTCATCCTTATACAAATGCCCCTCCCTTGCAAAGAATGCTCTTTTCTTTAAATGTATAATCATCTATTTTCTTCATTAATGATTCTTCCTTTTATGAGCACCTCACCCTGTACGAGCGCATCATCCCAATTGTAAACACTCCTTCATTCCTTTGTTCAATGTTTTTTTTGAATAAATCGTGGAACGATGTTTATGCAAATGAAGGTGTATAATCTAGATGTGTCAAGCGATTCGATTTTGCACCAAAAGGACATGTCATATCTGGTTTTCTCAGTCCGGTTGACCCTGCACATGGTTTCAAGAAGTGGATATCGAAGTGAAGTTATGCAGAGACCACCCACTTTCCTGAAGAATTAAGCATGACGAGTTGTAGTCGTAGGCACCTGTTCCTCATGCATTTTCCTGGACACTGGACCCACACAAACAGTACGATGGAATCACGCCTTTTTTTTCCAGAACTTCACAGAAACAATCTATCTGGGATTCTAGGTTGTTAAGGAGAATCGACGGTGTCTGCAAGGTCTACCCAAGTTGTGATCTGACGTGTACCAGAGAATTCACTCTAAAGGCCCGATTGGAAGTTTCGGAGGAATGCAGTCAGCAAGGTCTAGCCAATGGCGGCACGGTGCCCGACCTGAGTCAACAGAACCCGGGAACGACGGTCCAGTGAGGCCGTGACCTGTGCCATTCTGGCGCCTGCGGGGCCTCAGCGCTCCAGGAGACGGCGTCTTTCGATGAGAACCAATTCAAATAGGTCAACAGGAGGATTCAAATGATGGATGATTTCCAAAACAATGTCAAAACAATGTCAAAACACGTTTTGATGAGATCAACACCACTTTAGCATGCTTTTGGTTTGAAGATCATTTTGGAAGACGCCGGGAGGCTCCACACAGTACTTCACGATGCTTTTTGATGAGAGTGTGCTTTGATCAAGCTGATTTGGGATAGGGATGTCATCCCTGCAGGATACTAGCCTCTCTTTGCAAGGACGAGAGGCCAACATGGGAATTGGGGTCATTGCATCTGCAGAGTGCATTTTGTGAAGTAGTACAGTGCTGTTTGCCACTCAACTCAGGACCACACCCCCACTTTGAAAGTATCACAGCCAGCAGCAAAAAGGCTTGAATGCTGCCAACGAACTGAATGTTGTTGCAGCTAATCTCGTCCTCATTTGGACATCGACTGCTTCCTGAATGATAGCAGAGCATATCCAGTGCCCAACCAAAGTAGACGACAATGTGGACCTGACCATCTCCTTGTTTGGCCTTCATGATCTCTCAGCATAAACGGTATAAGCGTTTGGAGCTGAGGTGTCTCCTCTCTTGGCGTTACATTGGCCATTGGTGTACAAGTCACGCCTTGTCATGCCTTCGAATCATAGAGAACTTCAGACAGGACAATCTTTTGTAGACACACAGACAGTGTTGTCAGCACCTCAGAACAACGCTTATCATGCCATTGTCTTCATCTCTTTACAACAACAGTTGGGTGAATCGGGCGGTGACGAAGAGATGGTTGGCACAACCTGGGCGCAGGATTCGAGCCGTTGAGCACTTTGAGATCCTCCAAAAAATGTTTATGGCACGAGCCTTGGTCATCACAGCTGGGCATATGGTGGAATTGGCGATCGTTTTTGAGAAGATGGAGAGATCGCTCATTTATGGTCTTCAGTTGAACATCGGCCTTCAGTTGGCATCGCTTTTTGTGTTCGCCAATCAGGAGCGCCTGATCCGGGGCTCAGAGGCAGTGTCGATTGATGAATGCATACGAGAATGCTTGGACAGCGAAGAAGGGATGTGACAGCCTAGCGGGACTAGCTGATTATTATGGATTTTTGTTGTTACTATGATTATCAATACTATTTCTATTACTATTTACTGAATATATATTAATATGCTTTTACAGCGATGCTCTTTACAAGTCTAACTGTCACGCCCTGTTCAGACTTTACACCCCAATGTAGCTCGAAATAGCTTAGCACGCCATTAGTCGTCTGGTCCGTGTGACCGGTGAAGACGGTCATGGACCACCGTGGTCGCTGACTGACCTTGGCAGGTGCATAAATTTGAGGACAGTTTGCTGCCACATCAGAAGGCTTGGTGCTTTTCGGATTGGATCTTTGCAGATTAGCAGAGAGGGGGTAAATCTAAATGGTTCAGGACATTTTCTGAACTAATTCAGGCCACTGGTCCTGATGGCTCAACTGTCCTTGAAAGGGCAGTGTCAGATCCTGAGATGATCCAACGTGTCTCTAGCATAAAACTTCTGGACTCCTGGAAGCGGACATCCACTCTTTTTTTGTTGCACACCTGGGTTCCAAGTGCCTACTAGTGGTGCTTTGTTGTCGTGCATCTGAGCATGAGACACACACAGTACATCACAGTAATTACTAGGTTTTGTTAAAGAAGCGTTGGGAGCCTCAACAAATTGCAGACTTCCAGCTGAGGCTGCAGCACAACGTCCTTGCGGCCTCACGGGTCGGCTGAAGCAAAGAATTGGACGTGAAGTTTCGGTTCATGAGTTCACGTGAACTCGTATTTCTTGGGAGGAAATGATTGGTATTCATTTGACTATGTGTCAGGTCATAGTAATTGATATTCTCGAGTCTCGAGGACGACGGAAGACTCTACTTCATGGAATGCAGATGCCCAGAAAGGGAGACACGGGCAAGACCGACTTTGATGGAATTTGCTGCAAAGCACGCTTTTCTTGGGAGGTCAAATACAAAGACATGTTCAACATGTTCGTTCTGCTCCCATCCACCAAATGCTACTCTTGCCACGCTCATACGCTCGCTATTATCAGGCCCCCGCTACGTAGCTTCGTGATACAGGCCCTACACAGAATCAGCCAACACCGATGTGAGTTCTGTTTCGTTCTCTCGAACATTCTTGTTAACTGAGTCCTAGGTCTACAAGAACATGCGCCTCCCACAACTGGGGCATTTGCTGGAGGCCGTTTGTCGACGGGTGTCTCACGGTCTCCAAATCACGTCTCGAGAGTGACGGTGAAACGCCGGGGCGAAGGTCAAACGCTAGCGCGTGCCGCGCGAGTGGGACTCTCCTTTGAGGGCAGACAGCTTGGCAAGGGGATGTGATTCTCTTCCAATCTCATTGAGTGTAGGATATTTGTAATGCTAGTTCATGATGCCAGGTCGCTCCTGAGAATGCCGAAAAGATCGCTGCCAAGATGATTGTTTGGAGCTTGGACGATCCCTGATGCTTGGTGAAGCCAAGCGGTTTCACATGAAAAGAACGGAATCGGCTGGCTTGCCAAACAGAGCCGACAGAAACTGAGAAGCCAAACAGGCACAGCCACGTGATGTTTCTCCAAGGCAGAAAAAAGATTAGCTGGTTTCATTGACCAAAAGAGTGGCGTGATCCACTTTGAAGGCTCGACCACGATTTTTGGACTTCACGACAGTGGTTCGTGGTTCACGAATGTTCACGAAAGAGCGGTTCGAGATGAGGCTGTGCGATGTTTGGATCAGGCAAAGCGACAAACCCACGAGCCTTTTGGTTGAAAGTTGATGTCCTGTTTTTTGACATTGGTGACACCATGTCAGTGCTTGTGGCCCTTGTGGCATGGGAAGAAACACCTGTCCCACCGCAGGTGGCGGCGATGATTTGCAACAGTGGGACAGACACATCAGGCGAGGAGTTGGGAGTCAGGCGCGTTGCAAACTGAAGAGGATCGAACGGAGCGTGAAACTTGGTGCTCCTACGGTCCTCATCAATCTATGATCTTCAAGAAGAGTAGGACCTGGCAGCAAGAAAGCTTCATTCACAGAAGCCTTGAACACTTACCTTTGTGCAACCTCTCCTGGTTGTCATTGCGGCTGTGAGATGCAGTGATTCCAAACTCAACTAAGCCAACGCAAGGGAAGAGTTGCCAAATCAAGACCCCTGTTTTCTTCGGTGACCGCTGCTCCTGAACCTGGGAGTCTTCAAGTGGTGCCATCCATGGCTGGACTCAGGGGGAGCACCCCCGAGGACGAAAGGCGTAGGCTTGAGGCAGTTTTGGGGATTCATTTGGTTCATAGTCTTGTAAGTTCTGTCTAATATACCTAAGCTTTGGTACAAGGGGTCAGCCTTTTTCTCCCAAGAAGTCCGGGACAGTTTTGAGCATTTGCAAGGCCAGGATGGCCAGGCCCTTGCTCCGTTCTGCCCAGGAATGTGTGTACACAGGTCAATTCCGTCTTGTCCAAAATCAAAGACCAGTCAGCCATGAAGGACTGCGGGAATCGACTGGATGTGCAAAACAAAGGGGCGACTATATCAGATGCTTTAATTGAATGCACAGAATGCATCATTCGCATGCTGCCTCCATTGCCACCAGCTGGAGGATGGATAGCATCATGCTTGACGCTCAACGACTTGGGAGTCATGATGGCCGATTCGGATCAGTCACGCGCAGCCGGAACCGGCCACATTGTTGAAAGGCCCCAGGCAACGACTTCTAAACAGGTTCCAAACGATATTATGTGTATATCATTATTTATATGATATAGTCATAGTGCTGTTGAGTGTTGTTCTATATAGCTTCCTGGCCCAGTGGCCACATTCAAGTGAACATGGTCTGAGGCGCTGACTTCTGCCGTGGTCGTGAGCAATGGGCCATGCATACATGGACACCTCAAGAAACAAAGAATGTTCACCACATGCACGCACCCTTGCAGATATATCTCGAGCTCTGAATGGTCGCACGATGATTCCTCTTAATATGCAGGTGAACGATAAGTCTATCAGGGTTCTGAAGATGCCCGTGCTGGACCCGTTGCTGGTGTATTTCACTATATTTGACCCTCCAAAGTGGTAGCTTCCATGACAACCTAAGCAGAGAAACAAAGTCTCATTGTATGTCTTCAGTTTCACCGCTGTAGGACGCGTTTGGGCCCGCGCGGTAGGCCCATGGTGGGCATGGGGAATTGGACTCCGACCAAAAAGGTACTTCCAAAAAGGCCTTGAGGACCGTCGAGGATGTGAAACATGGCTTCTTAAGATGTTTCTTTGCATCATTTGGTTTCGAATTAATAGGGTTTAATAGGGACAGATTTTGACCAATCAGTTCTGAAGAGGGTTGCAGTGATGGTGATGGCTGCCGATATGTCAAGCTATCACACAAGCTTTCCGACATTATGTTTTCAACGGTTTAATGCTGGCCTGCGGCAACATGCTTTGAACGTGGAATACGGAATATAACAATATTTGCTGCCCACCCACAGCCCTGACAAAATTGCATCCATTCCTCCAACCACAGCCAAGAATTGACCATAATGCACTTAGACTCCAATTCATGGGAGTGGTATCGATGAGGTCCAGTTGCGAATAAACTTGGACTGAACCACATCAGACTAAGCTTGAAGCCGTAGGTGTACTGGGGCGGACTGAACTGTTTGGAGCTTCCATGAGGTGTAAAAGCGTCGAGCCTTGAAAGCGACATCTCTGGTGTAATAGGTGTTGCCAGAAATGCTACAGAGAACCTCCCCTCCATCAAGATGGGGGTACTTTTCCAGATTGTGTGCTGTTTGCCGTTTGTCGAATTGCGATGGTTTCCCGATGCCTCCCGCAGTTTTTATGCTCGAGAAGTGGCTGATGGGCAGAGATCCGAATCAAGGATTCGCATCGGGAAGTATGAAGGACATCTCTCGCGTGGGGCGTTCCATCCAGTCCTTAGGATTGGAACCTCCGAATGCTCGTCTGTTACGGAAGATCAGGGAGCAATACACGGACGGGCAGCGGATTCTCAAGCCGCTTGCCGATTCGGGACACTCCAACTGGAGTTCTGGACAGCCCACCGAAGCCAAGGAGCAAGCTGGGAGTAAATTCTCCTGTGCTTGTGAGCTCACGGCTGACTGAATACATGGGTGCTCTAAATGACTCGCTGAAGCAAGGAGGTCAGTGAAAGTCATCAGGGACTTCCTACATAACAATGCATAAGCCTTGAAGCCTGCACTTCTCAACTGAAAAGCGTCTTGTAGAGTCCCAAGACAGCCGCTATTGACATGCTAGTAGTGCTGTTGTCTCATGAGGCAGAGAACGCATCGCTTCCTGCAGGGCTGTTGATATTGCCGGTCCAGACATGCTCTTATAGACCAATGTCAGCGAGCATTTTCTCCTTGGTTCTCACTTGTTTCTGCAAAGTTGTGAATGCATTCATACTCATTTCTTTGCTGCTTTCTATCGGTTTGAGAGCAAACTGACTTCAGAGCCCTTAACGCACGCCCAAACAAAACAGTAGGGCCTCGGTGTTAGGTCACCAAAACGCAGGTCAACTGACAACGTATTCGTGTCCCATGCTTCAGCAAAATGATGGCAGGCATAGCTTGCGTAGCGAGCCTCTCTCCAAGCGATCGTTGCACCGTCTTCAATTTGTTGATGTTTGTGCGACAATCCGCCAGCTTTCATCATGCTTGAGAGGTTGTGCTTTGCCCGACCCGGAACTTTGTGGAGCCTCTTTGTTTGCAAAGCTTCTCAATGAAAGACACGTATTTTCCCGGTTTGCCCCAATAGTCAGGATTGGGTACCTGCTCCACTAACAAGTCACTGGAGAGCAACATGCTCACTTACCTTGCAACTGAATGTGGAGCTAAAGCGTGATAGCCACATGCCATTGTTATTGGCTGGTGCAAAGCCACCCAAAACCTCTCCACAGAGACGTCCTCCTTTTTGGAGGTGCTCATGTTCAGCACCTCCAAAATTCAAGTCAAAGCAAAAAACGCCAAGTGAAGCAGTGATACATACGTGGCAGACGGTGGGTTCAGAGAATGGGTGCCGAGAAGACCGGCAAAGGGTCTACATTGGGCTGCACATGCGAGCTGCGATCCTTTATGTTGGTGTGCCAAGCTGCCAATCTAAGACATCATCCTAATCCTAGGACTTTTTCAGTCTTTTTCATGACCCAGAACAAAACTTTTGAGGGCAAAGGACCATGGTGAATGGCTAGCTAGAATATTTGTTCAAGCCAGACGGAGCAAGCCCAAAAGCATCATCGTTAGTCACCTTCATTTGGGCTTCCACAAGGTGCCAGTGGAGAAACCTTGGGCAACTGTCCTTTTTCAAAGGCGTTGTGCTTTTTCCCCAACAGCGAAGGAAGCTTAGGTGTTTTTGAGTGGTAATTAGTAAAGACATTGGAGCAGATCGGAGCAGGTTCGGGAGCAAGTTCCGGAGCAAAGGTTCCGGAGCAGGTCCCGGAGCAAGCTCCTGAGCAGGTTCCTGAGAAAGTTCTGGAGGTCGCGCAGCAAGCTACTGGGCAAGTTTCGGAGGAAGTTCGGAGCAAGCTCCTGAGCAAGTTCCAGAGCAAAGTGCAGGTTCTGGAGCAAGTTCCGGAGAGCAAGTTCCGGAGCTCGTTCTTCCGGAGCAATTTCCGGAGCAGGTTCTTCCGGAGCAAGTTCCAGAGCAGGTTCCAGAGCAGGTTCCGGAGCAGGTTCTGGAGGAGGTTCTTGAGCTGGTCCGTGAGCTGGTTCCGGAGCAAGCTCCTTTTCTCCAGTGCAGGTTCAAGAGCAGGTTCTGGAGAAGGTTCCGGAGCAGGATTCGGACAAGGCTCCAGAGTTTTGGAATCAGGAGCGGCTTCCCAGGAGCGCTTGGTAGATATGATGAGACTCTGTTTTGACAATGTTGGCTGACACGTCATGATGCTGCTGCTGCATGCTGTTTTGCTAACCTGCTAACATGATCTAACATGTTATTCTTCTGACACAGTAAGGTGTGTTGCCCCGCCAAAAAGCTGAGATGGTGTCATGTTAGTGTGGTGTGTATTTAGTATGCTGTCGCGCAGGCGTGCAGACACGTGATTCATATGTGTCCCGGATGAGGCTCTGAGGGCTTTGCTTCTGGTGGTGTTGGAATGCTTACACAATCTTACACATATTCGAGCACATGCGCTACACTGAGGTATTGATAATGGTAAAAATGTGTTTGCACGGCACACTGAAAAGGTTCACACTTGTTTAACAAAACCGCACCACGTGTCAATAAATTTGCAAGATGTTGGACGTTTTTGACGGGTACCTTATGTTGCCATTGTTTAATCATGTTCAATCACCAAATTCACTCCCAGCTGTTGGGGATTTTCCTATGCTTATTCATTTGCCTGAGTCCAGCTGTGGACACATGGATGAACGGCGGTCCATGGATTCTGCAAGCGTTGAAGCCGACGGAAAACCAGTTGATGCGATAAGGACTTTCTTTGCCACGCCGCGTCGTACAATTTCTAAGTGTCGTTGGCTTCAGCAATTGCATGCCGACAGTATAGTTTTTTGGGAGTTACGTCATTTTGTTCTTTTGGCCGACACAGGTACAGATGGTGCTGCAATTTCGATAAGACCATTCCTTGCGTTCGGAAGGTCTGGCTGTGTAGATATATTGGCTGACGGCCTTCCAGCATTGCATTCCATCTGAAGGTCCAAAAGGCTTTCAAGATTCTTGAGCCATGGAGTGGCGCATTGAAAATGAGTGCTGGGTGTAACCACTGTAACGGATGGACGGCAGGGCAGCATTGAATGTGTGTGTGTGACACCCTTGGAGTCACAGGGATTCCGTTGAATTTGTTCTC
>CAXAMN010026550.1:606534-663034 GCA_963970005.1 Durusdinium trenchii
ATATCGCGGGTGGTCACTGTGACGTACCTGCTCCAGTTGTGAGTGTTGATAGATACATTCACTCTACTTTCAGCCTGTTTAGGTGAAGGTAGGTCGGCAGACCACAGCGGGCGAAGTAGGCTTACGCCAAAATTATTTGCCAAGACTTGCCGAATTCTTGAATCTGAGCAGGCAGCTTTTGGGCAAGCCATTAGGTGACCATAGCGGTCAAAGCTGCCAGCCATTTTGGTACGGCGTATATGGCCGTAGCGGCTGTAGCAGTTCTCTCAAGACCCATTGGGGCCTGCCGGAACCTCAGAGTGATGGATGCCATTGGACAACTCCACCTTCCACTGACCGCCTACCCCGAAATGATTGAAATTCGTGCCTTTTCTTGACTCTCCAAATTTCACCCTGGTGCCCGAGCCTTGGCAAAAAGATTTGCCTCCCTAATCGGGAGGCGCGTGTGTGACACCCTTGGAGTCACAGGGATTCCGTTGAATTTGTTCTCACTTTTTGCCTGTTTTGGTCTTAACCTCTACTTTGATAGACTCTTTATTTCGGGGGACCATCCATGTACTGTGCACTATGGTCCAACGAAGCGGCCACAGTACATGCGGATATCAAGGCTGATCACCGTGACGTACCTGCTCCAGTTGTGAGTGTTGATAGATACATCCCACTCTACTTTCGGGCTGTTTAGGTGGAGGTATACAGGTTGGCGGACTTTTCACGCCCCTGCCGTCCTTATCGCTCGTTCGACTCTCGGACTCTTGGATTTGGCATTGGCGTTGAAGGTTTGCAGAGAGAGTTCACGCTCACTTACCCCCCTGGATTCCTTAGGTTTTCACTTAGGCTGGCGAGTGGCAAGCCGCAATCGAGTCAGCGCGCACTTCCTAAGTGTGTGTTTGTGTGTGTGTGCGTGCACGTCGGGTTGCTTTGGATTCAGTCACTTTAGGGGAGCAGAACTGCAGGTGACGAAATGCAGAAATCGAAAAGAAAAGATGTCCGAAAATATATAGAGTAAAGATGGAGAAATTTGTAGACAACAATAGAAGTGTAGGAAAATGTGTAGAAGACCAACCTATCTAAACGTAGAATAGGGAAGTACCTCTTTATCTGGAAGTATCAACAAGTAGAGATTTTTAGAAAAATCCGAAAAGTGGGGGTTGCAAGAGAACATTATGGACATCATTCAGACTCTTGGAGACACGTGTAAAAGCGTAGACATTTGCAGAGGAGCTTCGCAAAGATTCTCGTTAAGAGAAAAGGAAAGTACAGTCCCGACACATCACATCACGACAGAAGCGAACCTGCTTTGGCTTTAGTCAAAAGTAAGAGCTGGTGGACAATGAATTTTGGTGTGCCATTTCAGTTTGTGGCGCATCAAGAACCCAAACAGAATCCGCTCGGTAAACTTCACCACGCCGAGACGAGATGAATTCAGATGAGATGGGTAGGTACAAGAACATACAAGAAGCAGAGTCACAAGCAGTCCTTTGCATTGCGCCTGGCGTGTCCCAAAAAATTCCATGGAACCATGGCGAAGAGACTTGTGCCTTGGTAGCTAAGCAGGTCTCTCGAGAGCCTGAAAGAGATGTGAGGATTGTCGGTATTTTCCATCGATAGCTATCACAGGTCTTGATTTGCTTTCCAAGATGGGGTAGTTGCCATTGTGTTTTAAACCTTTTTGGATTATAATTATATAGCTATAGTTCGAAGGCTCGATCTCTCAGACAGCCATTTAGACAAGAAACTGTTCTCTTACAGAGACCAGCAAGAGCAGTCGCAGTGCACGCTCAGAGTGTGTTGATAATCTGGCATACAATGTTACACTTGCTAGCAAGTAGACGAGAATTCAAACGATGTGGGTAGGATAAGTAGAGGACAGGATTCGATAGAGCAACAAACTGCTGAGAACTCCAAACAAGGTACCTTGGTACTCTGAGCACGTTCATTTCTAAGGGAGGATTCACCAGGGTTCATGCCTCCGACCAAGGTTATGGGCCCCTCTCCAGGGACCGGACTCTTTGCCTCTCGCCCTTGCTCAGCGTGGGGGCTGGAAGTGGGAATCCTCTGGACTAGTCGGGGCTAGGTTGATGAAGATACCTTTGAAATGCTTTTCATGTTTTTTCCACACATGCTGGTGTCGCGTTCTCCCGTCTCCGGCCATCTACCATTAACTCACATCACAGCTCCAGTCACACAACTCACACAGCACAACTTACACAACTGAACCCAAACACTTTCTGCTGCAGGGTTGTGGTTGTTGTTGTTGTTGTTGTTGCTGCTGCTGGTGGTGGTGTTGTTGTTGTTGTTGTCGTTGTAGTTTCATAGTGCTGGTTCTCCTTAGTCACTGTCACTGGCCCTCCTCGACTCCTCCGCTGCGTTCTACAGCTCTGTAGGTGTCGGATGTTGCGAGGTATTTCGATGACGTGCCGCGCACTAGATGCAACCGTGTGTCACCAAGCCTGAGACTCCCCCGGGGGGACTCCCCCCAGTCCGCTCACCAGCAACACACCGTGTTTACAGAACGCATGCTTCCCATTCCCCCACGGCATAGAGCTCGTTCCGGACCGCAGCAGGGGCACACCCCCTTACAGAGCAACAAAATGCAGCGGAGGAACACAGCAATAGCAGAACCTCCCAGAGAGCAGCAAGCAGTAGCCGAAGAGCGCCGGGCAGCGTCAGACCCTCTACAGAGCAGCAGGTGGACCGCGTCAACGCGAAGGAGTGGTGACGACCAAGGGAAAGTGCGTTTGCGGCTCTGTGCTGTTGTGGAACCGGAAGCACGCTCAGCTCGCGCAACTCAACTCACACGACACACGTTCGGCAACCACTGCTTTCTGTGCGCGAACTAGCGGACGGTGATGTGGACACTTTATTGTCTTCAGTCGCGAGTCTTGATGATATAGACATGGTTGCATCACCACCATCAAGTTACATCACGCATCAAAACGTGACATCATTTGTCGTCCCATCTATGATAGTTCGATTCAGAAACGGGTTCATCTGCAAAGTCTTCTCATTTTTCTCATTATTGCGGTGCCTTCGGACCACTCTGTTCATCATTTGCGTCCACTTGTTTGCTATCAGTCCTCTTCCGTCCGCTTTTGTTCCTTTATGTTATACATTGTTGTGCCTTCCCTGCAACAATCATGGAAGTGGACAACCCCCTCTTGGTAGAGGAAAATAGCCTTCCAAGGGGCCACTGTCCACTTCCATGATTGTTTCAGGAAGTGTAGATGCTATAAAACATCTACAGTATAAACACACAAGTTTGACACATGTTTTCTTTTTTTCTTGAGGAATTGCTCATCAGCGCGGGAGCGCGGTTGCTCAGGGATTCGCGAGCTGTGCTGAGGTGCATGAGCCTCGAGCGAGCAAGAGCCGGTGGCCTGGGATGGAAGTGAGAGATTGATCCCCCAGGAGAATTGGAAGTGAAAGATAGTTTTGAAGTTGACAGATGTACTGTATTGGGAATGAAAGCTTCAGCTTGGCAATTATGAAGTAGTTTGTCAAATCCTTCTACTTGGCAGCAGCTGACCCTGACTCACCAAAGAGGTACTCACGAGAATCAAAAGATGATGGGAAGTCAATGGCTGACCAAGAGGAGGTGCATGTTTCAAGACTTCGCTAGTGGAATTGTGAATTGTGTGTGTACACCTTGGAATCACAGGTTACCTCTTGGTGTTTGATAGGATTGGCAGGAGCACACACACACAGCATCCATGACCCAGCGTGTGCAACGAAGCTGCGGTCATGGATGGGAAGGGAAGGCTGATCACCTTCCTGTACCTGCGGTTTGTGATGGTTTGTGAAGGTTTTAGCCACGCTCCAATCGTAGAGGTCCTCAGGCCGTTGCAGGATGATTCAGGTCGGCAGATGAGAACGTTCGTTGTCGATCTCATCGCTTTTTGGAGTCTTCTGAAACCTTTGGAAGCCCTGGACCTCATTGAGCTTTTGAAACTTGACTCCAATGTCGTGGTCAGACCTCCTGACATGCACTTCCTCCTGGTTTCCTAGGTTTGTTCACCTAGGTCCGAGTGGCGTGCGGCACTCACATCGTACGTGTGCACTTCCTGAGTGTGTCTGGCTTTGTGCCAGCCTGGAGTGAGCTCGAAGAGTGCCCTCCGTGGCCCTGTTGAGCAGGGGTTTGTCTCGTTTCCAACCGGAGAAGGTGTAGCCCGCAGCGAGCGTAGGAGGTTTATGATAATAGCAAACGTTGATTAAGACTTGCATCATGGTGTCCTTTGAGCAGGTTTTTTTGCCTAGGTGCCCGCAGCGGGCGGTTAATGAAGGTGTACGGAGACACTGGGTGATCAATGTGATGGCTTGCTCCACATTGGCTTGGATGCTGGGGGTCCATGTGCGAGAAGATGGCAGGAGAAGATCAATGGACGCCTTGTGGAGATACTGGAGTGCTTTGGCCGACAAAGTTTCACAATTTCAGCATGTTGAATCGAAAAGCATAATTTGGGGCACCTCTCTCCTTGAGTTTCGAGGTGCCTCATTTAGAGTTTTGCACTGTGGCCTAAGTTGCCCAGGCTAGACTTGTACTTTCAATTGTTCTTGTGCAGTGTAGCCAGCCCGAACTCATCTGGACTGAGGCGGAAGTGTGCCAAGTTGAGGAGCCGTGCAGAGCAGGAGGCAGGGCTGCAAACTGTACATTGAAGTCATGGAGTCGCTATTCGGTTCCTGTAAGTCTGAAGCTTCGGTGTCACTATAGGTGTGTTGGTCATGTCATATCATGTCTAAAAGAATTTTGCAATAGTTTTCCTTCCTGAGTGGTTGAAACACCGGTCCAACCGGTCACTTGCTTCAAAAACCTTCAGGAGAAGAACCGCAAAACTTTGCAGGAGGAGTTGGAGGATAGAAAGCTGTGAGCACACGGCAAAAGGAAGGAACTAGCCGACCGAAACCATCTGAAACCATCTGAGGTCAATACTTTGATTCTATCCAGTTTCCATGGACACTATATGGCATGAATGCGACGGACGTCCATGCTACGCATTATAATATAAGTGGATGGATGGGTGGACGGATGGAGGGAGGGATGGAGGGATGGAGGGACGGATGGATTGATCAATCGATAGATAGATACACACATGGTTGTCGATCTAAAGGTCCTAGACAGCATTGTGTATGACGATGACCCGGAACATATCAAAATCTCATTTGGCGAATTTTTTCTCGAGTTGGCGAAAGTAAATTTTTTTTGGCGAAAGATCTGGCGAAAGATTAAATATGTACTTTTGTATGAATGTTCATTTGCTTCCTGAACAGCTGGTGGCAGTGACTCAGAAGTTAGATGAGCTGTGGAAGTTAGATAGCCTGCTGCTGCGGCTGCTACTACTACTACTACTACTACTAGCACTAGCACTACCACTACCACTACTACTACTACTTCTTCTACTACTTCTACTACTTCTACTACTTCTCCTACTACTACTACTACTATTCCTGCTCCTGCTTTGGGGGGGTGGCTTTGCCACAAAACTCTACCCCGCAAAACGCGACAGTTTGGCGGAAGTTCAGCTCAAGATTGGCGAACGTTCACCCTGCCACATCTGACCCCCAGCCCATTATGAGTAAGTCTGAGTGACCGGCTATCAAAAGAGACGTACAGGGTGTCAACAGTTAAGTAGAAGACACATGCTGACAAACAGTGAAGTTTCTATTTTGTGTTTGCCAGTAAAGAAGAAGCCATTGACGTGAACAAAGCACAACATACATGGCACACATAAGTACAACGTACTTCGGCGAAAGATAAAACGCAGGAAGGCGACAGTTTGGCTAAAGTAATTTTTTTTGGCGAAAATGACGGATCCCGGATAAAGGAATTTAGATCAACTCCCACACATATATATATATATATATATCGCAACGGCATTTACAGACCCCCACAGCGAAGTTGGGGACGAACTCAACCACTAAAGATTGAGGGCCAACGGCCAACTTAGGTGTCTCTGGACTAAAGTCGGGTTTGTCCTGTCATTCACACGAATTTATGGCCTTACAAGAAACAACATATATCTTGAACTTTGTTGCAACCTCATAAAGAATCCGTCATCAGCTCGACCAATCCGACGCCAAATCCTTTATGCGCCCAACCCCCCCTCAAAGCTGCAGAATTTGTAGAACCAGCTCCAGGGACTATTAGTAGTTCAGTGCAAGTGATGGGACTATGATTGCATTCAGTCGTCCCTTGCAATGGATAGAAGATGCTAGTTCATTCAAGACTCTAAGCGCCGACCCTGAATGACTCTCGCAGACGGACTCTCGGTGCAGGAGTTGCGACCGCGATGCGAAGAGTTGCAACGAGAGGTGGGGCAATTGGCGCCCTATGCGTATCCATTTGTACCCCAAATGAGACCAAACTGTAGCTTTGTGTGAGGTTGGCTTAGGGTTTGGGCCCACGCTTTCTTTCAGGAATGACTTTCCCAAACAAATATCAGAACATCGCCTGGCATCAAAACACGACCAAGTTTGTATTTCATGACTTTTGCAACTTTTGCCCAATCACCGCTTTGAACCCTGCAAACCAATGATAACCACACGACAAGGCTTGGATTCGACATAGCTGATAGGGCTCAAGGGTTTTGCTGACATCACAATTCAATCATCAAAAGGCCAACATCAATACGAAAACTCACATTCTCATTTGTCCACATCGAACACTGCCTGCCGCATTGAGCACTTGTTGTTGGTCGAGGTTTGTGACCTGCGAGCGGCGCATGAGAAGTTAGCTGAGGAGACGTTCCTGAAAGTGGTGAGGGGACGAACGTGGTGGGAGATTCCTGAAAGGGTGTGATTAAATCCTCCTTTCACCACCCAGTTGGTGCACAGACAGATATTTTGTTGAATGTGTATATAAATCTTTTGAGAGATCCTCAAAACCAGCAGTCTGCAACTCGCCTTTTTCTTTGCAAAGAGATTGGCTGCTGAGCTGCTGAGCACAGCCGCTGTTGCCCCCCAACAGGATCGACAAGAGGCACTGCGCCGCAATGGCGAGCTGGCCAACATACAACAGCAATGCTGGGCACTGAGAGTTCCTGAGCTCCTGTGCACCTCCACTGCTGCACTGGAAGTGTTGCGTCAACTGCCCCTGACAATTGCTTCAACTGCCCTGACGCTGACCTCTTCCTTGCGTGCTCTTTCTTGATATTTGGGCTGCAGATGGCACCCTCTTCATGAATGGTATAGTGACCCTGGATGGAACGTGAATCCTGGATGGAACTGGAATTGCATTTTGACTTTTATCCATTTGCGACCTCCATACTCTATATCCCTTCGTTAGTTTGGTTTCGCTAGCATTGGCGTGGGGATTGCAAAAGGGAAGGGCTTTGCCCACGAATTGCTTGCTTGTACGCCTCGACACTAAATCACAGCAAGCAACTGGGTGGTCATGCATGGCTGCTTCTCCCATGCTCCCCTTTGGCCCAAGCATGTTGATTGCTGCACTTTTGGCACAGTGTCAAAGCTGATGGCCGGTCGCAAGTTGCCATGGCTTGCCAGCGTTCGAAGAGGAGTGGTGCTACTATTTTCATTTATTGACCATTTGCACGCTTGTTGACTCTCTTGAGGCAAGTCACTTTACCCATAGGAAGAGTTGGCAGTTTGCATACAATAAATCAATAACAGCTGAACTTATGTTTCATGCTCCTAGAATGCAACTGTTTATATAAGTGCACTGTGCACTCATGCAAGCCGGATGAAATGAAGATGGAACCAGGTGCTTCTCTTGAGTTCAGTTTTGTTGACTCTAATTTCAACAACATTGTCAGAATCTTGCAACCATTTGATGCAAGTTGAGTGTATATCGACTGTGGCTGTATCTAAGCTGGTGTTGGACCTGCAAATTCTCAACAATCAACATGTCAACCGTTCAAATGCCAACGACCACTGCAGAGTTGCTCGAGCACGCAGTGCTGTGTACTCGTTCCTGCCGGGTCGGACACGCACATCGACACCTGGGAGATCATGTGGTAAAGATGGAGGAAAGCAGGACGTTGGAGGCCATCGCCAAAGGAAAGGGAACCGCCCAAAGACCCCTACAAAAACATACAAACACCCACCAATGGTTCAATTGAAGAGCCAGGTGTCAACTTGGTTACCTCAAAACAATGGCCTTCGACAACAGACCCCCAAAACATGCGCACAAATGCCACACATGCCATGCATGCCACACGCGCACGTGAATATGTGGTGGGATCAATGGTTCATCCAACTTCATGTCATGTGGGCCAAAGTGCGTCGCTTGAGGCAGCCTCGCTTGGCCACATCACTCTTGGGAAGCTTGGCAAGCACGGCCTCCGACGCTTAACGTCGGAAGACCACCCGTTGGCACCGAGTTCACGAGCACCTGAAGAGGTCGTAGCACCGTTTGTGGCGCCATCACTAGACATGAACGCAATGTGCGTGTGTTTTTTTGTTTCCTGAAAGACTTCCCAGGAAGGCTGCAAGGAGACCAACTACCAGGAGGCGCTCTGAACTGTTTGGAAGACATGCAAGTGCAACAGGTCGACGCTCAGAAGGGTTGCAACAGTGAGAACGGAGAAGGGTTGGTGGGACATGGCCAGATTGTAACATTGAATATGGTAACATGGATTTCCAAGTATGCTTTCTTTCAAACTGTGGCTGGTGCCTTAACAATTCCAGCCTCTGGAGGACCAACAAGTTTCTACCAAATTCTAAACAATATGATATGAACATTTGCTCTAACTGTGGATTCTTAACAATTGTGTGACTTTTATTAAAGAATAAGTTTGACTTTTGAAGTGCTGCCAGATCCTTGCAGCTACCGTGCACACTGAGGAAGCTAATGTTTTTCACTTTACAGCTATCATCTCTGCCTGTGGCGACTCGGCTTATTCCAGGGCGGACCTGATGATTCTTTTGCTGAGTTGAACTTGTGCGCCCTCTTGCGTTGAGAAGCGAGGCAAAAACTCCAAATGGGAAGCTGCCCTGTTCTTCATGAAGGATATGGCAGAGTCTCAGGCAGGTTGGTGCACCTGTTTCGAAGAAGAGCCGTCACATAAGGAATATGTCTTCGCTGTCGCATGGCCACACCGAAGACCACGTCTCTCAACCGGATGATCTGAGGTGCTGGCCAACGAGGTGACTTACAGTACAGCAAAGAAGGCCTGTGCTGAAGCCCACCCAACAGCAAAGTGGAGAGAGGCAATTCATTTACTCAACGAAATGCCTCAGCTTCAGATCAAGCCGATGCCCAGCAGAAATATGTGAAGTTCATTCGTGCATTCCATTCGTTGTTCGTTGAGGGTTATAAACAACTGCAAGCCGAGAAGGTTCTACCCGCCTCTTCAGAACCGAGGAGTCCTGTCAGGTCTTTCTGTACTTTCACGTTTGGTGCTTTCACCTGCTGCTTTCACTTTCACCTGCTTTCTATAGATTCCATCGTAAATCATCTTAGGGATGTCTTCAGCAGCTGCTCAGCCATCAGTGGAACTGCCACACAGGGCTTGTGGCAACATGCGACGCTGGTACTCTTTGAGATGGACAACTCCAGATATTTGGACATAGAACAGTGAACAGCGTCGCACTGCAGAACTTTTCTTCACTTTGTCCGCTTTGATGACCCTCTGTTCTAGGTGGAGCGAACGATAGGAAGATGTTTTGGCCGTTCCTTTGTGCTGCCCAGGAATCCAGTCGAATGAGCTGACCAATTCCGCAATCATCAGTGCTTGCGAGAAGGGTAGACAATGGACATATGCAATCTCCAGCTTGCTGCAACTGCTACATTCTTTCACAGGAGACGTGATCACCTTCAGCACAACCCTCAGTGCACTGAAGACGGTGTGGGAATCTGCATTCAACTTACTGGGCATGATGCTCGCGCGCCAGGTAGTACCAAATACATTCACCATGAATTCAGTAATGGCAACGCGGAGTTGTGGGGGGCCAATGGCAACGACCGCTTATGATTTTGCATGCGCCGGAGCTCCAGCCGCTGATCGATGAAATTAGCTACAACTCGGTGATGACTGCATGTGAGGAGATCGAATTCCATCCAATACTTTTGTTGGGGTGTTCTTTCCTTTATGGGGATTCTGATGGGTTGAGCAGACTTCAACAAATGCTCTAAGTGAGGAAGACGGACACCTTCGTTCTGGTCGCCCCGTCCACCTCTCCCCAGGAGGCACAGCATTGGAGCCTTGCACTGGACCTCCTGGGATCGATGATGCAGCGTTTCCTGCAGCCCGACGAGGCCGGTCGGCGAGTCGGCTGGCCCTTGCAAAAAGAAACACGACGCCGTAAGAGTACGTTTTGCGTTCGCTTGGTGTTTCTTTTTTTTCTTGTCCATCTATTTATTGTAGCTAGGTCAAAGACGAGGGGCGGATGATCCTCCTATTATCAAGGGGTTCAAATAGTTTATTTAGATGAGAGATGGTGAGAGCGGATTGTATGCATGATGGATCATGATGGTATGTTATGGACACGACCACCTCCTTTCCAAAAAGCAAAGTGAGGAGCTTTCAACATCACTAGTTGTGTGAACAAGAAACGTGACGTGGGTCCTTTTCTGTAAAGCTGTAATTTCCCTCATCGCAGAGCAACAATCCTCCCGGCATATCACGGAGGCGTAGATATAACTATAAAGATCGATGAGTCGTTGGCCCTGCGGGCCTTGTGGGGCACAACCACTCATCAACCTATCTAGATCCTGTCCAGGTGACTTATAGCTCCATGGTCTCCGGCTATGAGCGCAGCCAGTGTTGGCGTGAAGCGCTGCACGCCCTGCGCTTGCCCCGCGACCGCATGGGCATCACTTGGACCTCGGCGGTGACCGCATGTGAGGCCTCGAGCCACTGGCAAGCCCCTCGGAGCCAGTGGCGAAGATCCCGAAGTCACGGAGCTGGCGATCACCGCCTCGGGGAATTACTTGTTGGTCGTTGGAGTCGATGTGGGTGAAATATGGCGAAATGCTACCTTGCTACATGTCGGGACGTTGCCATTTGCAAAAGATAGGCTGTCAAGCCGCCTGAACGAAATATGCCCTTGAAACAATTTGAGAGACACTGGGAGGTATGCGAGTCGTTCATTTGTTACACAGGCCGTCGACCGATATAGCACGCAGGCAGTGGTGTTCCATCGATTCCGTTCCACCCAGGCGGTCTTGCAGCTCCTGAGCCATGTGCTGAGCGACAGACTGCGCCTAGACACGTTGTTGGTCGCTGCAGCGCTTCGCTGCTTCGCCAGGGCCAGGCAATGGCAGAAGGCACAGCACTTCGCTGAGCTGTGGCAGAAGGCAGGAGGCGAAGAGGATGTGGTTTGCAGCCCAGCTGAGATCCGACCGGACCGAACCACGCGTTTGCAGCGAGGGACAAAGGTGGGACTCGTGCGACTCAAGGTGCGGAAGCCCTTGCCCAACCTAAGGCTCAAAACCAACATTCTGGTGGCAGTGCCAGCTGTCAGAGCAAACATAGAAATCTTGAATAATATATATATATATAATTTTATATACTATATATATATATATATGCATATAATGGAAGAACTAACTCTATTCTTTGAACATTACAGCAGTTTGTGAGGTATGGCAGCAACACTTGCTGCGTGTCATGGAGCGGGGCAATTCATCGAATCTTTGGAGCTGATGGGGAAGATCAGCCCAGCTGCAGTTCGGAACTGCTGCTCTTCGCCGGACAAAAGGGATGCGGTGCCTTCAGCTCAAGGGTACTTGGGTGCTCCAGCTTTTCTGATGTCCATGGCTGGAGCGCGACAAACAACCAGAGCGGTCCAACGGTTGTTTGAGTCAGACCCTGAACAAGGAATCACTTAACAAGTTGCTAAGTTTCCCCCAAAATCGAGAAACCAAATCATTAGTGCGTGAGCTATCCTACGTCCCAAGCAGTAGCTACTTAAGCTACTAGCTACTGTACCTCTTCTACGAGCTACCTAGCTACTACGCATACGGCCTAATCCCCCAGGCAAAAAAGAGGAATTGAGGCACAGGGCGCCGCAGAGCTCCCAAACCGGCAGCTTTCTTAACAGTGAGCTAGCGAGACCTCATGCTCCATTGAAGCAGACCGTCCGCCCCTCATCTTTAATAGGCTCTGTCTGGCAGGCCGAGGTTTGGTGTGTTTCATCAAAAGTAAAGGTCCAAGAATCAGAGCCGCTGGGCGAGTTGGTCATCGGCTTGGGTACAAGCTCAAGGGAGTCCACGAGAACGCAATCCTTTGAGGTGGTGTCGGTTAGTATTATTTGCCTTTCAGCTGAGGTGGTGTGGCGCAGCAAGCCTTGCAAGATCGAGATGTCGAGCTGCGCCAGTGCATGGGCCCAGCTGCAGTCCAACAGTCTCGTAACGTAGGCCGTTGGCGCAAAAGAAATTCTGTTGCGAGCGTACTCAGAAGACCAGCCGGTTGTGCCAGCAATTTGTGTCGGAACCCTTTTTGCATCTATGCCATTCTGCCATATTCTCCCCTGGTTGGCTTGAGGTTGCAAGAGCAACAGGCGCGCTCTGAAGAACAGCCTGAGACTCGGACATCTCGGGAAAGAGGAATGGGGAAAGAGTTCGGATCAACCCCCAACTGGCACGAGATCTACTTCGCCTCGGCCACTCTGCACTCGCCACATTCGCTTCATGGCCGGCGAACGAGTTCGGCCGATCTGCGAACTCCAAGCTCGCAACACTGAGGTGGAAGGCTCAGATTGTGAAGCTGGTGGAGGAGATGCGAAGGGCGGAGCAGAAGTCCTCGACCTTGGCCAAGGACCAGTGAGATGAATTTGCTGTGAAGCAAGATCACTGGGTGGGAAGAAAATATGGGAGCATGACAACTCAATATTCAACATTGGTCCGGAGTCCTTTGGCAATTCTAAAGGATTCCAGTTACAGTACTTGTTGCATGTTGATGCCAAACTCGTTGCTGACATTATCGTCTTGATACCAAACTTGTTGGTGACACTTGACGTCTCTTAGGGTTTCCTAATAGCTCCTCTCAAGGAGCTGGCAGCTTCCAAAGGGGAGCTGCAACGCCTGAAGGCCGGTGGTCAGGATGTGGTTCGGCGCTACGAGGCGTGAGAAAGGGCTGGCGGGCTGGCTGACTTGGAAGAAACGATATATGATGATATATGTATATATATATATATTTTACTTTGCACATTTGCACAACCTATAATTTATCATATAGGTAAGCATAGTTTCAAGAGGTGTTTCCTGCTGATATAGGGCTTGAGGATGAAACTGGATTTAGGCAATTATCATTCTGCTTTTCCAAAGCCAACTGTGATGAGTCCACTCACTTTCTGTGAATCTTGATTGTTCTGTACCAGTTTGAAAGGAGGAAAGCGGCCGCCGATTGGAACTGGAAGAGCGTTGCTTGCAACTGGAAGAAAAGGCCGGTGAATGGTTGCCTCTCTGGCACTTGTGCGTGATGCCTTTAAATCTACCTTGAGGATTCTTGAGGATCGTGCTTATCAACACCACAGTCTAGAGCTTCAACAGCTATCTCACTCCTGTTTACTCTAGCTGTTGACATGCTTCATCCGGATACCGTATATATCGTACTTGAATGTACTCGACAGATAAAGCATGCTGCATGAAAGGACTTAAACATCTTGGCTTCTGCGCCAGTTAAAAACTCGCGAGCAAAGAACTCGCAATGATGCTGACTGCGCACACAAGCTGAAGCAGTGCCAGCAGGCCGGGTTTGTCATCTTGCTTCTGGATTCACGCTGTGAACAGCCCTAGTAGATGGAGACTAGTCCCTCTTGCAGAGATGACAAAACATCACCTGGTCTTACCTGGCGAATCATAGAAGAGCCAGCTCAATCGTAATTACGTCACTTGAGGCAAAAGAGGTGGCCGAACAGCAAGCCAAAGAGAATGAAGAGTCAGTGGCTTAAGTTTTCATCGGTGATGGCGATGTTTTCAGCTGCCGGCCACACACCGAAAAATCCGAAAAGGAAGATGATGAAAGATGTGTCTTCCCAGACCCGAGACAAAGCTGGTTTGTCAGTTCACAAGGATAGACGTGAACTCAAACTCGAAGACTATCCAAGACTCACGTTCTTGGCTTCTGAAGCCTTACTGGATACCCAATTGATTGTCTACTCGTATTTGAGTGAACACTTGCTGGACAATGCATGTGAAGGTCTGGGAAGCTTTGTTGGAGACCCAACAGTTGCACCGAACATTTCTCCCTGACCTCATCCTCAGGGTTTTGCTAGTAGCTTCTTGCTCCGTTCGTAGCGAAGCCCTTTGTTCCTAGTAGCTTCTTGTTTCTATATAGTAGTATGGCCAGGAGCTACAAGTAGCTTCTTGCTCCTAGTCAGTTTTGTGTTGGCCGTCTGCGTTAAGCACGAAGGCGAAGCCAGAAAGCTGCTGAACGGCTGGAAGAGGTCTGGTTGCTGAACTGAATTGAGAGCACTTGTGCTTCAGGGCTCACTGTTGTGCTACACGGAAGAAATTGGGAATCGTTTCACTCAAAAAGCCAAGCCATCGTTTCACTGGGAATCGTTTCACCTGTAACAATCAAGCTTTCTGGAGTATGTCTTTGAAGCTTCCTTGGGAATCTACCACATTCTACCCCAGAACCTCGAGGTGTCGTTCGCGGGTGTGGTGCTGCCTTCATCCGACGACTGCGTTGTATTTCGTGTATTTGCTCACAATCGAGACTACTTCAGAAAACATCAGAAAACCGATATCAAAGCCACGAAAACCAGGCTTCGGACGTTGAGGCACCAAGGATCACTCACACCTGTCAGGTGGAGTCAAGGCAGAAAGACCTGGAGGCAGAGGTGCAGAGGCTGGGTGAGACGTTCGGCAACATGATCTCTCTCTCTCTCTCTCTGTATATAATTCTATGTATGTATATATATCTTTAGTTATTTCATTTGTCCCGGTTCGCCGTTGGTTGATTCGTTTTTATTTTCATTTTTTCTTTTAGAAGTAAATTGTTATAAACTATTGTTAGGGAAATGGGTAGCAGATTTGCAACAGATACAATCGTCACAGGGCTAGCATCGAATTCCGCAACGGACATCTCCCCAAAAGCTTCTAGCCAATGGTACCCAAAGTCACAAAACTGCATCCCCATTACCAGAGTAGATGAGTTCCATTCACTGCTGAAAGGCTCAAGCTGCAATGTTCAGAAAAGAGCCGGCGCATTGAGGAATTGGAGGCCTCTTACTAGGGGGGCTTGAAACCAGGATAATACAAGGAAAGCGGGCAAATCAATCCAAGGTTGTAAAGATGGATCATTGATTTGTCAAGATCACAGTCTCCATTGTTCGTCGTTGACATTGTCCGATTCATTTGTGAGCCACGACTCCCGGAAATCCTGACAGAATGAATTATACAACATAATTCAACTACTACTATGAGGTATTATGCAAGTTGGCTAAGAAGAGAGTGGCAATTGAGTGTGGGAAACATTTGTGCTGAGCTTCATTCTTTGCACCAGCTTCCTGGACGTGCACACACAATCTTTAACAAGCGTGGCACATGCTTGTATGGGCTGGCGCATCAATAATGGCCATCAGATAGGATCCAGTGGCCGGAGATTGCAGCCTTTTGGTTTGTGACGTGTTTTTCTGCCTTTTGGTTTGGCTTCACGCCTGGACCTACGTCTCATAACCAAGCTATATACGTCTCATTTTCAGGCTGCATCGGTGCAAGAGATGGAGCCGCTCGGGCCCTCGCCCTCAGGGCCTTCATCAGGGCCCTCAGGGCCTTGTTGGCTCTTCATGATGTTGCGTTGAATTGATGAAGCTCTTCATATTTCCTTCACAAGCCTTTTTAGCATTTCATTGATGTCACCACCCAAAGAGAAGCATTGCGTCCTTTGGTGTCTAAGGCCAAGCGGGCCGCCACGGCCGCCGATTCCCAGAAGGTGGATTTGGGCGGTCTTCGACGGTGAATTCGAAGCTGTCTACTTCTTACACTCCCAACAGTGTTGAACTTGACATCAAGCATGATTCGATCAAGGGCGCACAAATCCTCAAGCTTTGAGCTAGTGGTGATCAAGGGACTCACTGCTTCGTCTGGCTCTCTCTTCGCCAACCCGGCTCCTTTGCTGTGAATTTCGAGATAATATGGCCACTCTCAGCCTCAATTCGTTGTTTGCCACACTCACCGAAAGTATCCAACAGCACTCTTGCAGAAGCACACCTGTCGCCAGTCGTCCTGGGACCGCCAGCAGCGCTGGCAGTGCCAGCGTAGGCACAAGCAGTTCATCCCTTAGCGACAACCGAAGATTCTTTGTGAAGCGCGTGAGAACTGTAAAATCATCATCGATTGGTTTGCGTGATTTTGTATGGTCGGTGCAGATTGCACAAGTCTTGGTGATTGCCCGATGTGCGATGAGCGTCTCGGGTGGATACTCAGACTGAGCGTCTCGTGTCCCAGGAGTTGGTGCTGGAGACTCCAGGAGCCCCGTGAGTTGGTGAGAGGGTCAAGGAGTCATAAAGTTTAAAGACATATATAAACCACTCAGTTTAAATCACATACACCTTGAAAAGCCTAGAGCTCCAGGAAGAGCAACAAGAATTCATGCCTAGAAGATCGGTCAAGACTTAGTGATCCTGGAGTTGAGGAAGCTCAGAACGCAGCCGCCCGCCTTTCAGAGACCTGACCTTAGGCTGATGGTCTTCGACAAAAGACGCAACGACATGGTCACATGGTCAGATCATTGTCCTGTGCAAGCTTGTCAAAAAGATCAAAAAGGGAAACATATCACCGGGACCGAGATAGCCATACTTGCATACACACACATATATACTGTATATATATATATAATATTGCCAACATGCGTAAACGAGTAATCCAAGATTGTCCCGTAGTTTGATTTCGGCCTGGAAACAGCTATATAGACCCTAGGTCATGGTGAGCGCCTGCCTCCAGGCAGGATCCATCAGAAAGGATTGCTGGGAAGCTGCCAGGAAACACGAGTTAGGAGACTTTCGAATCACGAGTTCTGATCCTGAATTTGCTTGGTATTCTGAAGGTGCGATTCGCCGGGGTGGAAGCGTACCTGTTCGACGATCCCAAGGCTAAGATCCTTTTTTTGGGGGGATCCTCATGTCAACATCACTGTGGACATGATCATCGTTTGCTAATAAGTGTCCCACACATTTCTCTTTAATCTATTGTGCAATATGTACATAGAAATGATTACTGTATACAGATTATATGGCTATATATATATATATATTTGTCGTATCCATATCCATAAACAGTTGGTCCATTTCTTCGACCTAGAGCGGTGGCCCAGCACCCTGAGGGCCTCCTCCGCGCGCCAACCTTCAATCCCGGAGCATCAGTCCGAATGCCTCAGCATCGCAGAGGCGGACGCTGAGTGCACGAGTGCTGCCTAAACGGGTTGGGATTCTTAGGAGAGGATGTTCCTAGTAGCTTCTTGTTACTAGTAGTAAATAGTAGTAAGGCCCGGAGCCCCTAGTAGCGTCCTTGCTCCTAGTGCTAAGGCCAGGAGCCCCTAGTAGCGTCCTTGCTCCTAGTAGTAAGGCCAGGAGCCCCTAGTAGCTTCTTGTTCCTAGTGTTAGAATCTGCGATGTTTGCAGAAGGACCTTGCATGTTTGCAGGACACCACCCAGTGCCCGGACCAAATCACCTCAAACCGAGAGGCTCGGGGGCCCCAGAATGAAGCGAAGCAGACCTTGGCAGTCTGTCGGAGATGTAACTCGCAACTTTCTTGATGCCTTCGGGCCTCGCTTTGCAGGCCTGTCAGCCAAAGCAGCTATGGCAGCTGTGGAGAGGAAAGGGTTTGTTGGTGTTGCAGGGTCTCCAGTTGGTTTATCAATTTCGGAGCTGAGCTCGACCTGTCCCTCTGGGTTCGGATCTTTTCCAAAGCCCCAGAACGCTACCAGCCCGCAGATTGTTAGCTCAGAATGCGCGTTCTATGTTTCGACTTGCTAGACTCCTCTGCTTGCAGAAGCTAGCTACTGTAGACGCTACAAAAGACCAGATCCAATTTGATTTTACTTAAACTTACGACTCGAGAGTTCTGCCTCCTCCGATTCTTGGTATGTGGTTCTTCAACTTGGGTTCTTTGCCTTTGAGAACAAGAAGCTACTAGGGGCTACTAGTAACAAGAAGCTACGAGGAACATGGGGTTGCCACCGACCCGGAGGGCCTGTCTCTTCAGGATGGCTTTGATGGCATCCCCACGGACTCGGAGGACTCCTCCGAGGAGGAGGCACCGTCCGCGAGGACGGGAGGACGCGTGGAGCGGACGAGCTCGTTCCGGTGAAGAACAGAGCACGGTGAGATGGAGCGACCCCCAGCACAGCTCTCATTGCACTTCAAAAGGTGGATTAACACCATTTTGATGGTGATATATTGTGGTCTCAGTGAGGTTTCGGTTCGGTTGGAATCGGTTTGAATGTTTAATTGAATCTTCGAATCGGTTCGGTTTGGTTGAGGAAGCTTTTGTTCATGCATTTTCGGTTCGGTTCACGGTTCGTTTCGGTTCGGTAAGGGATAAGTTACCCTGTGAGACAAGACAAGAAATAGATAAGACAAACAAGACCAGAGAAGACAAAACAAGACATGATGTGATGTGACATGTCATAGCAAATCAAGATCTACTTGGTAGATTTCCTGTCCAATATGCTTTCTAGACCGCCTGGAAAAAGCATATTCACAAACAGCTGTCTTTTCCTCAGCTTCTCATGGCTCAGAGGTTGTCTTGACTTACTTGTTGTCGACACGATGTCCCTCATGGTGCCTTCGTACATGATGCCAGAGCAGCTGCGCTTGGCTCGTGTGCAGCTTTGTGTGGGGCTGTTCCTGTTCAGACCTGCAGCGTTCAGCCCTGCAGCAGCGCAACCGCACGAGCAAGCAGAGCGGAAGAGCGGAAGACCTCGTAAGGGCACAGCTGTGGCTGTGCAGGGCACAGGCAAAAGTGGCCAGTGTCGTCAGGTGGGGGTTGAATATGCTTTTTTCTGCTTGATGCAAATGCATATTTGGCTGCCTAAAGTCCTAAAGGTGTTTATGATGGGCCGCCTTCTGTTCTGAGTGCTTAAATGCTTTTTGCGAATCGGAAAAAATGCATTTTGGAGTTGCCCTGCACATGGCGCAGGCGGACCAGCAGATTCAATATTTGCAGAGCCGCCCTGATGTTGCTTGCTTGACGAAGACTTCCATGTGTCGCTTGACCAAAGAGATCTTGCAGACCATCGTCAAGGAGCGCAACAGTCAGAGAGACCCATGGCTTCCGTGCAAGGAAAACTCCTTGGCTGAGCTCAAGATCTCCGCGGCAGCTCTAGCCGTCCTCTCTCATGCCGCTGAAGCATACGTGGTTCAGAGGCTGGTGCAGGGCAATGTGCTCGCCGCTCACCGTGGGAAGAAGACTTTGACTGAGAAAGACCTTCAAACTCTGCAGACAGTGGAGGAGGTTGCGGCTGGCCATGTTTGCAAGAAGCCGAGAACACAGTGAGGGCGGTTTTTGGGTCGATGGCCTAGGGTGTCAATGCTACGCATTGTTGTAGGGATTTGTGTCAAGATGATGCTCTTGAGCTTGAAAATGTGCTAGATTGCATTTGTAGTGAGCACGCTTCTTGAGCTTCTTGAGCTTTGTCAGTGTGTACGCTTCTTGTCAGACATGCTAGACTGCATTGTAGTTGTGTCGAAGGGATGCATTTTTTCAATATGCTTTTTGCAGCAGTTGGTAAATGCACATTGCACATTCCAAGCCTTGCGTTAGCCTTACTAGACTTGTGATGCTTGGTTACTTACATTTGGTTGCACGGACTAGAGGAACATGAACACTCTTGTGCCGTTGATTTTAGGAGCTCGAGAGCTGTCCAGTAATGTAGATGTTTTTTGACCCCATGTGCTACAAATGCCTGCTGCCGCAGAAAGAAGCTGGGTGCACAGGGAATTCTGGCCGGCAAGACCAGGAGTGCCTGTGCGGTTTTGTAGAAGGTGCAACGCAGTTGAGCCAAGTCTAGAAGAAGTACAGAATGTGATCGATCGTGGTGGCAAACCACGCCGACACTGGAAAGGAGCTTGCGGCTTCGCCAGCACCAGTACCAAAATGCGTTTTCCATTGTCCAAAAAAAGCATTTTCACACGAAAGCCACCGATGACTCCACCTTCCTTAAATGCTTTTTTAACCAGAAAGAAAAAGAATATTTGTAGTTGACTCACTGCAGCAAGGTTCGCAAGCAAGTGGAAGCTGAGATGTTGCACTATGAGCGCCTGAATGTCACAGGAGAAAGCCCTTTGTCTTGGTGGCGCAGCCATGAAGGACAGATGCCAGTGCTCGCCCAGTTTGCGCAAGCGGCTCTTGGAGTGCCTGGCTCCAGCGCAGCTTTGGAACGGCTTTTCTCGAAAGCCGGTTTGTTCATCACCAGGCGCCGCCCGCGCTTGAAGCCGGGCCGCGCCAGTGACATGTTGTTTGGGCACGCCAATGTGCAAATGCTTCTGTGACCTCGGACAGCCCTCGAAGAAACGTTGCGGATCTCGGAGCAGGGGGGAATTCCGGTTCGTAATTTTTTCCGGTTCGGTTGTGATGGGATAATTGACGGTTGTAATGATTCGGTTGATGAAAAATTTCGGTTCTTGACATTCACGAGGTTTCGGTTCTGAACAAACGGTTCCGAATCGATTCGGGACCCTTCCTGCTGTGGTGATCCTATCAATATCCATGTTATTTTTTCCGTTGTCGACTGGCCAACAGTTTGCCATAGTTTGCTTCTCCTTGCTTGTGCAACATGCACAGGTCTTGACTGGCGTGAACACAGCAGCTTGAGTAGTCATTTTTTTTCGTCATATGGCATGGTGCAGTTTGCAACTGTTTAAATGATTCAGTGTCATACGATTGTCGTCATTTTGTTTCAGACACCCCGATGTTTGTGCTTTTTGTAGGCAGTTTGTTCCCAATCTGAGCATTCTAGAACTGTTCCGTATCATGTGGAACATGACCAGTCAACTCAGCAGCCATACTCAATGGATTTGCATGCACGAGCGATCATCTCCACCGGAAAAAATGAAGAGATTCACGAGGTTGACACTTCGATGTTCTTATATAGGTGTTCTAAGATGTTCACCTTGGAAGCTATTAGGTTGGAGACCATCGCTATTAGGTTGGAAGCTGTGGAAGATGTTCCGCTGAAGCTGGTCTTCACATGAACCGCAAGCCCTAAGATTCTAGCGAGCCGGTGGACGAAGGTTCCGAGAGGTCAATGGCCAGCGGAAGAATGGAATGGATGTAGCCGTATGCGGTGTTGCGTATAGCTATCCTGTTACAGCAGCTTGTAAACATAGACTGGAGCCTTTGATTTCATCTATACAGTGGGAGCAACGTAATTACATGGTCTTTGTAAATGCTTTTGGCCTTGCATGCGGATTGCTCAAGGGGGGATCGGTTTCATCAATCCAACTTCACACAGCAGAGTCCTTGCTTTTTCTCTGATTCCATGATACAAAGCTGCCCACTGGAATCAACACATGGCTTCCAAGTACACCAAGCCAGCGTGAATGATACAAAAGCTAGCCAGCTGTAGAATTACTCTATTCCTGGTCTTTGAACCTCCTTGCAGCCCATTGCCTTGGGTGGCATGACGGAACCTTGGGCTTGTCAGTGCAGATGTCCTGGCTGACTGGCATGTAAGTGTCCACCTTTGCGAAGAATCACCTGCTGTTTCATTTAGAAACAATATGAAACAATCTGAGCTTTCTTTCTCCTCAACCAAGTCAATACGTATATGCGTGTTTTTGGGTTCACAATGCACCGTCCTTGACTTGCTTATAGCAGATGTAGTCAATTTGTGCTCGATGGTGGTCTCAGGCTTTGGGTGCTATGTGGCTATGCATTAAGAACGTGGGGAATCATAAATGGGTGTGTATCAAACTAGGGAGACCTCCCAAAGGTCCCTGGAAGAAGGAACATAGATCAAAACCCGTTGGTTGGGGGTCTCCCTATCAAAATACACACCCAAATAGGTCCGGTGTGTGATGTGCTGACATTCTTTCCTTTTGGTGTTTGCAGTCCGCCCATCCCTTTGGACATAATTGGTCAGAATGCGCTCAGGAAGCAAAAAGAAGCTCTGAGACTGAAGAAGTGCCAGGGGCCGAAGAATACTCTATTGGCAGTGCTCACGTTGGGGCTGGAGCTCCAAAAGAATGGCACATTTGTGCACACAAACGGAACTGCCTGGAGGTACACACACTTATGGATATGCGTACTGAACTGACAGCGGTGCCACACGCCGGCCTAGGGTTCCATTTCCTAAGAGTATCAGTAGGAAGCCATCGAATCCTGGAGGTCTTAAAAGGAAAGGAGGCCCAAAGCACAAGGTCGAGGTCGGCGATCAGGTCGAAGTGACGGCGTGTCGTGCGTGACTGCGGCAACATGAGGTACCAAGTCTTGAGGTTCTAGGCTTGGTCTCTTGCCATTCGGAAATAATGGAAAATCGCAGGTACGTCTGGCTGATCAGGCCAGATATCAGCATGGAGCTTGACCCTCTCCGTTGGATCACCAGTCAATTCCGTGGGTGATCTTATCCTCTCTGAAACTGTTGGTCCTTTTTGACCACGAACCCCTGCTGAGTAAAAACACAATTCAAAAGAATCCCTGTGACTACAAGGGGCACACACACACGCCTCCCCGAGGGGAGGCGTAAAGCTAAGGTGAGGGCCAATGTGCACGTGTGCGCGCACAAGACAAAAGAATGAAGACATGACAGGAGGACGAGACGGGACAAAGGTGCGTGTGGTTGAAATGAAAGGGGAACCAAGTGCACAGGGACACCCGATGAAGCCCACCTCATTGCAAAGACCTGGGCGACCTGAAACCTGTGTTTAAAGGTATGTAGAAGTGCACGTACACACTAAGGCCGGGACCAATGTGCACGCAAACGAAGACAAGGATGAGATGAACAGACGTGAAGACAGGAAGACATGAAAGAAAAGAGGAGAAAAAGTGTGTGAAGGGGAAGGGATGAAAGGGGAACCAAATGGAGGGGACGAGAACCAAAGAAACCAAACCTCATTAGAAGCACCTAAGAACCTGCCTCGTTTGAGTGTAAGCGCTGTGTGTGCACCTGAGGTTGGGACAGGTTCCAATGAACCTTGAACAAACTTCGGTCGCTGCGACCACGTACGGCATGCCCGAGGGCGGCCACCTCTGACCGCTACGGTCACGTAAAGGCGTGAGCCAACTTGGAATTCCAAAGATGAGACAAACGTCCCAATTCTTGAGGCATGAGCCAGCTACTGTCCGCTGCGGACATCTACGTTCCCAGAGCCGGGGAACATGGACAAACCCCCGTTCGACATGTTCGACGGGTCCACGGGAGGCACTCTGCGGGCTCATCCCGGGTTGGCACAAGGCCAAACACACTTATGGATATGCGTACTGAACTGACAGCGGCGCCACACGCCGGCCTAGGGTTCCATTTCCTAAGAGTATCAGTAGGAAGCCATCGAATCCTGGAGGTCTTAAAAGGAAAGGAGGCCCAAAGCACAAGGTCGAGGTCGGCGATCAGGTCGAAGTGACGGCGTGTCGTGCGTGACTGCGGCAACATGAGGTATCAAGTCTTGAGGTTCTAGGCTTAGCCTCTTGCCATTCGGAAATAATGGAAAATCGCAGGTACGTCTGGCTGATCAGGCCAGATATCAGCACGGAGCTTGACCCTCTTCGTTGGGTCACCAGTCAAGTCCGTGGGTGATCTTATCCTCTCTGAAACTGTTGGTCCTTTTTGACCACGAACCCTTGCTGAGTAAAAACACAATTCAAAAGAATCCCTGTGACTACAAGGGGCACACACACACACCATTCGGATGGACCAAATTTTACTACATCGAACGATGGCCGCTGTACTTGATGGATGAATGGGTTCAGAGATGCTCAGAGGAAACAGTTCTGGACAGTGAAGACAATCGCTGATGGACTCCCGAGCTGATGTGTATGTACTGTTGAGAAGAAAGGATGGCTCCCAGACCATCCATGCGACTGGAATAGTTGCCTACATTGGGGCCTTGGGGTCACAAATACTAGTAGGTATACATATAAAATATAGTTAAGTTCCCTAAAACTCTAAGAGCCAAATGATTAGTGCGAGCGCTTCGTCAAGGAGCGTGAGCTATCCTGCGTCCGGTCGGTAGTAGCTGCTTAAGCTACTAGCGACTCCCGTTTGCTTCTACTAGCTACTTCTTCCTACCTCCTACCTCTTCTCAGCCTACCCCCCCACGGCTTTAACTGTTCCAGTCCCATGGATGATTGGTGGTTTCATGTGGTTTGATGGTTTTGTCATGCGCATCGTCGGTCTGAAGGCGCTTCTCCCTGTCTCCTCTCTGTGGGCCGATCGCTTCGTGCTTCGCTTCAGCCAGTTTTTCCTGCCAGCTCAGGCTTTTGGGATTGAGCCGAGCAGAGGCAAACATTGTGGCGCGACCTAGTTTTTTTGGGCATGGTTCTTCCGTTTCAAAACAATCATGAGCGATAGTACTTCTTCGATGAGACTGAAAGAGAGGCAAATGAACATCATGCCAAGATCAGGGCATAGGACCCTTCAACTGATGGTTCTGATATTCCTGCGGAAGCTGATTGGTTTTGGAGACCAAAAGCTTTTGTTGGTGCTGTCATCGTCTCCTCAAGTTATATAAATGAACAAGCACGTAAACACATCCGTTGTCACAGTCATGCTGCATGCTCTTCTACAATCTCGCTGCGTCATAGATAACTGGTGAGCTTTTATTCAAAGCGTTTGCTAGAAGGACGAGTTGTCCTCAGGTGTGTATATATAATATATATATATACACCCTTACTGCATTCGAGTAGGACTCTTCCAAGCGGAATTCACTGAGGAGAAGCAGGAGGACGAAGTGAAGCATGCTAGACTTGAGGCTGCAAACGGTTTGGACCTTCTACGGAAGTCTGGAGATCTGACCTTGGAACAACCATGGACACTCGTTTCTCCACCCAAATAAAGGCAGAAGTTTCAGACCGAGATGCTGGACAAAACGCGAAACCGCCAGGTGAAGCTCCGTGAGATGGTCTTAGAGGTAGGGAGACGTGATTCGAACCGTCTCCATGGGCCTTCTTTTTCATTCGTTTACTTTTTAAAAAGACTGGGTCCTTTTGCTTTTTTTGCTTTCCATTTTTTGCTTTATGTTTTCAATTTGTTTTCATTCCTTCTTCCCTTATCTTCCCTTCCTTTCTGAAGAACAACTACTTGCATGTTAAATGGGAGCTCGAATGAATTGAGTTATGTTTGGCGTCCTACTTTTCGCGGTCTTTTTTTTTTTCACGAACACATTCACATGATAAAGAGAGGTTTACCGTGTTTGGTGCAACGTGTTGAGAACTGGGCAGGTGGTGGCTCCGACGGTGGAGCGTGCCGTTCGCATGCAAAACCACTGTGAGGCAGCTCAGAGGTTTGTCTATCTTCAATGTCAAGATATGGCAAACTGAGCAGTTCCTTTGCCAAAGGGCAAACAATTGCATGAAATGCTTATGTGTGTCTAGAAATATGGTTGATACCGTGAACGAACTGATTTTCTGGAAGAGTTTTTGAGCAAGCCTGGCTTCGAGCTGGGCTTTGAGACAAGCCCAGTTCTTGGGAGTTCTGGCAGGAGTTACCAATAGTTGTGGGATTTATTGAATATTTGAATAGGGAGACCCAAAACCATTGGGTTTTGTTTATTTTTCTTCTTCTAGGGGTTCTTTCGGATGTCTGCCTATTTCAACACACACACACACTTCACACACCCAGTTGCAAGTATTTCTCACTTGAAAAAGGAACGCACACCTGATAGAACCCACAAACCTGAATGAACACACGTAGCCCAAACAATGTTTGACACTCTTGCGTGGCACTCTCCAAAGACGCACAATCTTGGGTGATACTCTTCAATAATACTCTTGTAGGACACGCTTGTGCAACAAGCTTGCTTGACACTCTTGTGCAATCTTTTTTGAAATCCAGCCCCCAGACCCCCAGATAAACGGGAACAAAACTCCGTGCTTTGGCCAAGGTGACCATTTATCGGCCAGGATAGAGAGTCAGCATGGGATTTTGACGCTTGGATGCGGATGGGGCAAAGAACCAAGAAGAACTGGTTGGCCGAAAAACCAAGGTTCTCGTGATGGTCATTCAAGTTTTTCGCACCTAATTTTTCAGTGAAAAGTTTGGTGATGCGAACCAAAACGACTGACTATTTTCAACTGTGATGAGTTCGCTGTGAGCCAAGGACCATGATGGCGAAAGATGTGCACAGAGCGATGGTGCGGCGAACTTGCTTGGTCACTGCCTTCAAGGGGATTAGCGTAAACTTGGGAAGCATTCTTGGGAATGGTGACAAGCGACGATGGATGCCATGTCGAGAAAATCAATACAATAGCTGCATGCCAGGACCAATTGGGCCTGGTGCACGAATTCAAGAGTCTTGGCTGATGCGCACAGGAGAAGAGTTAGGAAGGAGGAGGAAGGAGGCCTAGTTGTGCATTGTAAATTTGTGTAAAATGTTATTGTGGCAGATCAATCATGATTTTTGGAGTTTTTTTTGCAGCTCTTGTTTGACCAACATTCCGTCTCAGAGTGGCAAGGAAACAGCTCGATGACTTCTGGGGTAGCCAGAAAGACCTTGAGGCTCTGCAAGTTCGCCAACTGCTCTTGGGGACGTGTTTTCACCTTGCAAAAGACGTGTACAATATTTGGAATGTAGGAGATAGAAGGAGTATATCCATTCCCTGCTTGTCACCTACTCCTTAGAGACAAAGCAGTGAATTGGATTTCTTTTGACCTCTAATCATAGCAGCCAGTTCTTTCGCGCAGGCAATGCATCACCTGGACGGACTAACTGGGAAGGGACAGACGATGTCCTACGACTCACCCGCCACCCGCCACCCCTCCCTCTGCCCAGCTCAAGCTTGCCAACCACGTCCGTGAAGTCCTTTCAAATGCCGGCAGACTCAGTCAGTCGGTTCGGTTTGTTACATATATTGGTCCGTTCTATGACGGCAAGAGCTTGACCAAATAACTGTACTCCAAATAGCTATACATGCATTGATGATATGGATGCCATGAGAGCCCTTCAGGTCAAAACTGGAGAGTCCTCAGCAGGGATTCGACAAACCCTGCGAACTCGATAGAAGTATGGTAGAACACTGAGTTTCACTTAAGTCAGGTGGAGCAATGCAATCATGATTGCAAGCCGCACGCTCAGTTCTTGGCACATAATCTCTGCAGTCCAGAGTTTTTGTTCCTGAGAAAAGGGAGAGAAGGGATGACCATAGAAGTCCTGAGAAAAGTCCCTGTGAAGGCCATCTTTGGGATGTTTCCCCAGGACATTGACCTCCACGACAGAGAGGTTGAGCAAACAGATCATTCGAGCGCAACAGGACAGGGCCGAAAAGGGGAGCGGATTGGTCTTTCGGCAATGAGACTCATGCAGCTCTTCATCTAGAACTATGTATATATTCTCTTGGATTGTTGCGCAAGTGCCAGTGTGGTGGGGTGAAGGCTGATAATTAATTTGCTGTCTTGGTACAGAAAAGGCTTGAATCCATTCTTGTATGTCTTGCCATCATTATTTTCGAAGGTAGAAACAGGGCCAAGTGAAAGGTTTGCATGAAACGGAAGGTGCTCCAGAGGAAGCATGCAGGCTTGGACGTTCACCACAAGTTTGAGCTGAGGACTCCGACCAACTTCGGACGGACATTTTCAAGATGCAGACCAGCCTAGACATGGGAGTCAAGAAGAACAAGGAGAACGGATGGAGGAAATGAATGCAGATCAAAGTTGAAGACATCAAAGACATCATATTGTATACACACTCATGTAATTATACACACTTGATCTGGTATTGCGTGGTTCAGGTTGCTTAATTTCAGCCAAGACGGCAAGACGTCATCCCATTCCATACTGTGTTCAAAACACTCTTTTGCGTGTCTTTTGCAAGCAGGGACTGGTTTTGGGAGGAGCTGCTGACATTTCTGAAGTCCATTGTTTCTAAGTTTCAACCTGTGGCACTATTGACCCCAGGAAGGAGAATGGGAGGATCGACATGAGCAGATTCAGCTTGCGGGACACACCAACCAAGGGCCTTCGGATAGAGCCCTCCCAGAGGCTGTGTCCCTTTTGATGAGACTTGAAGGCCACATTTAGAGATATGGCGAGGTGCTGCCTTTGCAGGAAAGCTTCCTATTTAACAAGCACCCGGCAGGCGTCGGACATGCAAACCTTCATATTCTGATCCATCTATGTGGAATGTGGGCGCTTTAAACATATTTAGACTTAAATTGATTGCAACCTCTAAGCTTACATTGTCCAAATGCATCAGCAATGGAATCTCCATGTTTGCAAGGAGTACCTGGACTCTGAGACCAAGCGACTAGAGCTACCTGTTTGCAAGTCAGTCTGCCCATTGAGCTACTCAGAGCAACTCCTTGTTCACTCACACAGCCAATCACAGCCATTTGGGCTGTCAAAGCTCAACGAGACAGAGCTTCCGGGAACCCACTCAGTCATGGCCCCAAGGTTTGTGTCAGGTGAGACGGTCATGGTCCTGGTCTGTGTTAGGTGAGCTGGACCTTTGAAAGTCCCCGAAAACACCGTTAGACAACCCCAAGGCCCCAACTCCTAGATCCAGAAAATCCATCAAGCACTACTTTAAGCTGTGACAGACCGTGGAACCATCTCTTCGGCTCTTCGACTGCAGGCTCAGCATCGACCAAGTAAAGGCGGGATTGCAGATAGCAAAGTGGCTTTGGAAAGGGTATAGAGTAGGCCACATCCTAACTCCGTCAGCAATGTCAGCAGTCCTTGTCTTAGATCATCCAGTCTACAGATTACCATATGGGTGTGCTTTAAAGGGAGACCTCCCAAGGAAGAAGGACAATAGACCCAAACCCATTGGGCCAGAATGTCTCCCCGTGAAAATAGACACCTCATTCTCAGCGGAGCAGACGGATGGTTGGTCAAGGAGTGTTTACTGTAACTTGGGTACCCGATTTTGTGATGTACCAGCCACATGGCTTGTGACCTTGTCAAGTGAGAAAGCAACGTTCAGAACAGGAATGGGACCGAGTGGTACGGTTGCAATCTGCGAGGTGGTGGATAAATCTGGAATTCCAGTCATTGTCGACACAGACCTAGACTGCTGGTGGTGGTCACGTCAGGAGATGCACAAAGCCCTAAGCGATGAAATCTGGGGCCCTGAGGCCGGCGGTTCAGTGGAGCAAATGAAGCGTCACCTGTCCAGTTGCATGGGCTTATTGAAGCAGATGTCTTGAGCGGAGTCAACCTCTGGACTTTAAATTCATTGTTCGAATTGGAAGCCTTTCAGGCCAAAGTGGCAAGAGTCAAGTCAGTGACCCAAATCCCCAAGTTCCACGAAGCATCATTTGCACCCTGAAAGACTAACATGGACCCGGGTCGAATGGCTCCTCAAAGACAGTTTTCCTCTAGCTGCACCAGTGGTTTTCAGGGTTCATGTGAGTTTTCATCCGGGTATATAAGCATACATATATATATATATATCTAGATCTTTGCTTCAGGAAGTCACGGACTTCTCACCTCCTAGCTTGCGGCGTGACTTGGTCTCAATTGAGTGCACCAACGGTCGACTACGAATTGTTCATAGTATTTCTTTCCCAGGAGTATATAGTTGATTCATGTTGATTCAGGTAGCTTTTTAATGGCCCTTGTGGTGCTGAAACATGACTTACACCATTTGCACCTGCACAGAAAGTGTGCAAATGTCCCAATACCTGGGCCCAATGTGTCGTCACCGACACCTAAGGGCTGTGCCATTCCTATCTCGCTCGTGGCACGCTCCCCTACCTAATACATGATAATACATGATAATACCTTTTTTTTTGCCACCACAAAAAAAAAGAGTACAAGTCTGATAAAACGCCTCAGAAGTCCAACCACATGACGTGAAGATGACCTGAACAGCCTGACTCAGTTCACACATCAATTGAAGAGTTTCCAGCTTCAGTCACCACAACCCGACGTTGTATCATCCAACAAGATACAACAGTGAGGCTTAGACATGCAGACGCGGCAGCTGGAAAAGACCATCAAAGAGGCGAGCTGCTCGCTGCTCGTGTCGATCTCCTAGCTGACTGCTCGTGGTCGTCCGTCACTCTTCAGAGTTCCAGCAAGAACTCCTAGCTGACTTAGCTTTTTTCCAAGGAAACTTCGAAGAAGTTCTAGAACATGGTCAGGTTGTGATTCTGTGATGCCTACGTTTTGTCCTTCGATTGCGTTGTTGGTGTGATCGGACTCACCATGATAATCGAGAAGGTCACCTTCCCTTTGTTTTCTGTACATTTTGTGAGTTCGCACAAATGCTTGACTGATGTGGACTGGTAGCCAGACGGAGTTGGTCCAAAGCAAGAACTACTCAGATTGAAGCAAGGTAAGTCCGAAAATCCTCTACACATTCATGAAAAAGGGATAGACAGAGCCAATGTTCTGTCCCAAGAGGCGGGATCAAAGGTTGATTGAATGACTGAACTCGCGCAGCGAAGCACTCCGCCTCCCTGCAAGACATGCAACTTTCTGGTCCCCAAGTCTTCCCTCGATCAAACCTCAAGGAGATTTTCCGGATTCTTTGATGGGTGATCTTGGCTCAAACGAGTCACTACCTGGGGTTGAGAGGTATTGGGCAGGCTTATATGCTAAATAAAAAACATATATATATATATATAATTATATATATAATATATACATGTGTAGTGATTGATGCTTTTTAAATGATGTTTTGTTCTCCTCATGTCTTTTAAGATCTTTTAAGCAAGACAGTGTCAAAATCTGTCACAGGCAGTGTCACTCTTTGATATCTCTCATTATCTCTCCCTGCTTTGGCTGGGCTGTGCCAAACATGCCGTTTCTTCGGAGGTGCTGGCTGAGCTGCGCGAGCTGCGGCTCCTGGATGCGCATGTGAAGAGGGTTCGGTTCCCGGATTTGGCCGCGGGGAACCGGTTGGTGGTCGTTCGTTGTCACATCATGGGGATTCCAATGGATTTTCGTTGGGTTTAGTTTCTTGGAATTCCACTGGGTTTTCTTTGGATTCCAATGTCACATACTAGGTGATTGTTTCTTGGTGATTGAGAAACACAATAACGACTCTCGAACGACAGGAGACCTGTGATCCACACCCATCTTTTCGACTGTCTTGCTGTGACCTTCGAGGCTGCACTCCTGGGAGTCCTTTTCAGGAATCCGGATGAACGCACAGATCTAGGGAGAGGTGAGGTGAGCAACATCCACCGCAAAAACAAGTGGGATAGAAATCTGAAAGATCAGCAACTTCTCCAAAGAACCACCGCATCTTGAATGCCCGTTGCAACGGGTCAATGAATCTGGCCACGGGTTGTGGGTCCGGCGTGCGATGGTGCCCACACTCCCCCAAGCTCAGCGAACAAGACATCCCACCCAAACCAACCCACCAAACTGAGGAGGTTCTTGCCGTCCACACGTTGTGGTTGACCTGAAACCACCATGGTGGGACCACCCCCTGGAGTTCACCAGGTTCACCACCAAACCACCGGAGCCACCACTGGGGGTTCTCACCGGGGCACCCCCGAGGTCACGGAGATCCAGGAGGGCCACGGCGTGCAGCTCACGGAGCTCACGGACACCAGCAACGAGATCTCGCAACGGGTCAACCAGGTGAACAAGGAGACGGTCGAACGACGGGCCGTGTTGACACAGCGGCTAGGTGAACAAAAGGATACAAAAGGGGCGGAGAATTGTGGACATCTGGAGATATGCATCTATTTGCTTCTGAAACTCTTTTGAGGCATGCGGCATGCAGAATGATGCACACAAATCATGCATGGGGCCGGGGTCTTTTTTCGTGGGTGGAATTCGTCCTGAAGTTCATCCAGTGTTGAAGGTTGAGTGCGAGTTGTTTCCAAACCAACTAAGAATACAACAGATCCTGCGGCTGAAGGGCTTCCATGATCTATTTGTGTTTTGATGCACTAGCAGCAACTAGCAGTTTTAATTTTCCTCGCTGATCAAAATCCTCGATTTCTCCTTCATCGCATGATCTTGGACTTTTGAGGATCTAAAAGCGGAGATCAAGAGGACTGCGAACTTGATGTCTGCATACTCTGCGAACTTATTGCTGGAGACCCAGGGATAAGGACTCTCCGAGTTCAAGTTGTTCAAGACAAATACATGAGAGTGTCACTGTCCTGATTCGTTTCCCAGAACCTATTTTCCTTCAAGCCACCTTTCAGACATGTTGCTCGTTGTGAATTCTGAATGACATGCGACAGCCTGCAAAGTTTCAGACTGGTCAATAAAACTGAGAGATTTGCCCGGTTGGAGCTTCCATCCAGTGCACTACTCAGGCATGAAGTTCGTTCCTCCTTCAGTAACGAAGTGAAAGAGCTGGCGGGTCTTCATCAGGAGACCCTAGACGAAGCATGGCAGTGAAGATATTGCAGTGTGAAGGTAGGTTTTTTGAAGGGTATCAGTGAAGGACGTGGGAAGGACATGGAAGGACCATTTTTGGGGAGTAGGAAGGGTTCGGAGTACTGTAGGGCCCGTAGGAAGCCGTTTGTTCACCCTCCACAGTCAGATGGCAGGCTCGAGAAAACTTGGCAGATGTTATGTCATGACCCGCGGCAAACGTGATGACGTACAAGTACGGTTTCTGGTGCTGTCAGGTCCTATTCCTGAGGGTGGGAAGTGGGAGAACAGTGTTCAGATGCTCAGATGTTTGTTTTGTTATTTTTGTGATAATTTATGTTGATTATTTACAACCTTTAACATCCTATAACTCTTGTATGTAGGTATGCAATGGCGCTCTTCAAGGAGAGTGGGTGATTGAGTGCACATGTGCCGCATGTAAGCTTGCATGCAGGATGTGCAAGTCTTCCTGAAGGAGACTGAGGCCTGGCAAGTGTGACTATGTTCGTATTCGATGACCAGACAGTCTTGCAGTGTTTTGGCCATGGTTTTCCTGGTGCATGCCTTTGTTGCCATTTGCAAGAATTCTTCATTCACTTGAATCAACCACACATGGAACATCATGAACCACACACATTAAACGCTTCGATCTTTTCGTTAAAAAATACGCTGTCGACGACTGTGACGCCCCGCGGTGGGTAAAAATGGTTCGACGGCGGCTCAGGCCTCGCTCCACAGTCTCCAAGAGTCCTTGCACTCCAGCGGGCGACACGTGGAAGCTTCGCTCCGGGAGGTGCGACGGGCTCACACGACGCGTCGGTGACGAGATCAGGTGACATGGAGATCATATTCTGTATAGATATAGTATATATAATATGTGTATGAAGTGCATGCATGAATTCAACATATACAGAGAGACACGGTGGCACGTGAGGAGCTCTACACAGAGGAGCTAAAATTAAAAGTGTTAAAAACGACAAGTGTCATATTGAATCGCAACTCGACGGGCAAATAACTTAGATATGCATGTCCAAACAACACGGGTAGAGCTTGTTCCCAGCCACCTTCACGAACAGGTGCGCCTCGATATTGAAAGCCTGGACTCCAAAAGGAAGAGGGATAAGATTGGCCCGGACCTCAGTTGCTTTTACCTGGTAAAGTTGCGACTGCGAGGCAGTATATAGCTGATTCGCACGGGAGATTGCAGCCAGCTTTGATCGAGTGGAATCGAGTGGAGACCAAGGACTTGAAGAGAGCATTACGGGGTTGCAGCAGCAGGCAAGGCTGTGGTGCAGATATGACAGGAAAGAATTTGTGGCAGCATCTATACAGCCCATGAGTTGGCGCATCCAAATAAAAACACGAACAATGCTATTGGCTGATCAGGCCTCCAGTCCTTAGAATCACCTACAGTATGAGGATGCATGCAGCATATGCTTGGAGTTCGTTCAGTTGGTTGGGCCGCTTGTTTCCACCAGGCCAGCCACTCCTCCATGTCAGCGAGTCAGCTGGGCCAAACTCTGGAGCACCTTTCCAGCGTGAGAAGCCCAGGGGCTTCACGGATCTGCACGGCGTTTAGAGAGTTAGGATCAACATGGACCATGAGTTTGGAGAGCTTTTTCCCGCTTTGGCAAGTACTTTCTTGTTTCGAGGTGTTTTTGCTGGCAAAGGAAAAAACTCTCTGTGCGGCTTCATGAGTTTAACCCTGAAACAGCGACTGTTTGGGGTGGGACTATCTGATCTATTTGGCCAGCGTGGGTGGGTGTGGAGTGCCTCGCGTTTTGAGACCGCTCGGGATCACCCAAGCAGGAGGGCAAGAGGGTTGAGAGACATATTTCGACACCACCATGTTTGAATACTGGCCACAGAATGCCGCAGGCCGATAGATCGAAACAGGCCGACAGATCGAAAAGGACGTAGACATTGCTCGGTCACGAACGACTCATTCGACTTGGCATCCCTGAACTCCCGTCCGACTCGGCACGTGTGGCCAGATCCTGGGCATCTCACTGCAAGGGCAGCGAATGATCATTGCTCTTGGGGTTCAGGACTTCGTGGATCGAAAGGCGCGGATAGAAAGGACTCGTGGATGATGAATAAGGGAGAGCCTTGGGGGACCTCTGAGCCACGGACTCTGTTCAGGCACATGGAGACCAGGCACGGATGCATAGGCAAAAACCTCTGAGGTGCTTCGCCGGAATATTTTCTCTTAAGCAAACCATGAGACCTGGAGGGCCAAGACCTTGAGCCCTCGGCTCGTCATCGCCGCAACTCGCACGGTTGCGCTACTCGTATAGTTGGATGCCAGGACACAACATATGTGGGCCTCAAGAAGGGGCACACAGGCTGGACATCGGTCAATTCCTTGGAGAACTTGTGTGACTTCAAAGATACCGGTCTGAAGTCATGTCTAAACTGGGGAAGTGCACTATAGCAAGCTGTTGGAAACATTAATATAGAAGGTGAAGACGTCCTTGAGCTACGCAGCTACCCTGAAGCAAAATTGGGATAAACCGCGAGCATGTAGCTTGGTTGGCAGTCACGAAGGATGCAACTCTTAGCATCCGACTTGGAAGGTTTGACACCATCCGTAAGCATATGTACTGTAAATAATGTGTTACAAAATCATATAGAATGAATGATAGTTCATTCACCTCATCCCATCTCAACAGCTTCCTGTGGCCTCACCAAGCTTTGTCTTTCCTTCCCTTGACCCGCTCCAGCGTCAAAGCTAGGGCCTGGATGTTCTCGTGACTTTGCATGCTCCATTGAAACACGGAGTGGGTCTGTTATGCAATGTTTAATATTGTTTAATCATTTTTAGTTAGAACGATGGTATCCCAGAATCCTCCGATTTATATAAGAATCATAAAGCATGTTCCTGCACAAAGAAGAGAGTACATCCTTTGGATGCCAAAAAAGGCATCCTTTGTCTCAAGAGTGGGTTGCCCGCTTCACCCTAAACATTCTGAAACTGAAGCAGCCTTTCGCCCCTTTTGCAACTTCAGGCGCAGATTCCTTTAGAGGTTTCAATTCGTGGATTCTTCCAAACCGTCAGAATCCAAACCGATGATTTTGCCACACGCGACACGTCCCTCGCGTCACCGCTTTGAGGTGGGCTGAAGCTCGGCCCTCGTTTGGACCTGGACTCCTTCACAGACCTGCCGTGCCCTGCGGTCCTTCGGTCGACCGGGAGTGTTGAAACACTGAAGTAATAGGATGAAGCATGGCCCGGGCCCGCGGATGACCGCAGATGATGGGGCAGGTTTGTGCACGCCCATGACACTGGCTCGAGCTGAATCATGCAGCAAAGAAGGTGTCGAAAGATAAGAACTCCATGGCCATTCAAAGTGCTGCAGACCCTAATAGATGGTTCAGCCGTCATGGTTCAAAGATCATCGTTGATCATAAATGTGCATTCCATTGTCTTACCTCAAAAACCTCTCAAAGCATCATTCATGGCATTTCATTGCCTTTGGTTGCATTCTTTTCAGAATTCATTTTGAGCCTGAATCGGCTTTCAAAACCAAAAAATGCATACATGCACATGGTTGATGTTGGGAACTATGCATGACCCTCATGACCCTCTACCAACTTGACTCGCTTGACTCACTTGATTGGCATGTGAAAAGCTGCCTTCCTTCGCGCGGAAGATGCGCGCACACTTAACTCGATTTGACGATTCGACTCGGTTGAAAGTTGCAATCACGGCATCCATCAGCCATCAGCTGACCCTTGATGGTCTGTAAACGTCTCCACATCAACAAAAGGGAGAAAGGTATGACTTTTTCAGTTGGATTTGATGCTAGTGTTATTGGTGCTTGAAGTTTTGATTGTTATTTCGTGGAATGCAACACAGTTGATGTAGTTCTACAATGAAAGTGGCCTTGAAAATACCCCCGTGGTGAATAATTACTGTCTGAGACTCGTCGACGACTCATCAGTCACCTTTCGGTTGCCCGCCCAACCTAAGGGGGATGAATCCCGACGAGGATGAGCAGCTGCAAAAGCGATGCAGGTGGGTCTCGCTTGGAGTGTAGCTCATGTTCCATCGGACTGCTTTTCTTTGCCAATTGATGCTAATTGCTTCGTGGCTTCTCGGCTTCTCTCCTTTATGGACCTATTGCGAGCAACTTTTCAGCATTCTCTATCAGGCAAGTAGGGAATACATCACTCGTGATCCACGTCATTCTTGCAGAAGCCAAGTTCTGCCCAGGTACTTGGCGACCGCCTTTGGGTTTGGCCAAGGATGTTGCGTCTGGCCAGCCCGAAGACATCAACTCACCCATAGTGGACCGAGGATGTTCTGTGCCTACCTTTCAAAAGCTTGTGGACAGAAGCCAGGGTCAAGGTAACAAAAATGAGCAATTTGAACGTGGGGCCCCATCTACAAGCCACCGGGCCGCAGGTATTATATATATAAAATTATATAAATATGTTGTTAGCCATCGTGCATCATAGCGCAATTATATGTATGTATATATATAATATTTGTGTATCATTGCCGAATCGCTTCGCAGGGTATTGAATTGTTGACCCAGGTCAACGTCTATCTTTCAGCAGGCGGTTACCTGGGAGACAAGTTTGATGACAAATACTTCTTTGTGCTGCTGGGCGCCTAGAAGAGGGGTAGAGGTAGTTGCACGCCATGACCTGTGCCAGCTTGTGACTTGCTGCAAGTGATCATCAAATACCAAGTTGTCCCGTCTGCCATTGTTTTCCAAATTCTCCCAACATCAGAAAGGGGTACTCTTGAATCAGTTGGACTGATCATGGTTAAGCTAGCAGCTAGCCATGAGCAGTGATGTCACTTGGTTGGCAGCTCTAGCACAGGGAGCCTTCCCAAGTTCCTACCTGGGCTCCTCTCCCTTCTATATCTCGAAAAGATGCATCTCAACCTGCCGCGGACCATTCAAGTCGTGTTTGACTTAAGGATGTGCGCAGCTGTCTACGTGACGCCACTGTTGATCTTTGCTTTGGCTCGCAGGCAGGGACAGATATGGAGGTCTCCGAAATTGGCTTCCAAATCTGGTCTAACCCATTCTACAACAATGCAAGTAGAAGTCAGAGAAATGGAGGGACACGACTCCAAGCCCATTCCCATCCCCTTGGTCTCATGTCCTTTGATGATGTCCTTTGTCAAATTGCTGCTTGAATCAACTGTCGTCACCAGTTGCAGTAGCAGTCTGTGAGCTAACCGCCAAGGTTGGATCCTTACTTCGACAGACACTTTGGCTTTCGGTCTGTCTACCAGGCAGTGAAGGGAGGTCGTCTTAGTTTGTGGCATTCCGAAGCCCGACCCAATTGCATTTCACATCATTTCACCAGGTGGGAACGCGGTGGCTCTTGCCAACATGACAATGATGCCGTGGTTCCACGCGGTGTGCCAATGGCAGCCAGATGGTTTCTACTGATTCCATGAAATCATGAAGGCACACCATGCCAACAAGAGTATGCAAATCTGAAGAATTGATGCTTGGATGGTAGAGTATCAGTAGGATTCGCAAGCTGGGGTATATATTCTTTATTGTGTTTGGATCATGTGGACAAACATGGACCACATACATTCTTGGTTTCCCCTTGGCACCAACAAGACAGTTTCTCGATGGCTCTTGTGGGACCAGCAAAAAAGATCCCCAAACAGGTCCCGACACCGAAGAACACATGAGTGAGAATCTGCAGGAAGCCACGCCAGTTGCAGACCGGCGTTCGTTTTGTCGTCTCCCAAAACCCGCGGGACCGGGGTCATCGCCCGCCAGGTGCGCCTGGCGATTTCGATGCTCGTCGGAGCGCTTTTGGTGGCCGGCTTGATCGCCCGGCACTGAGGAAACGATCGCGTCGGGGGATGGACCACGAGGGTTATTTGATTGTCTGTCACAGTTTCAGAAGAGTCCACTACTGATGTGAGCAGAGCCTCCTTGCTTTCGTGCACAAGCACGACAACCTTGCGACCACCTCTTGTGCACCCAACCGTCTCTTCAACCACTTCTGCGAACCAAAAGAAATCCATGCCGCGCTTGTTCTACCCTCGCGCTGCCCGACTCGATGTCACCGCGCCTCTTTTTCGCGTTCGAGGCAGCAACATTGGGCACGGGCGACCAAAAAGCCGCTGCGAGGGAGTCCCAGCGCTTCAGCCGTGTTATCTTAATTCATGGGGCACATGGACATCAAGTCGGTACAAAGTGCTGCTGAAAGGAGGTGTTTAAGTTTGTTTATGGATGCTGGACGACGGTCTGTCTCAACCATTTGGATCCAGGCTTGGGTTGTTTGTATATGTTTGTACTGTTGAAATCAGAATGCTTACAATAGCAACCTGCTGAGTTTTATGATGCAAGTGGCCTGTAGATCTTTGTACTCCTGGGCTGGCACAGGGAAATTAATAATTTCGATGTTGGCCAATGATGAGGATTGGTGTGGCTTCGTTCATCTGTGGGTGCACCAAGGGTGCTCCGACAAACAGTCCCCAATGCTTTACTCGAGGAGTGTCACCTACTTTGTCGTTGACATGGCACCCGATGTTTTGAAGTCTACGCTACAACTTTGGCACTAAGCATGCATTAAAAAGCGACAATCCAAAGATTCTTTCCCAACCAAGGGGATTTCTAGGCACCTTAGATTTTGGTTTACCACGAAGGCATCCTCAAAGTCGTGGACTTTTTACCAGAGCCCAGTGCCCCAGAACAATACAAATCGTTGGAGCCCGGGGTCCCATTTTTGATGCGCCCCCAAAACCACCTGGCATGCAAACAGGGAAGAGGGCTTTGCACCAGTAGAAGTCCTCATTCTCTCCATATGAAAGACGACATGTGTTTGGCTTTTGGTATGTCTCTCACACAGACCTTAGCAGACAGTCAGTCAGCAGCCTTCAATTGGTGATACATGACAATGCATATATAATATGTTCTGTATTGTTCGGTTAATATGAAATATGAAATATACAATATGTAATTATACAATATCCACACACGCATTGTAACACAGTTGACACATGTGTGGTCTGTAGATGAACATTCAGCAAATCCATCAATGAATTACATGGCCCCAAAACTGTTGATATAAACACCGCGCCATACTAGAAGGTCAACCCAATGGACGTTTCCCCAAGGTTTCACCTTTTAAATGATTCAGAAAATATGCCAAGTATGACAACGAGGGGACCTTCCTCTGTGACCACGGAAGGTCTTGGCCTTGGGCGCGGCCGTGGGCTGCGTGGCCGGCTCGGTGGCCTCGGCCTCCGCGCAGTTCTTCGGAGTGACTCGGGCCGAAGGAGTTCTTTGGAGCCACCGGGAATTGACATGTCTCCTGTTGTGTTGGTCCGAGGTGGGGGAAATCGAGGGGTCCATGGACATCGTTTTGTATTATGGTTATATGGTTTAGATATGTGGTTAGATGAGATCTTGGGTCTCTAGGGATGTCTTATTTATCCCGCTTGACCTGGGGGTGGGGTTCTTGTTGAAAGTAAAGCGCCACTCACTGCACCTTGGAGTTGAGAATCTTTGAGGTCGCCGCGATGTCCTGGACCGCTAAGGTCGTTTTGGAGGGCTCGCGGCAATGTTATACAATATATATATATAGGTGTTATGGGGGCGTTGTTTCATTTTTGTTTTTAAATAAATGAGTCGTATCAAATGCTTGAATCAGGAACATACATGCAAAGGGAAGAGTGTTCCTTTTCCGTCGAAGGTGATTCTTCAAAATATTTAATTCCTTGATATTCTTCGTTTGTACAGTTTTCATCAGACTATATAACCACTGAAGATCTAGGTGATGTGGGTGGCTTGTGGAAAGTGCGTTCGTTTGGTTCCGTGCCACTGGGGAATTGGACACATGCGTGAATATGGCGTGTCGCTGGTGAGCGGCACGACTAGTGGTGATTTTAGTGGGTGGGTACTTGGGTACCTAGTAAAAAGAGTTTTGAAGCTGTATGGCCGTGGGTTTTGGAGTGGGGAGAGCCATGCTTTTTAGTAGGTGGCAGGGATTACAGTCTCTTTTTGGCAGTCCTATTATGCTGAACCGCCCCAAAATCACCACGCAAGTTTACGAGGATCCATTTTCGGAACCTGGCCAGAACAATAATCCAAGCAACAGCCCCAAGCACTCTCGTTCCAAGGTGATCTCCCCGAAGTTGGTGCCGCTCTTCTTTCTGGGGCAGACGGCCTCAGGCCACCGGTGCCGTGCGAAGGGTGCGAAGGGGAAGCTCAGTGCGGTAGGCACATTGGAGGGGGGAAACCGTTGGGCTGGTTTGACAATGGTGTGGTCTGGGCGTGTGTTTTCCCCGAAGTCCGGTCCACTCTGTCGAATGAGTCTGAACCACGCTTAGAACTCTAAAACCCATCGCAACCCCTGTCGTATGCTTTGACTATTGTCGGTGCTGACGTCCACTCCTTTGGTCAAGTTCAATATTATGTAAAAGTAAAAGTTCAAGCATCGACTCTGGTCATGTTTGCGTTCTGGATAAAGTTTGATAACGAAACATGCCAGGAGCATACATCAATGCTGGTCACTCAGCATTCTCACAAGCTCGGACGACCGACTTTGTGGAAGATAGATGGTGGAACCCTCCTCTTTGGCATAGCATGGCCTTCCTTTTCAATGTACGCAGTTTACCTTATAAATCAGACATACACAACCCTGTTGGGCCGGCCCTGTTGCATCCGATTGCAATTTTGTGGCACTTTGGACAGGCAATGTACTCATGACTCACGACTGTACTTTGGCTACTTCCAAGTCGCTGCTGTGCTAGACAGGGTGAATACCGCAGCCAATCAGCCCAAACAGATTCCAAACGGAGTCTGGTAGTTTCGCTTGTCAGCCGGTCAAGCCCTCAGATTGCAAGTGACCCTTTTTTCTCGGAGGAGTCGATATCGATTCTTCAGCAAAGCTTTGACTCGGATGGCCTCCATCGGGGTTTTGGCCACCTCAAGGCTCCATGGACCGACCAGCAGGTTCGGAGGGCTCGCCGAAACGCCACATTCAGACTTTGAGTCGGAGAGAGTCTACATCGAATGAGCGTATAAACCCCCCAGAGTAGGATGGAGTAGGACTTTTTGTTTCTTGTCCTTCCGGCGCAAAAACGCCCACTTGGCCTTTGCGGTTGGGGTCGGAGCGTCTGTTGCTTCGCGGCGAGCCGTCGGAGCCGAAGACTCGGCTCTTCGATCCAGGAGTCTGCAACAGCGAAGTCCGTGCTCATTCTGCGGACTATATCGACTTCGGCTGCCAAAGGGGCAGGCCGAAGAAGGGTTCGAACCCTGTAGTTCATTCTTTTTTGGCTCACTGTTTTTTTTTTTTCCGTAACGGTCTCATAAGAGTTTGCGTCGACAAGTGGTATAATTCAGAATCTTTCGGTGACTTGGATCTTGCTGTTCACTTTTGCAATCTGAAAACTACATCTGCAACCCGTGTGTGAATCCTGGACAATTATGTGGATGGCAAGGGGAGGTCTCTTTTGCCGTGGCGCATCATTGTCTTAGGCTTATGGTTTGAACCCTGCCCTACCTTTCCAGGCTAGTGGACCGCGACCTTGGCGGGCGGCCGGCAGCGGGGCTGCGACGGTCGCGATCTCCACCTTTGGTGCCTTGACCACATCACTGTGTTCCAATTCACCTCAAGTCACCAAGTTCTGTATAGAAGTATCAAAAGGAATGAGAATTATGATTGAGTTCTATGTTCTGCAGGGAGTTCAGGATTGAATTTGTTGGCTAAGGACCTTGCCACGCTCGGTTGCGAGGACCGAGATGGGTCCGGAACTCACTCAATGGTGAGACGCGCCCTTGATATTCACTGTTTGGGATCTTATCTCTGACAGAATTGGATCTTCTTCAGAAAGGCCAGTGGTTTTGGATGCTCAGATCTGACTCTACAATAAGTGACAATCAGTTGTTTCCAGTACACGATGTTCGGACAAAAGTCTCGACGTCGAAAAACCACCCACTTCGGCTCACCGTTCGGGCGCATCATCCAAAAGCTTCAATCATTCTCTCAGACCCAGACAGACGTCGCTCAGCCTCCACATTTGCCACGAACCACCTGGGGTTGTTGATTTCGCAACTGGACTCCTCCCAGGTGCAACGAGGCCCGTGAACATGGGGAAGATGGATCAGGGTGTGGGAGATTCTATCGGACGGAGTGGATCCACGAGTCTTCGAGGTCCATGTGAAGTGCATACAGGGACGGAAACAAAACGAAGAGACCTGGGATGAGACCCTCTAAATCCCTGGATCACACGGTTACGAAACATTGGAAAACGATAGGGGACTATAGGAGACTCACAAATCTGAAGGTGCAAGTCTGCCGCGGATCATATATTTTGACAGTACCTCTTGCAGATCCACTGTGATCCCAATATGCCCCAATGTCCACAGTTCGATCAGGGAATTTTGCAATGTCACAGCTCATGGGTTTGGCTTTGTTTTGCACTTGCTTGGGACACCCAGAAAAGAACGATCTCTGTGGATAGCTTTGGCAGCTTTTTTTCCCCAAGGATGTGGTCCGCACTATTATATATATATATAAGGACTTTCCTGTTCAAAGCCACTTGCTTCGTAAGAACTCTTGTTAGAGCTAAGAAGCTTAGAAGCTTGCACATTCCACCGAGACTCCAGTCCTTGCACCTTTCTGACGAGAAACAAGGCCCTGTTCAGACTTTGCTCTCTTTCCTCTTGCCTTTTCCACCTTGCTTGGACAACAGGTCATTGTTCTGCTTTGTTGGACTGTATGATACTGTATGCCGGGCTCGGACAACGGTGTTGGACGGCAGTATTTTCGTCACCCCGAAGCCGGAAGCCAAATCCTCATCAACGCTGTCCAAAGGACATATTCAGGTGTTTTTAATTGTGGTATGTATTCCAACCAGTGCAGATGTCATGCTGGTTGGAATTCATTGGATGAGTAGATGTCTATCCACGCAGAGATCCGATTCTGGTTTCTCTCCCGTCTCCGAGAGCCCACGAGCCCACGGCAAGGTGCCGTCCCGTAGAGAAACGCAGCTCTCTGCCTATATGCGCTCTGGGGAGGATGCGAAAGAAGCCTTTAAAAGCCCTGGCACAGTTCTGAGATCCTCCTCATTGCCTGAGAGGTCTTAGATTTGTGGGTAACCATTGACTGGGGCCGATCAATGGGCTCAAGATACCAAAATACCACAAAGAGATACAAAGAGTAGATAGATGGAGCTACGTTTCCTGCTGATTCAGCTTACTGCGGCACTGAATACTCTTCAGCTGTTGCTCCAATTCTTACCCCTGTCAGGTGCTTCTATGAGCGGTGCAAGCCCAGTGGTAATTTCACTGAAGTTCCATCAGCTTTGCCGACAAACCCTGATTGGTTGAAGACAAGGCTTGCTGCTCTTGCCGAAGAGAGCGAGTTTCCCAAGGTGAAGGTTCGGCTGAATCGGCCAAAAAACACGGAGATCCCAAGCCCCCTTACAGGACATGGCGACTTGGAAAAGATTGGCGCTTGGATGGCCCATGTTCCCATCGCAGTCACTGATTGCATGGCTCAGGCTGAGACAAGCAATAAGTAATTGCCTCCTCTAAACATCTCTTCAGGATTGTCGATCTCCATCCTGCTTTTGGTCCAACAATTTGGTACGGTCTCTGGGCGGGAACCGACGCTAAGAGAAATCGGTCGCCCTCACCGTCGTCGGAGATCCCCGTCATCGTTGCGTCGTTGAGGCGAGCGGACGAAGTGCCGATCACCATCTCCACGGCTTTTGGGTGAGGGCGTGGCGATCGGGGAGGCGAACAAGGCATCCCTTGGCGTCCCCTGGCGAAGCCGCTTGGTGAAGGGATGAAGGGAAAGCGGTTGGAAGGGAAAGCGGAAGGGCGCAGGGACAGAAGGCAGTGAACTAGCTCACTAGGAAGTTTTTGTAGAATGGTAGTCGTAGCCAGCAAAAGTGGACATGGCCTACCCAGCAGGGAACGAAGTTTGACTTCCTTCGCCAGAGCTGCTAGTCCGGGGTGCTCCATCTTCTGCCACGGCAGCTGGTCCATTGCTATTTGAGCCACTCACTATCGGACCGAACCCTTTTGATTGAATGAAAGACGGGACGAGCAAAAAGGACTGGATAAGCCCACACGTGAAGTTTAATGTAGCATGCAAGGAAAGAAAGAGAAGGTCGTAAACGAAAGGAAGAGTGAGTGAGGGAGGAGGGGATGGCAGGCAGGGCCCTCAGGGTGGAGTCAGCTTCAGAAGCCTAAAGACCGAATACCGGACTGTGGCTCAAGCAGGACTGTGAAAAGGTTTGCGACGCTGAAAATGGTCAACGAGTTCGACTCAAAATGGTCAACTCCGGTGAAAATGGCACAGGGAGGCAGTAAGTGCATCGCTACTAGTAACAAGAAGTTACTATATAGTAACACAGAACATGGCACAGTGACGTCACAGAAGTAGTGTCGCAGCACAGTGTGCCATAGACTAGATGCAACTACATACAAGCGACAACAAGCCTTCCACTCACCCACGACGCGCCGCTCAAGGCAAGTTGAGCGGACGTCAAGATATCCTATAAGTCTGGTATGCTTTTCGTGCCTTGCGCTTTGGCAAATCAGGGCGCCATCTACCAATTTATGCTCTGAAAGGGAAAGCAGAAGTACAAACCAACTAACACTAAAACATAGAAAGTGAGATGTGATTGGCGCTCCGCATTTGAACCCAACCGGAATCAGCCTGGCAATGTCGTTGACTTCACTGGATCTTTTGCAGCGCATAGTGACATAGTCTGTCAACCTCATCATTATCGTGTTAGATCTTGTTGTTGACATGGTTGTATTACCATCGAGGCCAGCGCCCGGGCGAAGTGACAGGGTGGCTCGCATAAAAACATTCAGAAGGGAGGGAGGGAGGGTGAGTGGGTAACTGGGTGAGTGGGTGAGTGAGTGGGTGGGTGAGGGCGGACAGGGGGGTTGGCGGGACGGGTGGGCGACGGGCCGCAGATGAAATCAAAGATATGGGGTGGGGACCAACTACAGGCTCCTAAAACGACAGTGTCTTGGCCGTTGTTCTTTTGTCCTGTTTGTCTTAACTTGCATTGAGCAGACCAGACCAACCCAGGTCTTCCTGTCTACAGCAAGGGTGCACTTTGCCAGACGATGATCACTGGTTTGTCCACCACAAGGAGAGTCCAAGCGCTTTCAGAGTTCTCGGAGAAGTTGAACAGCAGCACCACCAAGGAGTTGATCTATCCTGAGAACAACGGGAAGGCAACGGAGGCAGACGGCCATTTCAAGAATTGGTTGATCTCCGTGCAGAACTCCTTGCAGTCTCTCAACATAGTTAGGGCTCCCATTCCAACACCCAGAATCAGCATCACAAGGGCTGGATCGCCCACTCTCACTGAGAAGCAGCAGCAGTGCAAGCCGTTGAAAAAGTATCTTGAAAGTGATCAAGGCACCAAGGACGGGGTTGGACACAAGAAGCAACAATAAGTTTTGGTGAAACGTTTTGAGTCGTAGAAACAAAAAGGAATGTACTTTAGCCGTGCATTTTTCGCAATGAAGATCTTGAGATGTTCTACATTAGGGGCTCCTGGCCTTACTACTAGGAACTAGGGGCTCCTGGCATCGCTACTAGGAGCAAGGACGCTACTAGTTAAAAATAGAAGAATCCACCATGAACTTATGCGGAAGGATGCGTGCCCTTTTGCTCGGAATGACTCCGATTCTGCAGCGAGAGAGACGCGACCACCGACAGTGCATGTTCGAATTCACCTGACTCCTGCAACCTCCAGGACAGTTCTGGCACGGGGCCGCTGGTGTATTGGCACGGGTTTGTTCCCCCAACAGGGTGAAGCTATTTGAAGCATATGGCTGGAAGTGTTTTCTTATCCTGGAAGTGACACCAAGTGTTCATTTTCCTCTAAGGCTTTGGCTGACACAGTTCATTTCTCGTAGAAGTTCCGTTCGCAACAGTCCGAAAGATGGCCCAGCACCTTGAGACGTAGTGAAACCGTTCGCATTGTTTGAGATTCTTGCGGCTGGTTAGTTGCTAGGGGCCTTTGAGTGCCTTCGGCAAGAGCGATATTTCAGGCTCGAATGTTAGGATATATTACATGTCAGGCGTTGGAGGTTCAGATGTTTCACTGGTGCAGAGATGGCACCAGCTCACTCTAGGTTCTTAGATTTTTTGGGAAACTTAACAGTAGAACTTGTTACTAGTAGCTTCTAGCTACTAGCAGCGATGCCCTTGCTACTAGTAGCGATGCCCTTGCTACCAGTGAGCATCGATTCCGCTTTGACATGTTCTTTTGCATTCCCGACTTTGGCGGTTTCCTCAGATATCCTTGCCGACATATTGACATGCGGTCATCCGTTCTACTCAATGACATCAAGCATATATCATTTGTGCACGCTCATGGGCGGACTGTGCATGCATTCGTCACCGTCCCTTCGACTGACGCGAGCGCTCCGGTCGTCGACGTGTGTTCCGTCGACGACCACGCGGAGCGCGAAGAGTCCTCCGCTCCTAGGAGGACTATTGATGTGCTACCAGGAACCCTCATACACGAAAAGAACCGCACCTGGCAGTTTCAGCAGGAGCCAAACCGGAAAAACGGAGCAAATCAGGATCGTGGTGTGTTATTGCTAGGCGACTTCACAGATGGTTCACGATGTTAAGGCTTGGCTTGTGAGGAATGCATACGATCATTTTGATTTTGGGTTACTTTGTCTTGACAGTTGAAGTCTGCGTCAACATGGCAGATAACATGGCACTAGAATAGTCTAGCAATGGTTTGAATCAAAGACAGTCAAGGATTTGGCCAAAGAAGCAACGCCGTGTCATGCCAAGCCTTCGCCCCTCGCCTTAGGACATGGCAGAGGTGCGGAACGGCGTGACACTGCTGTCCCTAGGCAGTGAGAGAAGGAACATCCACACTTCCACCCGTGGGTTTCGTTCAAGAAGATACAAGAGACGTGAGGAACAGGTGTGTCCAAGAAGTGTGAAAAGCTCGCTCCGTGAGGTCACCCAAAAAATACGCCTCGCGGAACCATGCTGCTAAAGAGCAAGGAGCCACGTGGGAGGTGAAGCTGGAATGCAATCTGTATTAGACACGTGGCTCTTTGAGTCCGGGGCTGGGACAGTGACATACCACAGCTGAAACGCGTGAGCATCATCATGTTTTTGTTTCAGCACAGCTTGTGTTGATCATTAGGAAGTCGCAGAAGACCATAGGCAAGTAAGTAATCGCATTGCATTGCTCTGCTTTTGCCGTCTTGAGCTTTGGGGACTTAGAAGGGCAACAGTGAAGACAGCACGAGGTGACCCCGCTGTCAAGAGCGGGACGAACGTCACATTTGGATGACTCTTTAGTCGATGCCCAGGAAGTTATAGATGGCTAGAACATCTCAAACATTATTTGCATGGCAAACCATTCTGGAAATACTTATATAAACGCATCATTCAAACATGAACTGCATCTTGCAAACATTCATCCCAATGTGATCCTTTCTTGCACCCCCTTCGTTTCAGTCGCAGGATCCTGTGCTAAAATCTGGAGACTTGAGCTGCTCAGCTGCGGGATCCGAGTTTTCACTTTCGCCGGCGAAAGGAGCACTTTCTGCCTGAGCAATTCTTCCTGCAACACTTCTTTGTTGGGAATTCGTCAAACATAGTTTAAACCACCCAATTCCAGTTATCACTGAGGAGCCAAGGCCTGGAAGTATCCAAAAGTGTAGAATCCAATCCAAGGGTCAAGCTGAAGCTGTATGGCACAAGCTGAAGCTGCAAAGTGTCCAGATTTCAAGTCTTGAGGCAATGTGAATTGGCCTCCGAATTGCTTTGTGGGATTCCCTGATACATCGCAGACCACGCATGGATGACAAGCTCAGATTTATCAGCAATGGCTGGAGTTCGTTTGTGATGACTATTAGATACCATTAGTTGCACACAGCACGAGCTAAGGGAAATCATTTGACTTTATGTTCCCACACATTTGGACCTAGGGAGGTACCTGCCAATGGTGTTGCCTCAGGTGACCCCGGTGTTGCGCATGGGGTCGAACCAGTGCTGTGAATTCCATTGAATTCCACCCAAAAAGCCGACTAGACACACCAACCTGGGAAGCAGAGCCCTCCATCGAGCTCGTTGGTCCTTAGGTGCCTCGCAATCGACCCTCGAGCCAGATCAGTCGACCAGGACTTGAAAGCACAGCGGCATGATCCCACGAGTCTCCGAGAAGACAGTTTGTGTTTGTTGACGATGTATCTTGTTCGAGTCTATTTTAGACTGAGGTCTGTTGATATCACGTATGTCAGTGGGCAAAAGATGGAGCTCTGTAAATGGACCAGAGTATAAGAATGGAGCAGACTGGTGGGGTTCTCTTCACCGTGCTATTGCTATACCGATCGATAGAAGTATTGATAAAATCTAATAGACAGAAATTATAGTATTGAATCTAATAGTATTGATAGAACCTAATTACAATTCTAATTAAATTCTTCTTGTTACTACTAGTAAGGCACTTGTTACTAGTAGCGATGCACTTGTTACTACTTGTTCATGTCCTTCAGGACACCGCTTTCGCCATTGAGTCCGATTTACAGCTCGTACTCCACCGAAGCGGCGCGACCTCGCTGGCGATAAGGCGCCACTGAGATGGATTCGTGCAAGCAATACCTGTCTATATTGCCTAACCAGTTTAACTGCACCCCCCCCCAAAAAAGACCTTATCCATCTACCCTTCAGACTGCTGATTGTGTTTGAGCAGGGTCGAGTTTTCGACTTTGCAGAAGCTTTTGAATATACTGTACAAATAGTGTCCTGCAAGAGTGATACTGCCCTAACAAGCGGCATATAAGAAGGGCTTTACTCCATATAAGAAGGACTTTACTTCAGATCCACACAAGATGTTATTTTTTCTTTTTTTTTTGCGGTGTAAAATAGACTTCAACATAAACGGTTCATGCAGAGACCACTCACATTGGTGGACTGTGCAGCAGCAAGCCTGTTGCATGAGATCCTCCCTGGCAGGTGCTTGGCAGCACAGGCTGAGGCTGTGCCCTCCCGTAGTAACTGCGGTGAGGCTGTCAACTCTTTTCCTTGACTGAGTTGGGACAGGCTTGTAGTTTTTCTTCCAACCTTGCAACAAGAAACCTACTAATAGCGATGGCCTCCAACCTACTAGCGATGGCCTCCAACCCAAGAGGGATGGCCTCCAATCTAGTACCAATGGCCGGGACAAGCTTGCTCTTGTGCCCCAAATCATGCTTGTTCTTGCGATAGCGTTCATGGGCTGAAAAACTAATCACTTGGATTCCTCCCCCAAAAAGTATTTGATCTTGGAAGATTTGGATGTCTCACATGCACATGTTGACCTTGCCTTGTGAACTGCTGACTCACCAACTCACCATGTGGCTGACTGAACAGTCTCTCTTGAATCGGCCCTTGTGGCTGAACGGTCCATGGCCCAAAGAGATAGCTATTTGTCTTTGCCCTTGGGGTTTGTGCACAGCAACCGGCACAAGATTGGGATTTTCTGTAACTTCAGTCCGAAGTCCTTTTGCTGGAGCATTAGAAGTTGGTAGCAACATGTCTTCGGATTCAAAACCATTCAAGTCAATAAATTGCATGCATTGTTGAGGTACACATGTCAATGTTTCAATCCTGAAATTTGGTTGACTCGTGTCCTTCGACTCAACTCATGACCTTTGAGAAATGTCATAACGTGTGTGGAACGACTGAAAAGTGTGTGTGAAATTGATGCATCAATTAACATCAATTAACCACATGTTGCAAATCAAGCAGTCAAACAACATTGTCTCAAGGGCTCATCATCCCCCCTTTCCTTTCAATCCCATCCTGTGCTGGTTCTGGAGTTCCTTTGTGTGCCACAACTGTGGCGTGAAGGGAAACCCGAGAGCCACTAGAAACATCTAGGAGCAGTGACTTGCAAATTCGCAGAGACGGACACATCTTCACCTGAGTCGTCCGGCTCTGTAGCTTAGCCCTCCATTGCCTGCGGAGAAGAGCTGCAGGGATGAGCGGGGAAGAACTTAGCCTGCCCTATGACGGTGCTGCAGATACTTTAAGGTCATATGGGGATGCTAGACAGTGCTCTCCTTTTCTCTGCACAGGTTTCTACAGTTTCAGGGACAATCGAAACATATTCCAGATCACTCCAGTTTAGCAGTTAGGTTAGTCATCGTCGTATGTGGGCTTGACTGTTAGGTTCGTCGGATTCATAGCTGGCACTTCAGCCCAAAGGGCTGAAAGTAGAATCAATCCGGACACCTATTGCCCTCTCGTGATGGAAAAAAGAACGCATTGTCAGGAGCGACTGATGGCTTTAGACGCACTCCATGCAATATCTCCTGACACCGCAATCCCTTTTAGGTTTTGCATCGGAGAAGCAACGTTTAAGCAGGTAGTGCCGTAATCAGGTGCGTGGTTTGTAGCACTACTTCCAAGATTTGAGAACCAAAACCAGCTATTTCCTTCTCCTGCGAGGCTTTCGTAAGGAAAGAGCCTTCCCAGGTCGGAAAGTCTTCGCAAGAGAAACATGTGGTGTGGGAAGCGGGAAGATCAATACGTTAGGTTCTATCATGTCTGGAAGTTGACTTTCATCTATCAGGGGTGTGTGCATGGTGCTGCTGTGAATTGTTGGTTCTAGACTCTAGACTTCTTTTATCACCAAGGTGGCAGCGCGCCTTGCGTCCTTCAAGCCAGACTGCTCGGATGGAAGTGCATCTTGACAAGAAATGTCGACTGTTGGCGTAAGGGTCTGAACTTCGTTTTGTGAACTATTCAATGCACCTGTACCCAGCAACCACACGATGAGATGGTCACTGCCCCAGAGCGCAGCCAATTGAAGCTATATTGCTCATGTTCAACACGTGCGTGTGATGCGACTTCTCGCAGTCCTCCATGCCTCAGGTCATTTGGTACTACTCCAGTGGGATACTGGTGGCAGTGATCGACTGAGTTTCTGCTGGACCGAACCTGCTGAAATCTCCGCCAAAAACTGTTGCCTGTCATCATGGCTCCCACAAATGCATTCTTTTCCAGAGTGGAAGATTTCATTGCTTGATAAAAGACATGTTTTTCCAGTCTTGTCTTGTCAGGGTCGGTGTTTTGGGGAGCAAGCCAGCCATGGGGCGTCACTCCGAAAGGGACTCAGGTCTTGCCATCTTTGATCTTCTTTGTCAACCACTACCAGGGTGGTCTTGATGACGCTTACAGACGACATCACAGGCTTGGAGAAGAGCATGTTCTTGGGAAGATGGAAAGGTAGGACCTGGCAGTACCCTCATGCGCTTGCAAGTCAGGTTGGCTTCATGTTTAGTCTACACATGTCTACACATGTCTACACAATATGCTCAAGCGTACCCACATCAGTGTTGTGGTAAACGGTGCTATTGCTGCACTTGGACAGAACGAGACAAGAAAAGGCTTGATTGAATCTGAAGCCCTTGAGTGCACGCGGCGCATGCATGCTTTGGACAGCAAAAGTGGCATTCAGAACATCGATGCAGCTGAACCCCTCACGGTCAGTGTGTAAGAAAGAGATGGGAAAAGGGAGGGGTATTTATTTTGGATTTTTGTTTGTTTCTTTTTTGTTTTTTTGTTTGTTTTTCGTGGCTTCTGGCTTCTGGCTTCTGTGGCTTCTGGCTTTTGTGGCTTTTGGCTTCTGTGGCTTCTGGCTTTTGTGTCTTTTGGCTTTCGTGGCTTTCGTGGCTTCTGTGGCTTTTGGCTTTTGTGGCTTTTGGCTTTTTGGCCTATCCATCTATCTGTCTATACCTATCTATTTATCTATCTATCTATCTTTCTTTCTTTCTTTTGGCAGCTGTTCTCCTTTCTCTTTTTGTATTTGCTTTTCCTGTTGTTTTCGTTGCAGAGACGAAACCAAACAAGGAAGCAAGCAAGCAAGCAAGCAAGCAAGCGAAATCTGCACTTCATCCCCGACACCCGCGCCTGCCACGAAATCAATATTTTAAGGTGAACTCCCCGGTGCACAACTTTCTAACCAAGCAAATATGCCTCCTCTATCTATCTATCTATCTTATCTTATCTTATCTTATCTAATCTTATCTAATCTTATCTAATCTAATCTAATCTAATCTATCTATCTATCAATTTATCTTTCTATCTTTCTATCTTTCTGCAGTTCAACATCCACAAAGTACTGCACCTGCCACGAAATCTGCACTTCAAGGTCCACAAAGTCTTGCGCCTGCCACGAAATCTGCACTCCAAGGCCCACAAAGTCCTGCACCTGCCACCAACTCTACACTTCCACACCCACAAAGTCCTGCATCTGCCACTAAATCTGCACTTCAAGGTCCACAAAGTCCTGCGCCTGCCACAAAATCTGCACTCCAAGGGCCACAAAGTAAACTCTGCACTCCAAGGCCCACAAAGTCCTGCGCCTGCCACGAAATGTGCTTTGCAAGGTCCACAAAGTACTGCACCTGCCACGAAACACGAAAAACAAAAAAACAAAAAAAATCCAGAAATATATTCGCACCCTGGGAAAAGCTAAGGACAGGCCTCCTTCAATAAGGTGCCCTTTAATAAAGCCCCCTTTGAAGGGACCTTATTGGAGGGGACCTTACCCTCTTCCTTTCCTCTCAGAGTATAAGATGCCACAGATGTCGCTCATGCCAGGCTTACTCCGCATGGATCTGTGAGCAGTGTGCAAGCATTGGCACCCTCAGAGAACAGAAGTGGGCCCCGTCCTGATGGAGACCTTCAGGCAGCGGGGTGCACGACTAAATTTTGACACAACATCTCAGCTGCAAGCAAATTGAGGGGTGGCACACATGATCAATACATATTTCGGAGGTCAGAGTATGTGAAGACAGACACGATGTCTTATGACACTTTATTTGTAGAATAGTACAGTATCTGTGTGTATCCATAAAGGCCAAATCGGTGAACTTTGGACTTCCAGAGTTTACAGAACCTTGGCACAGGCGGGCGAGGAACAAACCGGTGGACTTGCTGTTGCCGATGAAAAGGCCTTTTCCGTACGTGGAACTGGGTCTGGAAGATTTTGGTGGTCAAAACTCTTCAAGGGAGCTTTCAGAAGACGTGTGTGAATGAATGCACAAAGGTACGAAACCCACGGAAACCAAACACCGTCAGCATGTCTTATGTTGGAGTCGAATGCACAATCAACAATTCCTGTAAATATGGTTTGGACATTGCTGAGCTAGTAGCTACTTGCTCCTAGTACGGCCAGGAGCCCCGTTCCAAGCGTGCGATCGCAGCCTCTGGACCACCGTCAGGCCTTGGTGATCCGCTGGGCCTTTCGTTGTCAGATTCTTCTGATTGGGTCAGGGCCTCAGGTATGCCGGACCGGTCGGCGTCCGGTGACAGATCACCCGGCCAATCGAGTTGATTCATAAAACCAGTTCTTTCAGTTTAAATGGTGTCCGAGGTCCTGATGTCAAGCGGATCAATTGCGAATGGTTGCAATATGTTCAGACTTGAAGGGAATGGTGCCTGCAGGGTTCATATTTCAAGTTATATAAGCGATTTGTCCTGCACAGTGGCAATGGCTGGACTGGTCCTGCATTCGCACTCAGCGCGGAGTAAGCTGCCTTTCTTTCACAAAAGCACTTCATACTGTTGATGGACAAAATCCTGCACCACTTCGCGCACAGTTTTCTTGCTGCCCTCGCTCTCCCTCGTCAACATTGGGGCCACCACAGTGAGAATTCTTAGAGTCGCAGTTGAAGGTCCAAAATCCTGCAGAGGTGGTGTAGGATTTCGATGGATTTCGTCCATCAACAGTGGACGTGGCACAATAAGCAGAACTGCTGCCATGATTCCTCTCACAAGCAGAAGTGTCACCTCCCCCCGTCCTTCCATCTGTGTGGGTTTTCTGGACTGCCGCATGTAACGCTCCATGTGAACTACATGGAGATTCCATGAAGTACCAGCATTTGCTTTTGAAGGTTGACAAAGTGGACAGTCTCGCTAGGTTTAGAACAATCCAAGCACGCAAGCATCACTCTGCGGGTAGTCAGAACACGTGGCGTGCCAATGTCCTTGCCTTTTCAAGGTTGAACATTTCTTTAACGCCTTTGGCCAACGTCCTTGCACATGGTCACTACGCGCTGGGACAGGACAGTTCAGCGTCCTGCAGATGTGTTGGCCGTTTGATTTAATTTGGGGCACTAGGGTGATTTTGCTTCAAGGTGCACAGATGAGTCACAAGACGCAGTCAACATGGTTAGTTTCGTAACATTGTGTGACTTTGTTGAGCAGGAGATTGTGTTGTTGAAGTTGCTTGGAGACTTTGCAGGGAAGCTTGATGGACAGGACCATGACACATGTTGACAGGGAGACCTCTCCCCCTGAACAGGCAAAACAAGTGCATGTTCATGGACATGAGGCAGTGTTGACATGTGTTGACCATGGACCGCAAAGTGCTGAAGGAAAGTGCTTGAAACCGTCCCAAGCACAGCATGCGGTGTTGAATCAACCCTATTTGCTGCCTTCAGGTCGGCCGTGTGCTGTTTTTCTGCCTGCCGGCCCCAAGGTTCCGGTTCAGGGGGTGAGGGACACAGACAAGCTGAGCTGCGTCAGGTAGATTTCAGCTTCATAGCAGTTTCTCATAGTTTCTCGAAAGTCACTCAGCGAGTCACGGTGAAACGGCAGAATACTCGCTCATACACTGTGCCTACGGTGAAACGGCATTCGCTTCCTAAAGAGGTCTCGACATCGGCAGAGTTGACATATGTCTCCCCATCGGCATCCGTCTCCGTCTCCCCATCGGCTTGTACGCATCGAAGAATCGAAAAGTCCAGGCGTTTGAGACTGCATTTGGCTCTCAATGGTGCTGCCTTGATCTCAGGACACAAGCTCTCACGTACGGTGTGGGGCAGTTTGGCACAAGTGGGTCAGGTGTGTTTGATTCAGTAACCCTTGTGAAATCGCCCGTGCCGGAAAGGACTGGAGCCGGCGTCAAGCTTTACCAAAGCAAGCATCAATAACAAAGCAAGTAGCAAATTGGTAGCAACGCTGTCCCTTCTTTTCTAGACAGCTGGACATTAAGAAACCGAGTCAATCATCACTAATTTAATTTTAAAGTTAGATACAGATACAGGATACAGTTAGATAATAAAGCTCCTCAAATAGATACAAAACTGCGATGAATGATGGCCTAATTTGTGTTTTTCCTTTCATCTATTAAACACCACGAAATAATATAAAAGGTTGCAAAGCAACAATTATCCAAGATCCATTGCTGGCAACAATAGAAAGTGAGAAAGATCTAGGTTACTATTTGGAGAATGAATGAATTGGGATGAAACATACCATCATATTTCCCAGATCTGTCTAGTCTTTCGAAGCATCCCGGGCCAACCCGAAACATGCTTACGGCAAAGGCCGTCACAGGAAGGATCTTGCCCGCCAATAGCAAGCCTAATGTTTTTCTCATCCAACTTGCACCAAATTTGACGTGAGCATGGCCCTGCCTGGCACTTTGATCTTTTCTCGATAGTATCAAGAACGCATTATTATTGCATTGCAGTATGTGGCGGTATGGGTGTTTCTCAAAAAAGTGGGACTCCCCAAGCATTGTCATGCAATTGGAACGTCAAAAAGGATCAAACATGAATCATATACATCCTACTGACATTATAACTAGATTATATACTACTATATATCATATACATTTGGTTTACATCATACTGTATACATCCTACTATTATACAAGTATTAATAGATATAATTATACGCTGTACCTGTTCTTTTCCAGTCCATGCCCGCTGTTGAAACGGGATGTCGTCTGGTTAGTCCGCACGGTCGGACCTGGTCCTCGGTCGAGCCTTGGGTAATACCATCGCTGGATGTTTTACTGACTATATAAAAAGGGTATGAAAGTGCACGCACATAGTACCATATATTGGAGAATAGAAACGTGTGTTTTGGTGGATCTGACAGACTTCTTCACACGATTTGATGCGCTGTGCTCACACCCATGCTGGAACCAGAACGCAATGACTCGAAGCGTATGGACTCGGTTATAGATGGCCCTTTACTGGTCGGTTGAATGAAACAAGGGTTTAATAAACCCCCAGTGAAAAAACACTATAGGTAGATATACTGTAATTAGATATATGTAACCAGGTAGGTTATCATATCATACTGTTATACAGGGCTGTTAGTATTATATATATATATTACCAATGAAATCATCCCTATGATTCGCGTTTGG
>CAXAMN010026561.1:0-17488 GCA_963970005.1 Durusdinium trenchii
TATTGAACATGATGAACATGCAAATATCTTTCAGTCCGATGGAAAAAGACTTTTCTGGTCGACACAAGCATTTGCTTTTGAGGCAAATGGGCAGAAGCGGCAGCGCCCTTCCAAGCCTGTCAGTGAAACTCCTAGCCGCTGCTCCACCCCATCCCAAAGAGCCTGGGTGGCCGTACTTTTTCGGTCGTGGACCATCGGGCTCTTCTTTGGGTGGTGGTTCACCAAGAACATTGTTTCGCAGCATTGCCTTCAGATCAACCCGAATCGATCATATCAAAACAGGGGTTTGGCACAGGGTTCAAGGCGAGTCCATCTTGGAGACTTCATCTCTTCAGGTGTCCCTCAAAGCCTTTTCATGAATTTTTGGGCCTGGCAGTGGATTCAATGAATCACTTCTTCACAGTCTTCGACTGGGCCCGGGGCATCCCGGGGCCCCGACCACTCCGGTACCCGGTCGGCTTCGCCTTCAGACTTCAAATGGGGGGCGGGCACACGAAGAGAGTTCTAGAGAGATCCATTTTCAGAAAGGATAGAACACATACGACCTCTCCAGTCCGGACCCTTCAAAAACACCAAAGAAGGGGGTGTGAAGTTTGGCAGTCCCATGCTGTGTATGGGGAACGGGTCCAGCCCCGGGTCGACCTACCTTTTCGATAACATGTGGTGACCTTTCTAAAGGAAGGACTCAACCGGACCCCTGCCGTTTGGAAGCCCTGAAGCTTCACAGACCGTGTCGTCCGGTCTCTTCCTGACCAACCAGCTTGGTAAGATGGCCCAGATGCTCCGTGAAAACAGCCCGACCTTCCTGGTCCCGACCGAAACCGATTGGGATGGGATTGGTGAGAAACCGCAGACCTTTGCGGATTTCGGGTCCGACCCCAGCACCTGGTTCCGGTCAGGTCAGCGTTTGGGTGGAGCCGTCTTTGAGACTCCAGGAGTGGCCTACGTACGCTTGACCCCTGAAATCAACCACCGTCATCTACCTTGAGTCTCCAAAGACCTTTTTTTTATGCGTTTTTGTTTTGGGTCTACTCAAAAAAAGGTGCAGAGTGAATCTTCATCCGGACGCGTCCGGCACGGACGCTTAAAGACGCCTTTTGGACGCAAAAAGACGCGTTTTGGACGCCGAAACAAGGTCTCAGGACACTGTCTAAGGAGGATCTGACAGGGCACAAACAAAAAAGGAACATTTCGTGACATATGCAAAAAAGAGTGCTTTCTTTCAAAAACATCTTTTTCTTGGAAAGGCAAATTTAAAAGGGTCATTGGAGACTCAAGGTAGGCAAATTGGTGCCAGTCCCATGGAGTGTTTGGTATACGGAGTTGGGCTGAGATTCTAGGAGACCTCACAATCCTCACAACTCAACACATCAGAAACTCTGCAAAATGACCCCATTTAATCCCATTGAGTAGCGTCATTTTTTGTGCAAATGTACCGGGTAGCCACCGCGAAGCCTACGTCTGCAGTTTTATAGCTTTGCGTAGCCTTCGCGTAGGGGAACTATTACGCCTAGGCACCGCGTAGCCTACCTCTAAAGTAAAAGCGACCTCGTGTAGCCTCTCGCGGAGTTCCCCTTACCAACAAAAACGGCCTCGCGTAGCCTCCGCGAAGGCGATTTCAAAAAAGAACACTCAAATTTGAGCAGCGCTGCCACTAGGCATCCAGATGTGACTGCCGACCTTTCAGGTGTGCAGAATGTTTGTATAGAACATACCGTTTCACACGACGTTTTTTCCGATGGGACTGGCATCTTTGCGGATCAGTTGGGATTGTTGAACAAGGAGATCCTCCATGGCCAAACCAAAGATTCCAGCGTAGTTTTGGACCAGCGATTGTCTTTTGATTGTCCGAGGCTCTGGATCATCAACGTCCACCAAGATCCAACTGCGTTTGGGCCAGACATGCACATCCAACCTGCTTCGTTCGGATCAGTTCGGGATGGTGAGGTGACCTCCATCTTAAGAAAACAACCCCCCAGGATCTGCAAAGTCATCGATCTCTTTAGGTCCACCCTAGTAGCAATGGCCGCAATGGCCTCCGACCTAGTAAGTAGCGATGGCCTCCACGCTACTAGCGATGGCCTCCAACCTACAATCTACAAAGTGGCATCCTTAGGTCACTTTGAAGGTGGGATCCAGGTACTTCTTGCCCAGACACGCCCTGAGTTGGGACTGGCAGTCCTGACAAACAAAGACTCCCGAGAAACGGAGACTCCCAGGGTGGTTGATTTGAGGGGGTCAATGTGGGTATGTAGATCCCAACTACCCAGACGCTCATGGACCCGACTAGGTACCCTCATCGCCTGGAGGGGTCGGGACCCGAACCAATACCGGAGTTGAAGGGACCAAGGCCTGTTTGGAGCGTTTGGGTAGATAGAAAAGTAGCTACCCACTAAGAATGTACTGGCGGTATTGGAAGCTGTTTCTATGTACTTGATCTTCCAACTGCGCACACATTGTGCGTTTTGGTTGGTTTTTCAGATGAAAAGGTAGACATGTTGCACAGCTGGACAATCTATACATAGGTATGTTTCTATCTCTTTGGCGAGTATACATTCCATACATGGAGTGTTTGGGTAGTAGGTGACCATTCCAAAGACTAAACTTCCATCGACCGACCGAGGGCCGTGAAGAAGAAAGATGGGCGCCACATGGTCGACCTGCACGGCTGAAAGATGACATGTCATATATGAATCCAGATTAGATATGATCTACTGTGTGCCATTGACTTGGAGCCCCACCACAATAGGGTCACAGGGGATGCTTTTCCCTAAGCCTATAGTCCCCTTTTTTTTCCGATCTGGTCCCGAGACCCCAATGTCTCGAAAGGACCGCGCTTGGGGGGTGGCGATCTAAGGTAGATGCATCATTGAGCTGATCGAAGCTTCGTAGCTTCATTCCACGCGTCATGCGCCTCCGAGCGATCGAGCTTGAGAGGTGATTGTTGCGTCGGGATTCAATCGAGAACACACACGGCGGTGGAGGCGGTCGGGGGGGGTTGAGATTGAATGACAAAGCTCTCTTGAAGTGGGTTCATATACTGTATAAATATACTATATATATAGTATTATGTTATATAGAGAGTCCCAGGGGTATCCTTTGCACGTGCTTTGTTTGACAACCTAAACTTTGCACCGGCCACGCTCACCACGCCCAGCCACGTCCAACCAGCACTCACACTATATAAATCTATACTATCGCTAGTGTGCGCGCTTTGAAGAATTTGAGCTCAGCCTTTGGAAAATCATCACCCTGATGTTATCATGTTCCATCATTACACATGTAGACCAGTACTTGCAATACGTAGAAGAAACGTACGTACTCGCCACTTCATCGACAACATCCTGCCATGCAACAGCTGTGGGAACTGAAAGGCATCCAGAGTGGAACAACAGACATATTGTTTAAAGCAAACCCTGGGAATTGATTATTTGTTTCCAAAAAATTGCCAAATGGATTGATCATCAGTGATATCCACGCTTTTTCCACATGTCTTAATTTCATTTGTTTGATCAAAGCATGTCCAAATTCTTGCTAAACTTGAGAGGGTAGGGACCACGGCAAAGTTTAGGATTACCACGGCAAAGAATAGGATGACCACGCCAAAATTTAGGATGACCACGCCGGGACCACACTGGAACCACGGATCACCATGACCCAATCTCATCAAATTCAAGGCCAGATCATTTCCCTTGGTCGTTTATCAAATTGGCATCAGTCAGGCCAGCATTCCCGTTCCCTGAAAGGATTTCCAAGTCAAGTTGAGCATTACACAGGCGCCTGGCACAGATGCAGTCTTATTAAGGTCCAACACATGTCGAGAACAGGTATAGTGATAGTGCATGAATGATCCATTTGTTTGTGGATATGCTTTTTGAATACTGACCACGGGCCATCTCTCATTGGATCCCTCGCAAGCAGAAAGTATTTGTTTCACTGAACGAAGTATGCCATAGATCGGTCTATTAACTATTCATCCTTCAGGATCGATGTGTGAACCATCTTGTGCCTCACTACCCTACATGCTCAGCCCCTGCGCATAGCAAAGTTCGGCCCTAGTTCAGTGTCTTTTGGCAAAGTTTAGCCTTTTCCTAGGGGTATCCTTTGCACATACTTAGACTTACCAGCACCACCCAAAGGGTGGTTTATAGACTCCCCTGACCCTGAAGATGTATTTTCCATCTAATAACCACCCGTTACCCATTGGGTAGTGCTGGTACGGAGGATTTATATTTTTGCACGCTAGTACGCTAGGCTTCATTCCTTGCCCACCATGGTTTTGAGCGTTGTTTTCATGTTTTACTGAACACTAGGTCCATCATTCTTTTAGTTGTCTTGGACTTCAAGGGTGGAGCAATATCTATTATAGAATTTATATATTAACTTTAAAATATACGATAATATAAGATATGTGATCTGTAATGTTTAAAATAATAGTATTTATGTGGATCCATTTCCACCCTTTGAGGTTGATGATTTGAGACGACATAGGCATTCAGGGCGAACCTGAGAAGGCATGTGGATCTATTTTTCGTATATATCCCCCTGCGACTTTGTCTGCAAAAACCTGCACGTCTGCCTCCATTTCAGAGAGACCTGTTGGAAGGTGCTAAGAAGAAACCCTAGGAGTCGAACCACCATTGATTGAATCGCCTGAATCTCGAAGGTTGACCTGGTACTACGGACAAAACCAGGTCAAACTTCTCTTATGGTGGTGAGGGCGACCGGATATATCATTAAAACAATTTTTGAGTGAGTGAGATCATGTGTTTTGGGGCTCTAAAGAATGCAGAAAAGGTGATCCATCACCGCTTGGCCCCCCCCCAAACGGGGCGAGGGGCCACGCGTGTTCGTCTGGTGCGGAATTCTCTTTCGGTCTAGACCGGATGTCCTGGGATGCCCCCGGTCGTTCCATTCAGTCCAAAAGAAGACCACTATCCCGACAGGTCAGTTTGACATCATTTTGCCGGATTTGGTCATACCAGTTCACACGTCTTGGAGGTAAAGAACCAGTTTTGCTGGGTCAGACTGGACTTGTAGGGCATGGTTCTCTTATTCTTCATGTCACGCGCCCTTTTTCCAGTCAGGATGTAGCTGTAGACAAAAAAGGGCGTCCCAAACAGTGTACACCTCCATGTCCGGGTTTGCCTCGCCAACGTGTTCTCCAAATTGTCTCAAATGCACCTTGCCACGACTGCTTTATGAATTGACGGTGGCTGCTGCACAACAAAAACGCTGTGCCAGCTGAAGCTTCGCCGTTGCTGCAGAACGTGGCCGCTTTTGCTTCAGGACTGGAGAAGTTGCGGGGACCAAATTTTTGGTCTCTGAAGTCAATTGTCATTTGTAAAGAATGGCTTATTCAGTCTCTGAGCCATATTTTGGTTGCTCAAATTGAGCAGCTATCTCCCTTTGGTGCGTTTCTTTGCCGTGCACCACCCAGCGTGTGGCTGATCAGGTCCAGTTGCTGGGTGAGGTCGCCCTCCATCGCGCGATCGCCGCGGACTCTTTTTGCGCGTCGCGTCCCAGAATTACTTGTGCGCACCCAGACACGTCCATTTCTTTGTTCAATGTGTGCCATGTATTTACCATGTAATTTACCTACCTTGCGGTGGTTGAAAAGGCTTTCGATGCAATGAACTGAAACGATCTCCCGCCTCTCCGAACGATGAGAGCTTGGTATACCCTGGTGCTTGGTCTTAGCGTGCAAGAAAGCATGGGTGTTTGTTTCGGAGGGTGGTAGAGCTGAGAGCTTGGAGTGTTGGGATGATCTCTTTCCAATTTTCGATTTGAAGAAGGCATCCATCATTTTCGCTCCAAAATCCTTGCGTGCCTGCACCAGACGGAGTCTGGTGGCTTTCTTTTCTTGGCCGCTAGTGGTGCCAGGGTTTCCTCAGTTCGCAGTGCAGTTCCACCCGGGTTCGACTGGGTGATCTGAAAGAGGCTGCTCCGAAGTCTGACAAGATCCCTGGTGGTGTGGCTGGTCAAGCCAGCCATGCCGACCATTTGGCGCTATATGCCATGCCATGTTGCACGCGGTGGAGACGGAGACGGAGGCCTCGATGCCTGCCGCGTCCGAGGTCCGAGGCAAGGTTGGGTGAGTAGAAGATGTAGAAGATGTAACAATCGCTGATTAAGCTTTCGGTGAGACATGTATTTGACTTTAGGACTTGCGACTTGCCTTGATCTTTGGCGCATTTCAAGCATAGATGGATTTTGCGGCGCAGCTCACACTGAAATTCGAAACTACCCTCGAATATATAAACATTCCATTTGGTTTGGAGAATGTTTGTGACCGATTGCCTTTTTGCATATCTTGCTCTAGAGTTCGCATGCCAATCCCTGCATCGAACATGTGGAAGTGACCCTTCTTCCAATCCATCTACCATCCTCCGAAACCTCTCTAGAGCGGGTAACTCGGATATATTAATTTGTTTTCTGCAAGTGTAGTGGACCTTTTTTGGGGAGTTTGTGGCTAAGGCTAATGGGGGCCGCCGGCCGCCAATGCATTTTGCAAATTTGGAGATGTGAATGAACATGAGAAGTAAGCTTTGCGATCCGTTCTGCAGATCAAACAAGGTTTGTGGTGTGAGTTCCACCGGATTGGTGGACGTTCAAGGGTGATGTGCTAAATTTGCCATCGCTTCCCGAACTCCGCCCCCCCCCCCCGCCGTGGTGCCAATTGCGCACACCAGCAGCTCAAAGCAGAGGGACAGAGTCGGACAGAGCAACGACAAACCCTGGTGTTGACAACAGAGACGATGGTCTTTCCATGTCTTTCCCGAACTATGAGAAACCGGTCCATGAAAGGCACGAATTCTTTTAGAGTTCGGATCTCTATATTCTTCATGTCATCCCAGACACGACCTGCCTGGGACTGGCCCTATCTATATATCTATATATACATTCACCCCCTGAAATTCAACCACACCTGGCCTTATCTCGGCAGTCCTATGCAAATCGGAGGTCGTGTGGGTATATAACCGCATGCACACCTTCCCTTTTCGAGGTCTTTTTCCGTTCGACCGGCTCAGCAGGCCCGTGACGGCCCGGTCGACGACCTGGGGCGGTCTCTACCCGAAGAGAGTCCGTCCCACCCAGACGCGACCTGTCTGGGACTGCCAGTCCGGACTGCCTTCAAAACGGCCAGGGGTGGTGCTGTCTGGGGGTCTGGCTGGGGCGGCAGTCCGGACTGGCAGTCCCAGACAGGTCGCGTATGGGTATAAGCAACAGTTGAGCCGTCCTTGAGTCCTGCGGGCGGTATAAGCAACACGCGTGGCAACACGCGTGGCAACACGTTGTGACGACGTTGTGACGACGTCTCGTGCGGTCGGTTCTCCGGTTCTTCCTCTCCGGTTCTTCCTCTCCAGTCAATTGGGTGGTCAACAGACGGCCCTAATCCGCCCATACTCTTCATGTCATGGGACTGCATGGGACTGCAATATTTACATACATTGTTGAAAAGGGAGTGAATGGGGCAGTCCAAAGACTACAGTCTGCAGACAGGTCGTGTGTTCAGTTTTTTTTTCCAATCAGCCTTCGCTGTTGCCGTTTTGAACTGCTCCAAACGGTTTTTGCTCGCTCGCTTTTTCGCCCCGTGCGCTCTGTCCCCGCGCGAAACCGACCCCGCGGGAGTCCTTTTACCATCACCCACCAGGCTGGACCAGGATTCCGTTTTGCTCAGATGGGCGCAGGGACTTCGGCGCCGGACTTTCCGAATTCGGGGAAAGAAAGTATCAAATCTTCACCACTTCACTTCACCACTTCGCAAGGGTTTGAAAACCAGAAATGAAGTGAGTACGTTCCCTCGTTCGAAAGTCCTCGTGCCGTCCAAGCAAATACAAGCGTCCGTGCCGTGCTTAGCTCGCCCATCCTGCGGGATGGCGAGCTTAGCTGAAAAGAGGACGCACTCAGGGTTTCTGGTGGGGAGGGTGGTGGGAACCAAGTGTTGCGCAAGAACTCCGGACTAATGAACTACACTCCCTGCAACCATCATGGAAGTGGATGTCAATGGCCCCCTGGAAAGACCCTTTTCCTCCACAAGGGAAAGTGTCCACTTCCATGATTGCAGGGAGTGTACACCACCTGGGAAACCCAGACACTCCATGGGACTGCCATATTATGCAAATCAGTTGGGGTGGTTGAAAAGGGGTCAATGTATATATATGGTATACATGGAGTACACCACCTGGGAAATTCATCTCTCCGAGACATCCGAATTCCTCGGCGGAGTTCCTTTTGAAACGTCGCTCGCGGGGGAGCGCGCGCTTGGCTGCCACCCATGGTGCGTTGGAGCGACGGAGCGACGGAGGGCAATGGACCGAGGCAGACGAATGGGCCCGGTTTAATATTATATAGACACCTGTTGAGGAGTGACATGCATTTCAGCCACGAGTCCTTCAACAGGTGAAGATATCCGAGAAATCTGTGTGCATGTGAGCGTAGCCATCTGAAGGACCGGACTAGTATGTTGATGTATGTTTGGGCACCCAGACCGCTCCAAGCAGGCAGGAACTCAAGAAATCGGCCACATGAGGCATACGGGTTTTGTCCCAGGACCCTCCGTTTGAGATGTTTGTATATAGCCTTCTGGAGGTGAAGAGGTGTCCAAAAACGGCTTGGAAGGTCCTGGTAGTATATCCCTGGTCAAACTCCTGGATGAAGGTGATGTCTTCGACACTGAGACATGGTAGGGGTGCCATGGTCGGGTCCAGTCCAAACCTGGGGAGAAGGTACGACTGGATCCCTATTGTGGGATATGTATAACACAAAGCGTCCCATTCCAAACCTCACAATGCAGCATGGGACCGGCCTCGGCCTGGCCTTGTGACTTCCAAGGGAGGCCGGACCTGGACCTGTATCGAACAGATCAGTTTTTGTTCTTTGCCGGGTACTTGGCAGGTAATCCGAAGGTCTCCACCTACCGATTCCACACTTTGAAGCTGTTTTTGACCCGGTCTTCTCACGAACACCTGCACGAAAGCTTGGGCCAACGAAGACTCCGCTGTGTTCAAGGGTTTCTCCGCTTTCCGGGGAAGCTCCGCTCAGGTCGCTGCGAACTATCGGCACTTTGCGTCCGGCATTTTCCCCTACGGCTTCACGGTGACCAGTCACCTGGTCGATGAACATCTGGTCACCTGGTGCGTGCGTATCCAGACCCTCGGGCCTCGGGTCGAGTCGAGACCAGCGAGGGCACGAGAAGGTATCCAGAAGAGCATGGCATGGCTGAAGCATTGCTATTTGGGGCTTCAGTCATACCTTCGTTTCCACGGTTTTGGGGGTGCCAGGATGGTTTTGGCAGGGTCCCTTCTGAGGAGGTACTTGGAGCCCTGGGGTTACAATTTAAGGCACCAGCTATGATATGGAAGCTTGATCTGAAATCGCATGCGCAGAAGAGAATTGCACCTCAGTGAGACAGGCAACGCCGGACTGGGTAGAGGATAGTAGAGGGGACGCCAGCACTTCTCATTCACAGGCGTTTTGGCCGGTGAGAAAAACGTGATGTGTCGAATGGATGAATATGGCCAATGGTTGGCTCTAGGCAAATCCCACCGAGGCTCCAATTACCAACATTTGGAGCCTCCAAACCCAGCCCAAACTCAAATGTTTGCAACAACAAACGGGTTTCTCAAAGAAGCATCGGCAATATACAGCTAGGTTTCAATTTCTACAGGTATACTGTAAATTATGGGCTTTGCACCGGATAAACAGGGGAACACGAGAAACCCACGGTTTCCGTTACATCATGGGGCTTTGGGCGTCTTGTATGCCGGCCCCAACACAGTTCTTTCGGAAACGATGCCTTGTTCGGAAACGGTTGCTCCTCCAAGGGAGATGCTGCACGAGTTTGACCATGAGTCAGACCTTTGGGAACAAGCTTGTCAGGGTATCTACGCTGATCCTCTTTGAGCTACAATGTGTCACACCATAGACAGATCCTAATGAACTGGTGGGTGAACATATAGTTTCGACATGTTTTGACATTTCTTTATGGGGATCTTTGTTCTTTTCATGTGCACTTGGTCTTTGGTCCCTCCTCGGGGTCGACGCCCCACTCCGCTGCTTCGGCGCCTGGCGCCTGGCTGTCTCGCCACGTGTCTCGCCACGTCGCGTCGACGTCTCGGGCGGTGTCAAGGCGGCGACTTTGCGCCCGGCAGCAACTGTCACCTGGCGGTCGATGCGGAGGAAGACAAGGATCACCTAGTGAGGCGCGGGGACGGCGTGCCGCGGATCACCCCGCTGGGGAAGAAGGTGTAGGGGACTTCCTTCGTGTTTCAAGGACCAATGTGAATGGGACTGGGCCCATGAACTGTGATGAATGGGGTACTTGATCTGTAACTGCGTCATGAACACATGGGTCATGAACACATAGGGTATAAGGGGGTGTTAACTGTTAACTCTTCAATCGTGGTTCTTCCGAAGCAGGCGATCGGAAGCGCTCGGGGCTGGGGCTGATGTGTGGGAACGGGAAGATGTGTGGAGACAAGTGATGAACAAAAGGGAGTCACTATAGCTAGGAGTCACAACACGGGTGGAGTCCATCGGCACCCCTATCCTTCAAGTTCGGCACCCTTTTGTGACATACATATGTACCTAGAACCTGAGTGACCCCTGTTTTGAAGGAGCAACCACCAAAACTATGGTCTTTTCTTATCGGAGGTCCAATGGGTTCTAGGTATATATTATTGTAGTATATATTTATAGTGTTGACACCATATTCCCTAGGGATCCTGTCGTTCCTTCTCAGGTATGGTGATTAGAGACACTGTTATGTAGGTTTGGAGGGTCCAATCGTACCGAACCTGAGAAGGTCCTTGGATTCCTAGGGATTGTATACAAAAAACCCTAGGGATCCAGTGTACCTTCTCAGGTTCGGTAGGACTGGACCCGACCATGGCACCCCTACCATGTCTCAGTGTCGACATCACCTTCATCCGGGAGTTTGACCAGGGATATGTATACTACCAGGACCTTCCAAGCCGTTTTTGGACACCTCTTCACCTCCAGAAGGCTATATACAAACATCTCAAACGGAGGGTCCTGGTAGTTGACATGCGATGTCCCCAACTCTTCGCAGTGTCTCAAACGGAGTTTTTCGTAGATCTGAAGATCATCGACAGCGGTGCCGGAATGGCACATGTTGGCACCAGATTTCCAAGTTCCATTTCCCATACACTCCATGTATGCCATATATGCCTACATTGGGGTGGTTTGGGGTGTCAATGTAGGCATATATGGCATACATGGAGTGTATGGGTTATGGAAAGAATTGTTGCAACGCGGCCAACGTCCAAAATCCGTACAACAATGAAGGTGTGGGATTCAGACGAGCTGAGCGAAGGTGTGGGCGAGCGGGCACCAGGTGCCCGCTCAAAAGAACCTAACAAAAAGGAAGGCTGGATGAGGTTGGGGAGCATCCTCCCCTGAACATTTTTCATGTCGGGTTTCTTGATGTCTCGATGTGGATTCCGCGTGAGAATCCATGGGGTTTTCCGGAATTGAGTGCGGATGCGAAGTTCCGAGACGTGAGCTCACAGATCCAAGACGTGAGCGGGGAAAGCCAGGATCTTTACCTCGCTGCACTTGCAGCCGGGAAGCTCGGGAAGCGAAGGGAAGCTCTGGGGTTCGGTCAGTACCGGACCATGGAAACGCGGACCATGTTTTCACAGATATTGGATGATAGGATGGGATATGTTACTTTAGTGCTGGGGGGTTTGAACATACTTTGAACAAATTCCTGTATTATTATGTGAAACACACATTGTGCGACTGTGAAAATAGTCCTTTTGTTGTTTTCAATCTGAACAGGCTACCTACTCTTTGTGAAATCACCCTATGATTGGTGCTTTTGGTTGATGACTCTTCTATTTCCTTGGAATATATATATATATTGGTTTGTTTTTATTGTTGTTGTTATTATGTGTCCTTTTGTGAGCGTTGTAATTACCTCGTCTTACAGTCCTGCGTTGTTCACCCTTCAATTCAGCAGGGTAGGCCCAACGGCCACTTGTCTCACCCAGACTAAGGTGGCTTTGGCACAAAACAAACTTTGTGGGTGGCAACATGTTCTCTGAGCGGGTTTTCAATCCAAAAGGTGTTTCTTCATCAACGCCAGATTTTGGTTGCCACATATCCAGACTGTTTCCATCCATTTCCCGAGAACCTTTGGATCCGAACACCGGCTTTCAACCAAAAACAACGACTGTAATAGGCTGTAGGCACTGTAGTCACTGGCATCATTGCTCTGGCCGTTCCAAATGTGTTTTGCACTGGTTTTTGCTGGGTGACAAGAGTGAAGCTAGCGGTCAGCGCGCGGTCGGTGCTTGCGGTGCGGTCAGTAGTTGTTTTGGGGCTTCGAGTTGCACTGGCGCTCCCCAAAATCCCTAACCCCCGACTATTCCATGCATATGCATGGAATAAATTGACCCTTACCCCTACATCTCCAAAAATCGCCCATCCACGGGACGACCACATGTTCATACCACCTTCCAACAGGTGGTGCTTGAATCCAAGTCCGACTGGTTTATGGGCATCGGACTTGTCACCAGGAAACACTTGTTATATATAGATACATGAGATTGTGATGATTGTGTGGGAGCATCACCTAGAGCTGGTGCTCACGAGAAAGAGCTTCCATCTCGGAAGCTACAGGAGTATCCATATTATTCCATCACCCAGACACTCCATATATCCAAATATATACCGGGCCCCCCTATGAGGGGTGTCCAATTATAGTTCAGAGCTTTTATTGCAAGGAAGCACCATGGCCGCTACGGGGATGATTTGCGGGGAACAAGATAGGGGAATCCTCGGGGGCCCTGCCGATCGCCGATTCCTAGGCGGCTGCGGAAGTCCACGCCGCCGAACCACACGGTGCCCAGTGTGATGAGCACACGCACCGGCAACAGGACCGGCCTGGCGGGGTGAGACGGAGTGATGAGAGGTTCTTTGAAGAAGTGGTGAGTGGCTGGGGATGGGCATCAACCTTACACCTTCCTTACAGTGGGGGTAGTGGATGGTTTTGGAATGGAGCAAACGCTTGGCAAACATCCACTGGCACCGTACCTTGGAATGGGTACGACTGGACCGCTCCATGCCTATGTAAAAGTGTCTCCAATCACCGTAGCTCGGAGTGTTTGGGGGCGGAGTCTTAAGACACGCGCCGCGGTGTTGCTGACACCGAAGATGAAAGACCATATGCATCCATAATATGCTTGGGCCTGGCCGGCCTTCTATTGGTGCTATTTCGGAACGGGGAACCACCCTCAGATCCAGTGAAAACATGGACCGACCGCCTGCAAACATGTTCCGGCAAGTTCCAAAGCAGTGGTTCGTATCTAAGTGAGTGGATCATGGGCACCCCTACTCTCCAACTTCATAACCCTTAACGGAACTCATATAATTACAAGTACTTTTTTCCTGACTTGTACAGTAAGTACAGTATATACATGCATATACAGTATATATAATAAATACCTATAACCTCTTCTTGGGCAGACATTTCTGCCTATTATGGGTAAAGGCGACTTTGCCCGTGCTTAGGCGTTCTTGCCCCCTGTAGGCGTTCTTGCCCCCTTTGGGCGTTCTTGTCCTTTTGGTGGCATTGCTCAAATAGATGAGGATCCACCCACCACTGATTCCAGGAACTTTCATAGTGAGGTACAATTGTTTGTCAGGAATTCACTTAATGTTTCTCTTGTGATTTCTTTTGTATGTTTTAGTTTTTCTATGCTTTGCTTTAATATCTTTTTTGCGTAGGTGTTCTTCCCGTCACTTAGGCGTTCTTACCCGTTACTTGGGCGTTCTTGCCCGTTACTTAGGCGTTCTTGCCCGTTCTTGCACTACAATCAATAGTTGGGCGGACAACGGAATGGTAGCCTTTTGGGGGGAGTGAGCGACATGAGTTTCAATAACTTTAGACTGGGGATTAGCGTCAAGTGGCAGGCGTTTGTTTTCTCAATTTTCGTCATTCAAATTCTGGCTCTGCCTCCTGCATGTAAGAATGCATGTGATTGTGCCTCGGCATTTTTGACCCTCGAGGCTGCAGCTTAGGCGTTCTTTGCAAAAACGGGCTGAATTTTCTGCCTAAATGGCGTTGGGCGGAAATTATTGCCTAACGAGGTTCTAGGATATATCATGTTGTATCTATTTAGACTCGAAGACACGAAGACACGCGAAGACACGAAGACACGCGAAGACACGAAGAGGCTTCAGATCTTCAAGGCTTCAGGTCGTCACTAGGCTTCAGGTCTTCAAGGCGTCAGGTCGGAACTAGGCTTCAGGTCTTCAAGGCGTCAGGGAGTCAGCAGGGCTTCAAGGCGTCAGTAAGGACTCAAGGCTTCCAAGGCTTCCAAGGCTTCATGTCTTCGGAGGAAAGTCGCCCGGGATTGCCAACACACTGTCTATTTGGTCTTTGACATGCTTTGTTGCCAGCGGATCGGGCTCTGGGATGATCCCTGATCCCTGCATTCTGAGGACGCGCACCTCCCTGGATGCCATCACCGACCGCGTACGGAGCTTCAACCGGTCGGGGGCCACGGGGGGCATCGCTGAGGTGCGCGGTGTTTGTTCCGACCCTGATACCGGGCCCTTTGAGAGGTCAGGAGGGTCCGGGCCCTTTGACATCATTTTATTGGTGGGTTGCTTTTGTTAGCACGAGGCTCAGAAATGAAGAATGAGGTCTGGGACCAGGGCCATGGACAGGGCAGACTGGACCTTCAGGGTGGGATTCAGCACTGAACATATGTTTTGAAACAATATTTGTGCACATCAAGTATTCCATCCGGACTGCAATGAAAAGAGAGGTCTTAGACTGCTGGTCTTTCGTCAGCTTTCCAGCACCTACAGTTTTCGAACATCCAAGAAATTCGTCAAACTTCCGGAAGTCACAAAGGGACGGTGTTGAAGTTTGGATCCTGTAAGTGGATGTTCTGGGCACCCCCCAAACCCTCCATGAAACTTCCATGGAGCTGGTGGGACCGTGGGAATTCCCCGCGCCACAACCGCTCCACCAAAGCGCCGCGCCCCACTCCACCAAAGCGCCGTCCGCCCCCAGGGCCACGACGGTGTCGATCACCAGCCGCTTGCGGCAGCGGAGCCCCTCGTCCAGTGGCAGGCGCAGATCCGAACGAAGGGGTCGCGACGAAGGGGGGTCGCGGGTGGAAGGGGTCGCGTGATCTCTCAGGGTCCATCTGCTTGCTCCTGTGGGGGAAACCATGGGGTACCTCTTTGGGAATCTGGACTGGCCGATCTGCAGATTCTTTGGAGGGCCCCTTGCACGACCTCCGGGACTAGCATATTTGCAGGTACACAACAGAATAAAACTATGACAGATTATAGATTTGCATTGGGGTGGTTGAAAAGGTCAATGTTGTAGCACATAATCCAGTCTTTGGTTTTGTGGATCATGTGATTGTTTATTTTCCCGAACTGGGTAAATCCCCAGTTTCCCGGGGAATATGTTTTTTTTTTTCCAGGTTCCTGGACGGCAAACCCAAGAGTCCCTTGTGTTTGGGATCTTCTTAAAAAGTTGGTCCCCCCCCAAAAAAACATGAAAAAATAAGCGGGGGGAGGGGTTGGTGCATCACCTACTAAGGGCGATCACCCAGCGGGTGCATCTGTAGCTCGTTGGAAAAACACCTGCGTGTGTGCGGTCCTAACCTGCCCAGGATGTGCAATCCTTAAGCTTGGGGCTGACAAGGGAATAGAAACAAAGGAAAGCTAACACTGTGACTGAATATCTGTAATTACAAAGAACTGCACTTCAGTGCAAGGCCGCGGCCCACCCAAAAGTCTTCCTGCAGGGAGGCGATCGGGTTGCAAAGAGCCTTCGTTCCGAAGGCAGAGCAGATGCAACAACAACGGCGTTTTGTTGTTCCTTCCGACAAGTCGTTGAGACGCCCGATTTCACGCATACGTATGGTTCCATAGCAAGTAACATGTCGGGTACAGTACATGATACATCATGATACATCGCGCTCGGAATCCAACATCGGTGCTTTCGATGGAGTCGCTTCGTGCTTTCGATGGATGCCACATGCATGTGGAGACGGCGTTTACCGTTCCTTCACGGCGGCGATGGGCTCCTTAGCGGTGCGAAGCGGTGCTTCCGTGGTGCGATCAGAGTGAACAGGATGCAAAGAGTGAAGAGAGCGAACTTCGCGATTTCGGTTGCGCAAGGTTTGGACATTGACACTGCTAGAGCTGCTAGGTGGCGCCACATATATGTTGTTTTTGTTGGTAAGAACGATGGAGTTTTGCGTTGGCTGTGAACAAAGTTCAGGCGGGGACACATTATGCATGTTATGAAAGGTCGAAATGCATCTAAAATATGGACGAGGCAGAGGTTTCGATCCCAAGTGCGACTCAACACCTTGTTCTGACCGTTGTTTTTTTCAAAGACCAAGTGCAATGATTAAAGGTGTTACAGGCAGGTGCAAAAGCTCACTAAGGATTCCGGGTGGTCCATTCATAGTCCCTTAGAGGTTAGTCCCTCGTGTCGATTCACGACCGCGGCCAGGGGTCCTGGTCGTTCGTTTTTGATATTAGGTGGATGCCATTCCTTCTAGGTTGGAGGCCATTCCAACTAGTAACAAGAAGCTACTAGTAGCAAGGACGCTATTAGGTGGAGGCCATCGTAATGTTGTTTTATATCCTTACGCTGTGAGGGTGTTACATGCTGGTAGATTCCGTGCGAAGATCAGCCACCAACAGCACTTCTCAGCAGCGAAGACCACCAAAAGTGGTTCATGTGGATCCAGGTCAATCGCTTCGAACAGGTATTGTTCACCTTACTCGTGCGCCTGCGCACCTTGGTTTTCCGCGTTTTGGGGGACCCTCGTGTGTTAAGATTGACATGGCCATTGATGCAGAAAGACCTTAAAATGGATTCAACTGACAGCCATAAACCGATTCTGTATGCTTGACACCTTTAGTCCGGACATCTTCCTGCGCCTGTCCGCGTTGTCCAACGCTTTCATCCAGTGCTTGCAGCCAGGACAGTGGGTTCCCCCTTCTCCAAGCGCTCACCAACCACTGGGCAGGCGCCCAGACTCGTCAAACCCGAAGAAACCAAAAACGGTTCAAAACCGCTCATCGAGTGGTTTCGTTTCGTTCGTTTTGTGTTTGACTGCTCCATTGGGATCGACGGTCGCGCCCCTTCGACCGGGTCCCTCACACTTCCTCGGATCCGTGGTTCGGGGGGCGCCAGGAGCGCCGCGACGGTTCGCGGCGGGAAGGATCCAGATCTCTTCCCGTGGCGAGAAAGGGGAAGGTGTTTTTCAGCGCGGAAGCTCCCCACATCGCTCGGAACATGCTGGGACACGCAAGGATTTTCTTGGAGTGGTTTTGACAGTGATGATTTCGAGTGATCAGTGTTTGGGTTGAAGGATGGGATGAGGTAAGTGGCTGGGACCAACGAGACATTTGCGGCGAAGACAGAGCAAATTGCAGAGTGCCTTGACCATGCCATGAATATGATGATCAAGAAGAA
>CAXAMN010026561.1:17498-75940 GCA_963970005.1 Durusdinium trenchii
GTTCTTCCACAAGCTGTTACTCCACTTTTCCACTTTTTGATTCATGGACTTCATGTTTCCACCCCCGAAACCTCGGTTTTGCAGCTGAGTTGCACCGCTTGTTCACCACCGCTGAGCTCTGCAGTCACGCACAAACAGCTTGTTCAACCTTTCAAGTGAACTGACTTTCTCACCATGCCGTTCCCTCACCATTTTCGACCTGGGAATTGAGTGTAACTGAAAACCAATGTCAGAGTGTGCGCGGAATTTCGCACATATCAACCACTTTGGCCCATTTGGCAAATGACTTTTGGCAAATGACTTTGCTGGATGGGCAATCCCAAAGGCATGAACCAACCATGAACCAGCAGCAGCAAAAGGATTGATTAGTGGTTGGAGCTTTTAGTTATTGGCTATTGGAGTTTGGTGAAGTATTGGGGTTATGAGGGGTTTTACATGGAAGGTCAGCAAGGTTTGAGGTACCGGATGAGGGATTGGTCCAACCATAATTAAATTGGTCTTGGAAGTGGAGGGTGGCCGCAAAAGAAAGGCAAGAAGGGCAGTTAGTATTGAAGCAACAATCTCACAAACAAAATAGGTGGACCAAACCAATTGTGAGGGCTAGCGCAACAGAATCTTGAGACCAGGTTTTGTTGAACTTATTGGAGGCCCCAAGGCGGACCAAACTAAATGAGGGGGTGCTGTTAATCCTATGTCGACATTATAAACTACCCAGGCCTGTAGGCGTCTATTTGAGGGTGTCTCAATGTAGGGAACGAACATGAACGAACTATATATATAATATATACATACATATATGTTTAAATCCATCACCTATCTACCTATCGTTCCTATTTGTTCTATCTAATGATGTTTTATCTATCTATCTATCTATCTTGCAACAATTATATATATATATATATTCCAGTCCCATGCGATAGCTGCAAAACCTCACTGCGGTGCTGACGCAACACGCACCAACACGGTCGCCTCACGGTCGCCTCAGGCCAGTCCCGGAAGCCTCATCAGCGAGGAGGTGTGGAAGTCCCAAACAAACTCGATCCGAAGACTTATGTGTGGCTGGAACTAGGGGTGGGTCTGAGCCCCCGAACAAGGGGTGTCCAAGAATAGCTCCTTGGAGGTTATGAGGTGTCCATTATATATATATATATTATATATATATATGTTTTTTGATGCTGTTCATTCTTTTGGGGGGGTAACTTTTGGCCAAGCACCTGGTCCTTCCCACGCCAGTTGTGGTTCAGGGTTAGGAGCTAGATCTTTTCCAGTGGACGTAGGAAGTCCCGGGGGATTCTGAAAGCTCAGGACTTTGACTCCATTTGCATCGAACTGCTAGTGGTGGATTAGGATGTATTTAGGCAGGAAAGTGAGTCATTTGATGTTCTGGTTGGGCTGTCGGAATGCATTTGTGCATGTTCGTTCTCTGGGGGAACGACAAGAGTGATATAAGAGAAGGTCACCGCCTTGTCGTTCGAAGAAAATGACCTTGAGACACCCGAAAACCCACGCATCATCCACATGGTGGGTCATCACCCAAATGCGAGGACAGAGGATCATGAGGATCTTCATGGTAATGCATGGTCATGCCAATCAGACATGCAGGTGATACAGAAAGCATCCGAATCCCCATATCCGAAGACCTCATCCGCACCACACGACCGATTTGAAGGTGTGAAGCCAAGCCTGAAGGGCCCAGGGAGGGGAGGAACAGGGCCCAAGAGTGACCTGCCAAGCGGTCTGGTTGGGTTGTTCCAGAAAAAAAACGTCGGATTCCCCCATCCAAACACTATCATTCAGCTGCGGGCGCTTGTTCAAAGCCATCACTTGGTCGTCCAAAATCTTGGGAGAATGCTGAAGAGCTCTTGGAACACCTCAGACAGAAAAACGACTCCGCACCCACATCATGGTATAGGCCCATTGTCCACCCTCAGAGCTCCATGATTGTTGATGTAATTTGCCAGTTAGAGTGGCTTGGAGTCCCATCCACATGTGGGTGCCACCGGCACCCAACTCACGTCCCTTCTACCCCTGGCCAGGCCAGGGCTGGCGGCTGGCCTGGGACTGGCAGTCCCTTTCCCAGACACCTGCCTGGGACTGGCATATACATTCACCCCTGTTCAACCACCCCAATGTATGTAACTCTTGCGGTCACATCTGAGTGTATGGGAAATCGTTTTACTCTTGGGATCTTACACCATCCCTCCGGAGACTCCGGAGACCTCCTCCGCAGGTCGCGGCTGCAGCTGCGAATCCGGGCGTGGACAAGGATGGGGCCCCCATCCGGAAGAGCATGGCGGTCGGGGGCCCCGCAGAGAGGGCCACTGTGGGCAGAAAAAGACATCACGGACATTCATTTATGCTGAAAAGATCGTGGATGACCACATGATGAGGATCACCTTCATTCTACTGGAAAGGGCTGGTCATTCATCCTGTCATCTACATGAAGGATGACCAGATGAGAATCACCTTCAGACAGGATGAGTCGAACCACCCTGAGCATCCAGTGCATCGACCTGTGGACCCAGTGGATCCACACCACCACCACACCGAGTCGAGTGGTCGGACCGTACGACCCTTCAGTCGACTCAACACCGGCTCTTTGGATCGCACCCGACCGACACCGGTGGTGTTCGGACGAGATGGTCGGACCGAACGTGAAGAGCACGAGAGGTTTTGGTTTGGGGGGCCCGCGGGACTGTAAACCGCCCCAGGCTTTGCAGGGCAGTGGCCGATTTGGGCGCGGTTTTGGTTTGGAAATAGGTAGACCCACCTTTGGGTAGACTGGGCTAATGATTTCCCTTTTTTCAGGAGGTCTTGAGGAGGTCAATATACACCCATTTGTTTGGAATTTGGAAGGATGTCTCGATCAGAACAGCGGGTCAGTGACAGTGACATGATCGGAACTGTCAGGGAGGTTGGGAAGGACTTTTTCAGTGGTGATACTCGATGCTAGGATATTTTTTGCTTTGCTAGGATATTTATTGCCGTAGCCATTTTGGCTCAAGCAAACAAGGTAGAGACCTGGCAACTCACGAAGCCATGGCCTCTTATCTATCTGAAGGACAAAACGATTTGCTCGAAGCTGATTCAGTGACAACATGGCTTAACGATGATTTCGACCTCATCATCGAGAGCGGTGTTATTGAAAGCGCATGTCCTCATGAGTATTGGGTCTTGTCCTTGGATGACGATGATGCTACGTATGGTAGCCCAGGTGAATCATCTTTCTTGCTCACAGCAGAAACACCTACTATCGCGTCTTCAAAGGACATCAAAGAGTTTCTTGGACGACCAGGAAGCTTATCTGTGGTCAGATCAGCCATGAACTTGGCTGAGAAGCTGTTCTTGAACGTGCCTGCTGACAAGGCAGTGGCAACGGTTGCACTGTCTGTTTCATCTTTCTTAGGAATTGGCAACATGGACTCGGAGGCGATACAACAAAAGGCAAGGAGACGGGCTTCATCCTTATGCAGACATCCCAGACTATGCCTATGCTGAAAACATCTCTCAGGAGCTGTTGAAGACAGGCTTTGATTATGATGCAAGAGCAGCTGCGTCTAAGAGCACTCAGGCGCTCTTTTCTGAAAAGAACCTCAAGGCAGCATGTTCCTTATTGACATCAATAGGGGCTCTTGGCTACGCAAGGGTTCACGCTCTTGGAGCCCTGGCGGGCAATTCAAGCGAAGCCATAGGAAGCGGAGGATCGGCCACTGTCAGGAACAGATCTGAGAACCTTGCAATTGACGTGTCTACCGAGACCGTAGCACTCAAACTCGGCCTTGACATTCGCACCAAGGCGCACCGAGATGCGTTGTATTTGATGGTGAAGTCGGTTCGGAGGCATGAATTGGGTCAAGACCTGGCCACCCAATGCAGCTACATCAAGTTGGGGAAGACGCCACTGGTCAGATCCTTTTTCTCAATGAAGCAGATCACAAGGCCATGGGTCGTATTGCCAGGCCACCCAGCTCTCTTGCTTAAGGTTGAGGTAGGACCAGCCATGGCAAGGTCGCTAGTGCGGTCTGTCGAGAGGGCTGAGCTCGTCAAGACCAAACTTGTATATCTGTCTGTGCCTACGCTGTACTCGGACATGGCTACAGTGTACTAGGGCTTATCCAAATTGTTGGAGGTAAGACATCTGATGCACCCGGCACTCATTTCAACATTGCGCACGCGCAACAAGGTGCCCTCTCTTGAGGCCATTTCAGAGGCAACGCAGTTGAAGAGCCTGCGAGCTTCAGCCAGAAGACTCAACATAGCAGCAGCTATAGGAAAGGAGATCCTTGAGTCCGTGCAGATCAGCGCGCCGGCTGACCTCAAGTTCATGAGGACAAATCAGGCAACGGTCGAAAATATCAGACAGCATTTTAGTGCTGTCAAAAGCTCGAAAGTCAACAATTCGCAACTGGAGAAGGCTTTGCAAGCCTGGAATTTGACGGCATTCACAGTAAACAAACGGGGCTCTCGAGAAAAGCTCAAGGCCAAAATTAAGCGGGCGGAGGACCGCCTTGAGAAAGAGAAAGAGCAGCCATTGCAACTCAAAGACATAACTTGGGATAGCACAGCCAAGAAGAATCCCACAAAGAAGATCAAGAAACTAGCGATGACCTTTGATGAACAAGGTGGATTGAGAACTTACGCGGGTACGAACAAGAATTCAGAAAAGAAGAAAGGGCGCAAACGCTTGCATGAAGGTGAGACAGCCTCTATCTCGCCGGAGTATCATGATGAAGATGATGATGAGATTGGAGCTTTCGGGCCTGGCAGCTGATTTTCAAGTTGTCCACATTCCGTCCCATGGCCCCTTGCCTGAATTGATCGTTGACGTTGATGATTGGTGCACCTACTGGAATGACAAGGCTGATCAGGCCGCGTTGGCTGCCAGACAGAGCCGTACTCCAGCTTTTTGGGAGTGGTGGGCAGAGCATAGGGCTTGGATCACTCGGACACGAGCCCAGTTGAAGTGTCTTCGAGCCCTACACCTTGATGTTGCTGAGCGACTTCACTCCGAGCAGCCCTCCGCTGCAGCGGCACTTGATGATGACGCCACCGACTTGACTTGGCCCTCGCCGGTGCCGCTGGAAGATGTTTCCTGGCTACCAGGCCTTAGTGAGAGTTGGGAATTCGACTTGTACAACAAGTCTGTTTTCACGATATGGTGTCCAGAGTTTATGGCCGCTGTTTTGCAATGGCAATTTCGCGAGTTAGCACAGGGCTCGCCGTTGTTTGCCATCTCGTGGCTTGAACTGATTTTTATGTTCAGGGAGGTGAGTATTTCAATCCCACATCCGGTCTCTTTTGGGAATGGCCAGAAATGGTTGATGGATCATTCGGCCCTGGCGACTTCACATGTTTCTCGGACGGTTGCGAGTACCATCAGGTATCTTCGTGATCTCTTTTCTTTGTTTTGTCGGGTTTTTGGTTTGGACATTCAGTTTGTTCGACAGTTGAAACTTGTGGAACTCGCCATCCACTTCCCTCTTGACGGACTCCCTGTTTTGGTCTCGACGACCATGCTCCGCTCTGCGCGCAGAGAGCTGAGATCATGGACTTCCGGCCGTGCGGTCAAGGTTCAGAACGACCTGGCCAGGCCTATCGGACCTCGATGATCCGTCTCTGGATCACAGACTGGCAGTCCGCACCGCGGCGTGCTGCGCTGCCGTGCGACTGCTTGAAGACCGTTCGCATGTTTGGGACCCTGATCATGCACACGTGATCACCAAGCTGTAGAGTTAGCACGAGTTAGGATGAGGGACAGTTAAGTGATGCTAAGTGAGCCTTTGACGGTTCACAGCTTGTAAGTCCCAAGGAAACATGTTTAGTAATTATATTTATTTTATATACAGCACTTGACCAGTTATGGGTCTGGATTCCCGGCTATTTTCATGAGACATCCTTCATTTTGATGTTTGTGTCAATGGAGATCTAATATACAAGGAGGTGATCAGGGATTCTGGTGATCTCAACTCGTATTAAATTTGATTGCGCTGGACTTGTTGGAATCAGGTTGACGTTCGTCAGCTGTCTCTGAGAGGCCGCTTCATTGCTGGCTGACCGGGCTCGAGAAGAATCAGCGGTTGCGCAGGGGATTCAATAATTCTGCTTCGGGGGCATGAAGGCATCAAACTAAGCAGCAAAAAAGGCAGCGTAGCATTTATATGTAATATATATATATACTGAGCACTGAGCACTGAGCACCATTAATATATAGGTACAGCTGCATTTGACCGGTTAAACATGGTGACCTGCGCTTCGGACCGAGCTTCGGGAGCAACATGTCACCCCTTGATCCTACTACACCTGGACGAAACACACATGCCACAGTCGGACCGAAACCAAGCCCGGCTTTTGGACACCAATCACCTCGTATTACGATTCTAGACTGTGTTCAGGTCAAAGGGTGTGTGTACTGGGCGGTACGCGCACTCACCACTAGCCAGGCATGGATATCCTGCATGGTGTTTGCTTTCACAAGGAGAACTACACATCAGCATAATGCAGCTCAGCCACATCAATAAAAAGCAGTTATATTTCGCCTCTCACAAACAGAACGAAGCAAAACACCCAAGGAAGCAGTTGCACCGCTTGGTGTATGACAGCAGCGCCTTGTTGCCCTTTAGGCACCCTTAACGACCAAAAACAAGGCGTCCGGTGCAGCTTCGGCGCAGTCCATCGCAGTCCATCCAGTGTTGGACATCACGCCATTCGGCGCAGTCCATCGGCCACGCGCTTTCATGTATGGCAACCGCCACGCTCCTGGCAGGCTCCGCGAAGACGGAGGTTTCGACGCGCACCAATGCGGGCGACCGACGTCCACCAGGAGTCCACTTCTGATCACGAGTGACCAGCGAATCGCTGGTGATGAAGGCCTGGGAAGGGGAAGGGCCGATTGGCTTGAAGTCCAGAACAGGATTGGAAGCTCAACGATCAGGACCGACTCCAGACGCTCGCAGCTGCTTCGGGCGGTGGCCCGGTGCCAGACTCTTGATGAATACCCCCAGCCCAGACATGGATTGAAAGGCCTCTTGCGGCCTCTTCACATGGGGTGTCACTTTAATCAAGAGCCTCCTTGGCTGAAGTGCATGTCTGCGGAGTCGCCAGTGGCAGAGGTGTTGCTTCGACGTGGTGATGATCAAAAAGGACTGGTGAAACATTACATGATGAACCCCCCTTAACAGGGCTCCTGTTTGGTTGTAGAAGAAACAGGTTTTGAGCCATCGGCTGGATCGGCTGGGTCTTTGTTGTCCGAACATTTGAATAAGAAAAGATGTGAGAAACCAAGCCTCAGGAACACAATGGAACACACTTCTTTCCTGTGATAACTATACTTGCACGCCACTTCGGTCGTTGAAGCCATAGACCTATCTCATGAAGCCACGAGCAGAGTGGCAGCGCTTGAGGTGCATATCGAGCTGAAGGGCTTGGAGTGCAGAACTCAGTGCCACTTGAAGTGGCGTGGATGGTTTGACAGTTAGTGTGGAAAGGTGCCACTCGAAGGTAGATGGTTGCTTAACTTAACATGTTTGTAGCCCCATGTGGATATGCAAAACTATTCTAGTGTGTGAGAGTGTGTTTAAAATACGGTCAATCATAGACTGTTACATGACACTTGATTCTCTTTCAATTATTCTCTTTCAACCACCAATGGAGCAAGAAACAGGGCACACCGGTGGAGCTGAAAGTCGTCCGCTGGGTACTGGGCCTTCGCCCAGGAACCCCGTTCGTAGCATCCTTGCTCCGTTCGTAGCGATGCCCTTTGCTCCTAGTAGCGTCAAGACATGGAGTAAACACTTCATGGACCTCGATAGCTCCCTGATGAAGTGACCCTATATGATGGGGATGGAAACCAGTGTTCAACCACTCATTTCTCCATGTGGGGATGGCCCTTGGCTACCCAATCCCAATGAGATTTCAAGATTGGTTTCTGTCTTCAATCTGTAGACTCCCTTTGCTTGGCCTTTTGTTTGGGACCTTTTTCCGATGTTTGCTTGGGACTTTTTAGCCGATTTGAAGTCGGTCAAAGAGTCCATGGAATTCAACGTTGCTAGCAGGTTCCACACAAACGATGCCAAACGCCCCCCATTGTTGCTTAGCCGTTGCCATCCATTCAGCATGCAACATGCATCAAGTTGAAGCACACAAATAGTTAAAGTATGTTAAAGTTAAACTCAGCGCGAGCGCTTTTGAAAGCGATCTCACTTCAGTGTCATGTGGTCAACCTCCCCAGAAAGGAATGAAAAGGAATGGACTCCCCTCCGGTGTGAGGGCCCTAGAACCCAAAACGAAACAATACAATACAACAAATCCAGTGAATTCAATCACACAACCCGCTTTGGTGTATTCAATGAATGTGATAGTGCTCCCCAGGAAACCTTGGGGGCGTCAGTCAAAATTTCAAGCTCCAAAGGTTTCTTGGGCTTGAAGAAACCCAGTCTTACCTATGTTGTCTTGTCCGGCGACGTTCGAATGTTGCATCACTTTGCCTAATTATGGGTAGCTCTCTCAACCTAGCCTATGACCCGTATGAAGAAAAACATAGGGTTTGTTGATTTGCTATCGTTCAGGTTCACCGATCGCCCGGGACAGTTTTCCGGTCGCCCCATGGCCGACTTGAAGACGGCGCTGCGGAAGCAGGTGCGGGGACGCTTGAAGCTGGGCGGAATCCGCACAAACCACAGCAGCAGCTGCTGCTGCTGCTGCTGCTGATGATGATGATGATGATGATGATTAGGATTATTATTACTATTGCTATTAATTACTATACTGTTTGTGTGCTGATCATGTTGGTGGCACGATGATGCTGATGTGGTGATAACAGTGATGCTGGTGATGGTGGTAGTGGCGAGCATGTTGATGGTGATGATGATTATCATCATGACGGTCTTCTGTGCAGTTCACAGCCTGAACAGAACAGTCGAGAGCTGGCAAGGTTGATCCCCTTTTTTGCGCCCTTGGGCCCTACACAGCCATAAAGTAGTCGCAGGAACCGTGTCTCCAAGAAGCATCAAAAGATTAGACACAAGTAGAAATCGTTGAGTGTGATCAATCAACTTATATTATATAACTAGTCTACGCATGGGACGCATGGGAAACGTGATTTGGAGCCATCTCCGATGGGACTTCTGTGCATCAACCGTGTTGTTCCTTGTTTTTTTTGTTTATACCCGCTTACGCACTTTGCATGAGATACCAAGGACCCGAATCATAACCTCCCTTTTTCAGGTGTTGAGGGTCTGTTGTTGTGCATGTTGACCGTGAGCCGAACAGTCCAAGGAAACTTCTCGAGGACAACGAGCTGAACCGTCAGAGCGAGGCAGTGTGTGAGCGCTTGACGCGAAGCAGGCGCGTGGTGGTCGGGAGGTTCAACAGACACTGGCAGACGATGCTTTGCATGATTGCGTGAATGTTGTCTTTTCGTTTTGCTTTTTTTGAACCAATGGTTGACTTGTTTCAATCGGTGTTGGATTTGGGATTGAAACACATTTGTGTTCAGACAGTGGATAGTCCATTGAACTCCCTCCAAGGCTGATGCGAACTAATTAGACATCATTAAACATGTTCCGCAAAATACATCACCAAGCTACTGTTCGGGAAGATGGAGATGTGCAAGGATGTGTCAAAGACGGGGAGGTGCAAACATATTATTACTGTTGATAGTTCAAGAAACCTCTGAATCCCTGTCACTTCATGGCCATCTCTTCACAACAATGTGTTGCCAAACAAATTTTCGGTCTTCGACCCCCCGTCCACCCCCTCCACAACAAGAGCCTACGAAGTAGACGACTAGCTCCAACCAACGACCCGAAACTAGCTCCTACCCTCCTACCTCCTACCACGCGTGGTCGTCGCTTGGCCTTCGCCTCCAAGTGATGACCCGTCACTTGGCAGCAGGACTTGGGCGGCCAGTCGGAGCATCGGCCTCTTCTTGGCGATGCCAAAAGGCGAGCTGCGCACCACGCCCATCTTGGCCGCCGCGCTGAGTGCGGGGAAGCGGGTCTACTGCCCCCGAGTGGCTCGGTAGATGGGGATGGAACATGGAGGAAGATGGGAGGTTTAGGCGGGGGGAGAAACTCAGTTTTTGCTCTCCCACCCACCCCTTTTTGGTGATCGAACTGTGACTTGTTCCTGAGAGTCCTTTTCCATCCTTTTCCATACATGCATGTTGCAAAGAGGGAGCACATGGAACGGAAGCGGACAAGGTGCCGTGCCAGTATCCTGTACTTTGCAGGTGTTCTGGAACTTCTTTGTCATGAATGTTTTGAGGCTTCCATTGTCAGGGTCCGTGTTAGTTGGGAGGGGAGACGTCTCGGAGACGACCAAAGTTGTGTGAGTGCCCTGAGAGGAGATGCTGGCTCCAGGTGGGAAGAATATAGATGAATCTCCCAAGTATTAGTAGACAAATAATTGGCACTTCCCCTGAAAACTCACCCTCGCAGCAAGTTAGAGGTGGCGAACCATGACTACCAGGTGGGGGAACCAGCGAGTCATGGGAAGCTCGGGGAAAGAACAATATATATATATATTATCATAACAAGGTTCGCTAAGAACGTAACCTTAAGGGGCATCCCTACGAACGGAGCGATCGGACGCGACGAACGGGGCGCTCCTGGCCTTACTACGAACGTAGCAAGAACCCCCAAGGAATGCTGTTTTTCATGCGATGCTCACTCCCAACACGCGCTGGGTTTTGGGAGCTGAGGTCATGAAAGCGACGGAGAGTGAGGCGTTGGGGGAGTTTCGGAGGTGTTGGTCCGACGTGTGTCGTTGTGGTGTTTCTGATATCGAGATCCGTTAGGCTCCTAGACCAACGGCTTAAGTTTCAGCTCGTCGTCTTCGTGAGAATTGCTTGCTTCGCTTTCATCGGCTGTGTCGATGGACACGGCGGGTCCACAGAAAACTGGTTTATTCGGGTGAGGACAGGTGAGGATAGCATATCACTGACCATGCAGGGGGGACCAAGAGCACTGAACATAACACCTGCACTGCAATGAGGCCTGCTTTTTGTTAGATAAATCAGCTAAAAGTTAAAGTTGGGTTAACATCATATGTTAATTCAAGTTTGTGTTAATGTAGGGTTGATTCAAAAGTTCTGGAGGAACATACAACAACGTTTACTTTACATGTGAAACAATTGGGCATTTTATGAGTAGGCTTCAAGTTTTTCCACAAGCGGCTTATTCAAAGTTGTGGAACCGAGCCAATTGTTTTTGTTGATAAGGATTTGTTCCTTGTGCAAGACGCGCAGGGATGTCAACCATTTCATGGATTTTTCCATGTATGAAGATGCTGTGCAAATTTCAAGTCTGAAACACACTGTTTTTAAACATAGGTAGAGCGTTTCACTCTTAATATGTCTAAATGTTTCTAGATTGTTTTCTAGGTGTATTTCTAGGTTTTTTGTTGTTGTTTTTGTTCACACATGTTTCCAGCTATTTATTCCTATGAAGATGCTGTGCAAAGTTCAATTCTGGAACACATTGTTTTTTAACATAGGTTCCGGCTGCATCGTTTTAAAGTGCTTCACTATGTTTCACTGTTTTACTTCTAAAGGATTTTTCAAGGTGTGTCTAGGTTGTTTATTCTATGTTTGTATGTTTGTGTGGTTTTGTGTCTTTCTTTGATTTCTTGGGCGTGTTTCTAGAGTGTATTTGAAGTACAACACGTTCAAAACTGTCTTCCACTTGTTAGGGTATTTAACCTTTTCTTTGGCAAGGTTGTTGATTATTGTAACATGTCATTGATGACGTCTTAACAAAACAGTTATGGCAGCACTTTCTGCAGCCTTTCAGAGGCATGGATGGAGTTCTTTGAGGTTCGAAGCCTTGAAGAGGCGCCCCTCGGTCAGCGTCCGTGGCGCGGGCGCGTCACCGCTCGCCCCGCGCGCCACCGGGATGGGAAGAGATGTTGCGAAACGCAAGTCCCCACGGCAGTGGGAAGTTATGTTTTTTCAAAGGGTGTTTGCAGTTTCCCTAGGCCTCCAGCTGTACCTCCTCAGGTTCGGTGTGACTGGACCCGGACCCTGGCACCCGGGACCCCAGTCCCAGCTTCTCAGGTTCGGTACCACTGGAGCTATATAATATAGGTTTAGGGCTTTGGTTTTGATACGCCTCCGATGTTGAGTGTCCAACCCATCGCCCAGCGACAAGTGCAAAGGTTGCAAAACGACAAGTTGTAAACACTTGGATTCAATTGTCTTTTTGGATGTCTTTGGCCTGCATCCATGTTCAGAGTATGTGTTTGAGAGTAGATACCACAGTCACCCTGTTTCAGGACCTAACACCCTGGCCCTCGGCCCTCAGCCCTAGCCTTCCAAGATTACTTGTAACAGAATGGTTGACCTGGTTCTGTAGCCTCAGATCTTTAGTGAAACAGTCAAACCATGTGTTTGTTTGATTCACACAAGGCTGGGCAGCCGGGTGGACGATTTCTGACGGATTCACACACCGATTCCGCAAGTTCCAGAGGACGGGTCAACTGGCGCGGCAGGCGTTTTCAGGACGCATTTCACCTCCCAACTTCCAAGACCTAATTTTCACGGCCTTTCACCCTGTTTTCACCGGCTTTTCGCGGGTGAAACAATGTGCCTTTCACGGGTTTGTCACAGCCTTTTCAAGCTTCCGGCTCCCAGTTTGCTAAAGCACCGGTTAAACTGGTGCCTTACTCAAGAACTGGTTCTGTTTGGTGCGTTGACCCGCTGGGTACGCCCTGAGGTCCACCTTGCCCTTGTCCAAGTGGAAGATACCTGAGCCTCCGGACCGGGGGACACACAGGGGTCGGACCGGACGGTCCGCGGTGGCGGTTTTCGCATCGCGACGTGTGGTGAATTCGGCGGAAGTCCAAACGTCCAAACCGGAATCCGGTCACTGCCGCTTAGCCCAGATGCGACCTGTCTGGTCTGGGACTGCCGTATTATGCATGCCTATACATTGACCCCCTGGCAAGCACCCCGAACTGATCGGCCCATATGGCAGTCCCATTAGTCGTCGTGTCTGGGTCAATTAATGTTCATATCTTCGACAGGCACTCACAAGCACGGGGTCCCGCCGCCTTGCCGCCTGAACGCCCACACCTTCTGTCTAGGGCGAAAAGCTCGAACTTCACACACACACACACACATGTATGTTGCAACCTCAAGCTGCCTCAAGCTCTTTGCCTGCACCTAGGATCGGATGCGAGTCAGCCATGCCAAGTAGCTTTAGACGGACATGTCACTTGTCCAAGAGTGTATGGCGACCCCTCCGGTCGACTGAACAGCCAGGGCAGGTCGGGTAATGTTGTTTTCTCAATTGTCACAATCTCTCAAGTTTTGTACAAAACTAAAATTTACCAAAGGTCACAATTGATCTCAATCGTTCAAGTTTTGTACCATTGACTTTACCGGTTTGCTCCGCAGGAGACCTTTCCCCGGATCGAAGCAACTGATCTGGATTTGCTGCTGGTGCCTGCCGTTGCACTGGATCTCGGCAGGCAGCATGGCTAGCTATGGATTTCCCTGAACTGTCATGGGCCGGGACTTGGGGTGTTCGGGGTGTTTTTCGTGTCCGACATCCGGTCCCATTCCTGGGGACTCGGACGAAGTATACGTGGTCAATACGATGCCGGGAAACATCTCATAACATCTTAAAGCGGACGGCAACAGGGCGGCCTACGGAGGGAAGCCTGAGTGGAATTGACCCAAGAAGGTATGGTGGAGCCGCTTTTTGCGCTGATCATCAGAATCCTTGCAAGGGCCCTCCATGGCAGGGGTCAGACCCGACACCTTCGCAGGGGTCTGGGGCCGAACCAAACCCTACGTGTTGCTTCGGGCCCGGATTCTTGTGGTATTCGGCATTCGATCTTCCGTAATTAATTCGTCGACACAAAAGTTGGGAAGGAATGAGATCTTGTTTAGGAAGCAAGTGATCTACACACCATGCAGCTGTTTGTTTTTTAGGCTGGGTTGCCTCATTTGTTGCCGTTCGGTTCACTTCGGTTCAAATCACAAGGGGCTAAGCCAGGCATAGACCTCAAGGTACCCCGACATGAAGTGGAAAATATCCCTATAGGGCTCCTGGCCTACCTCCGTTTCGAAGGTGGGACTTGGGGTGGGTGCCAGCCGCGCACGTCGACATCTCGACACCTTGACGAGGCGGCGCTGCGGTCAGGGCATGGGTTTCTACGATCGCTCCACGACCGGAACGACCGGGACGGAGGGGGTTTTTGGGTGTGTGTGCGGATCCCATGGGGTCCCCCCACGGGATCCCACGATGTCCCATGGTTGCGGATCCACCAAAGAAACAACACGAACGCTCACCTCAAGAGGGATGGATCTGATCTGCAGGGCTCCACCAGCCTTGAATTCGGTGCATTTCAGATGGTGCAACACGCAGTTCCACACACTCGTCCTCCTAAAAATCACGGTTCAGTGACAATGACCCCTTGGAAGGACGATTTTCCTCTACCAAGAGGGGGGTGAACATCCCTTTTTAGGGTTGTTGCAGGGAGGGTACATTGATGTACATTGACCCCTGAAACCGTCTGAAACCATCCCAATTCACGAAAGGTAGCTTGAGCTACCTGAGTTCTCCTTGCTTTAGCAAAAATGTATTACAATCAGGAGTTGGGATTGTGCATTGAGTTTGGTCCTGTAAGAGTTGATTCTGTTCGTGGGGGGGGGGCCCCCTGGATCAAATCCACCCTTCGCCGGTTCACGCCGTCATGGACTTTTACCAGGGTTGCTTGTGATTGCCTGCTACCTTTCGTTCACCCCCTCCTCTCTCAAGTGTTGATCAATTGGCCGGTCACATCAATAGAATTTGGGTTATGAGAAGACATGACAATCCCATAATATGCTCATCACTGTTCCACTTGGGTTGGAGGGGGGTCCTCCACATGAACACGTACCCCATTTCCAGTGGCGTGGCGTGGTGGTCGTTGCGTGTTATCTGGAGATCGCAACCTGGACCTCCAGCGAAAAACCCCAGACACTCCATGTATGGAAAGGTCTTTGACTCGACCTACAGCTATGGCCCCCAAGTAACACGACCAAGTATGCTTCGACCAGGGGGTTCGACCACCCGGGTGTGGTCTCTTTCACTTCACTTCCACGCGGAGTAGACCTTCTGGGTCGTGGATGGACCCTGATGGTCGATGGGTCTTTCGGGCACCATGACATCGGAAAACACCGAAGGTCAGTGTTATGGAGACAGACATCCTCGAACTGGGGAGGTGCCCAGTTCATATAATGTTAGTACTATTTGGACGAGTGATTGTCTCAGGCGAACGGTGTTTTCGAAGAAGAGGTGAATTTTAGGGTGCAGATCTGGATGTCGATCGAAGGTGATCAAGTCATTTAGGACCTTTGGATCCCTCCTGAGAAAATGAGATACTTTGGTGCTTGTGATCACCTCACATGTCCAGCTGCTGTCATATCCTTTTTACCCATTTGTCACCCACGTTATTTGAGTTCACCAAAATATTTGTGCAGAAGACTTGTTCATTTTCGTTCTCCCTCACCACTCCAGATTCTGAAGTGCAAACACTCCATGTGTGGACTATTGAGCTAGTTGTTCAATCAATGTAGCAGCTCCGAATTTCATTTAAAGAAAAATTGATGAAGATAAAGATTTGCTGATACAAACTTTACAGTGTTAGTCATGTTGCTGTTTCAATATTAGGAGATATTAGGAGTATGTATTTATCAAATTGCCATCTCATCATGTCTCTGCTCTCCGCCTTCTCCGCCGTCTCCGCGCTTCGCAGGTTACATCCAGCGAGCTCGTCGAGACCGGCCGCCCGAGAGGCTCCCGCTGCGGACGTGCCGCGGAGACGGGTGGGGGACGGACTGGGACGGAAGAGTTCGGGCCGCATGTTCGGGCCACGGCTGAGGACGCACATCGATCTGTGTGGTTTTTGGACACCCACCCAGATGCTCCAAACAGCCCTTGGGCCTTCAAAACCATAGGGATTTGAGGGTCCGGACCCTTCAATATGAGGGTCCGACCCCTGCATATGAGGGTCCAGGAGCGTTTGGGTACATCAAAAGATGTTGGTTCTACAGCGCCGACATGCGAAACAAAAATGCGTTTTGGAGGTGTTCAAGACATGCTTTGACATGCACCCTTGCACGGCCATCATCGGCCATCCATGGGATTGAATATCTCTTGTTTGGGACCGGTGCGACTTTGGGTGTTTTTGCTTGGAAGATGCTGGGAATGGGGTCATGAGGCGTAGCGACATCGTCGTTGATTCATGATGGTGCTGTTCAACTATATGTTGAGATTTATAGAGATTAGGAGTAGTATGAAACATCATGCCTTATGATACAGTTCATTGGTTGTGTCATTTCGTGAAACTTTCAATTTTGAACTTTGTGATTGTTTGAAGCCCCAGGTCCGGACAACAGAATATGCGATGTGTGTGTGTTTGGTTGAATGACGGTTTTTTATTCAGGGAACCAGCTTCAGCTCCGACGGTGTCACTGAGGATCGGCATTGGCTTATTGGAGCAACGACAGGAGGAAGTGCCCTGTGAGGAACACGATGAACTGCTTGATGGCGCGGCTCGACCTCAAGAGCTTGTGACACGGGCAGGTGCCCACTTCCTCCATTGCTTCGGCAGCCCAAGCTCTGTGACGGCATATGCAACTCTCGATATTCATTGGCAGAGGTGTGACCACGATTCCCGTCGTCCCCCATGGAGTGCGCTGGGGTTGGGAGGACGACTGGGTGTGTGTGAGGACGACTGGGGAGACGACGACTGGGTCGGTCGATGACCGTTATCTCGTGTTTTCTCGTGTTTTCGTCCACGAAATGGTGGCAAAACACCTGCTAGCTGCTAGCACTCCATTGAGGGTCCCTAGCTCATGTGTTTTGCTTTGTTGCAGGTGTGTGGTTTTTGTGTGTTGCGTGCATGAACAACTATATCCATTGCGTTCAACGTTTCCACACACAGACCTGCAGGGTGTTCGGTGCAATATCCGTACAGACCAGGGTTAAGCAAGCTTGATTGAGTGCTAAAGTCATGGTTTGCACACGGTGTTTCCAAGTAGACTTCCAATTCAAGTGCGATCATCTTTGGAAAATCCAACAATAATGCGGTGTTGACCACGCACTCCCCACTATGCCGGACCATTTCAAAACGCTTTTCCACATGCATGCCTGGTCCTTCTCGCCCTCGGCGCCTCACCAGGTGATTTTCCCCGACGGCAGCGCCTTTGCGCCGAGCCTCGAGGAGTAGCCGTCGGTCCGCGGCAGCTGCGAGTGGTCAGCGGCGAAACCGGCTGCGACGGCGCGGAGGGTCGGTCAAAGCGCACCGCTTTGGCCGGGAAGGAGGGAAGGACATGGAAGGACCATCCGGTCCAAAGCACATGCAGAAGATGGGTGTGTTGTACACGAACCACCATTAGGTGGCCGCTGACTTTGCGCAGAATAGTGGGATGTCATCATTGTTGGTGGAAGGCAACGCCGCAAAAACCACACACATTCCATGTATGGAATATTGTGGAATATATATATATATGCCCATTGATCCCTGAAACCACCCCAATGTAGGGAAATATGTCAATCCCATGGAGTGCTTGGGCCATGAAATGGATAAATCAGCAAACAGGCTCCAGAAACTGCCTGGTTTGGTTCACCGATGTCTTGGGTGTTCTACGGATGATAGCACGGTGTGGAACATGGGAAGTGCTCCACAAGAGTCCGTACATCATTTGGCATCTGAGTCTGAGGGCGTTCCACTATAGAATTGCCAGATGATCGCAGGATGATGTGCTCATCCCATCTTCCCAGGCTTCCCACTCTCCGCAACACATGATGAGTCGTTCAAAAAAAGAATCATGAACACAACTCGGCACAACATCGCATTGTGCCAACACTGAAGTTTGGGTCTGGGAAGGTCCTGGCAACCGAAACCACAAGGCCCACACACCTCTTCAGAGCTGGAAGCCCCAAGCGCCTGAACCTGACAGCATCCTGCCAGGCATCCCCTGAACGAACCGTCCGAAAAGGCGAAGAAAAAAAGCGCCAGCCCCGCCACGCGACGGCCGAGTCGGTCCGAAGAGTTGCTGACCAGGTGGGTCACTGCTGTGTCATTCGGAAAAGACGTGGAAGGTCCCCCCACCTCCCCCCTTAAGGGATGGGTGATCAATTGTTCATCTCATGTCCTGGTGTTTTGTGATGTCCAGAGTGATGGATTTATGTGGACGTTATTTAATATAGGGATGTATTGGATTACTTGGGGTTACTTGCTTGGACATGGAGTCTAGAGTCACACAGACTCTTAGACTCCCATGTCAGAGATAGTTGATGTTTACTATCACCGTAGTTGCGATGTAGTTCAGTTGCGATGAGAGAAGGACAGCGTGACAATGTGCAGAGATCGAAGTTCGCACCTGATGAACCAATTGCACTCATAGACGAAGAAAGGCGATTTGGGGTTCCAAGTATCATCAACAGCATGGATTCTATAAAGGAAGAACCATTCGTTGTTTAATCCACAAACATGCTGACCTTGTGTTGCTGGTCGAAACTTTCACTGGTCCGGTTGAAACCTCCGGGAAGAGGGACCATGCTGATGAGAACTTCTCGTCCTGCCTGAACTGAGGGACATTTTGCCTGAACTGAGGCCTCCACACTGATGGCTGTGTCAATACCTGAACCTGCCAAAGCCTCTTCAAGTTCACCATCTCTGACAGACTATATGACTATTAGGAGTTGGGTAATTTTGGAATACAATTTTCGTCCCATCCAGTGGATATGAACTAAAATTGAACAATCTTTAAAGAAAAAACTTCGCACCCCCCTCCCCACTCCGTTGCCGATTTCTCACTGCCCCTGCTCACTTCAGACTCTGCTGCGCGGCTTCCACGCGCTCCCTGGGTCCCCCGGGGGTTTCACCCGATACGTCCGAGCCCGTCTGAGCGTCGCCCGCCGCTTCGGGGAGCCCGGGCCCAACCGCTTCCACCAGGTTCTGGCTCCCTTCGGAGGTGGAGGCTGTGAACACACGGAGCGTAAACACACGGAGCCACATGGTGTTGGTTGGTTTTGGACGGCGCGCAGTGCAGCGGGCGCAGCGGGTTGGTGGAGGAGATCTCCGAGACCGCAGAAAGGAGGAAGGAGATCAGTGGACCAAAGAGGTACCAGGACCTTCAGTTCGTGACCTTTTTGAGGACTCTAAGTGGATCTAAGTGGCCTTGGGCAGGTCGTTTCGTGATCTTATGCTGGGATCTCAAACTTTGAAGGTCCTGGTATAGATATCTCCGTCTACATCTCTCTTTTTCGAGGTATACAAGCTCTGGAGGTCTTGAGCTTGCGCGCCACTTGTCGGAGGTCTTGAGCTCTTTGTGTCTCTGTGTCTCTCTGGTTTTCAGTGATCGAATTCGAACGGCTCCGTGGGTTTTCGGTCGGTTTCGCCGAAGTCACCCACTGGTTTTGGGCGATAGACCCCATCTTCAGCGAGCCATGCTGGAGTCCGAAGTGAGGCAGGCCGCCTGGCCAGAAGAAACCTTCAGGCTCATGTCGAAAAGCCTTCCACGGATGGACCAACAGTGAGAGATTCTTCTGAATTTCACACGTGCCCTTTCGGTGCCCAATGGATCCACTAATGCGCACTCATAGGGTGTGAACCAACCAAAACATCCGCTATAGGTGTCTGAAGCAATTCGAAGGAGTTGGTAGCCATGGGCCCCTGCACCCACCTGAAAATCCGATGTGTTGTCCCAGTCCCAGTGCAAAAGAAAAAGAGCCTCCAATTCTGTCCTGGATTCATGTGATCCTGCCATGCCTTTGGTGAACGAAGTCAAGCTTACGATAAATCCATCACCCACATGTATGTCATATTTGCCTGCATTGGGGTGGTTTGGGGGGTCAATGCATGCATGTATTCCATGCCATACATGGAGTGTTTGGGTCATAGCAGTCGAAGTGAAAGGTTTCCCAGTCCGTTCGTCTTGGTCAAGGACTTCATCTGAGACACAGTATATACAATCGATATCTATGGTTTGAACAGAGAAATCCCTGTATACAGGATGAGGTCACAAACAGAGACTGCGATACGATAGGGGTCACTTTGAAGGTGGTACAGATTACTCTAAGAGTCCAGTCACAGATTTTACCCCAATGGTAGTGGTGGATGGATTGACTACCAGGTGGAGTAGTTCATGAGTCATTGGAAGTTCTGACATGTATTTCTAGAGGAACCCATGGTCGGAACTCGTCGATTCGTCGATGTTGCCGAGCTTTCTGGATTAGCTCCGGATGTCCTGCAAAAGCACCGTCTCGGAGTCCGATGTCTTTCGTTCGAGAGCGGTCGATGCAGGTCCTTGCCACTGCAGAAGATGCTATCCTGGAGGCCGGACATCTGGAAGGTCACATTCGAAGAGGGCCATGGGTTCTAAACTTCCATGTTTCGACGCTGCAGCTCGCCCGGGTGTCCTTTTTCTATGCACGGTTCATGCGGTTCACCGGCGCTTGGTGGCGAAGGAAGCCTTTCCACCACGGCAATGGGGGACGACCCGCACACTTCGGGGGCGTGAAGGAAGCGTCCGCACGCTTCGGGATCTCGCACGCTTCGGTGCGCGCAGGCTTCGCGGGGCGATCCTTCGCATCGTTCAGGATCCTTTGAGTCTCAAAGATCCCAGATACTCCATGTACCAGGACCCTCCTGGCCATACTGTTTGGAGACCCTAACCGGTGGTTTCTGGGCACCTGTTGTCACCAGGAAACACCTGCTGGAGGGTGCAGGTATGGAATATATGCCTATGGACCCCGAAACAACCACCTACATTGACCCTGATCGGCAGTCCTATGCCAGTCCCACACGGGTTCGGGGGATAGAGGGATGGACTGCCCATGGGTCGTGTGCTTCTAATGTGTTTTTCCATGGTTTTTCGATGTTGTAGGGGCTTTATCTGTAGAAACAGTTCTACACCTGGTAGGTTTGGGCAGAGAACTGTTGTAGGGGCTTTAAAAAGGGTTTGCAACCTCCAATCTACAAGCTCTACAAGCCACCTCAGGTGGCTTGTCGAGAGGAACGGCGACCAATCGTTGCCCTTCCGTTCGGGTGTGGACTCCCACGCCGGTCCGAAGCAGCTAAGCCTAAGCATTGGTTTTCTATCATCGCCTCAATCTTAATCAAGAAACAATCCCAGAAGTACACCTCAGCATACCTCGAGGACCTCGAGCGAGTCAAAACAACTTTGCTCTTCTTGTCCTATGCTTTGTACACTCCAATAAAAACCATCCTGGAACCCACCTGCGCTGCACCCCAATGTCTTTTTTCCCCAAACCAATGCATTCCCCGCTTCGCCACGACACCAGGACGATACCAGGGAGTTGGGGATTCTGGCGCGGCCGCCCGGGATGGATGGCGCGGCTCCAGTCCTCAAGTCGATTTGGCACCCCACCGTTCTCGGCAAGCAACTCCAGTCCGTTGGTTTTGGGGGGGGCTACACCAGCAAGTGTGGCAAGATGCGGCAACTGGGCTGCCTACTTGCTGACAACATCCCATCGCCCAGCTTTCCAACGTTTTGCACCGTCCATGCGTCATGGGCACATCGTTTTCTTTTGTGTTTGTTTTTCATGAATGAGAACTTCCCAGCATTTCCCAGCCATGATCTAGTTTTGGACATATTGATGTCATGTTTATTAATTTTTGCGCTAATCTACAAGGACAACTTGGGCAAAGGTGACGCTTGGGTAGAATTTTTGAGTTGCTACAGCAGCCATGTACCTATGAGCTTGGATTTTTCCGTTTGACGGCAGCAAATCGATTCTGAGACTAAACAAGTCTATGTACCTGTCAATGTACTTTGCACAAGGCATTGAAGCCCGACCATGCCGCTCAGCAGATTTTTGGGGGAGAAGTTTTCCGACCATGTTTTGCATGGTGATGGAGTGACATCCAAGAAGGACGTGATGATCCAAAGCGGACGGAGAAGTTCTCCAAGAAGAAGATTACAGTATCCTTGGCAGGAAGCTTAAGAAACCAAGGAGTCGAAATCCAGGCAGAGGATGATACAGAGGATGATACATGTATACTCTCGAGTTGACCATTGGCAACCTCGCCTTGAATCCTCCTGTCTTCGATGTTGGCTTGGTCTCATTGCATGACACCACAGGCTTCGTCGTCAGAAATTGGGACAAGCATCGCCCAGAGCTCCGCCACGCCACGCAGTCGACCGACACCGAGCGCGGCGCAGCGACGCAGGTCGTGGCATCGGGAGAAGGCGAAACCGGCCACTCCGTGCAGGCGCGGCCACGAAGGGTGGGGTGCAGGGGTGAGGTGGGTAGTGCTGGTGGGTGAAGGGAAGGGTGAGATCTGGTGGCTTGGAGTGCTGGTGGGTGAACTGGCGCGCCCTGGCACCTTTGTTGGGGGGTTATGTGTTGATGTCTTTTCGAAGAAAGAGATGGGAAGAGATGGACGTGCATGGGAACCTCAGTCATTCGGACCTCCAGTGAGTCGCATCAGGTCGTTGTGCAACGTTCCGGTCGACCTGGTGATGGATTCTTACCTGCCATGTGTGGGGATCTTGAAATAACCACATGCTGTTCAAGAGCTGCAGATTGGGACGCCTTTGCATAACAGAGATGTCAGCCAAGATGAAATGTGAGCATGGCATCACATGGCCATAAGTACATCGAGATTCAGTGCTCATGAGAGTCACACCCGCCTCTCCAGACCCGTTTCTTTGTTTCAACGTCCAGGTGAACTTGGAGCATTTCGCTGCCGTTTGTGCTCCTTTGAACCGCTGCTGGTGGCCGGATGAAGCACCACAGGACGAAGCACGAAGATGATCAAACCTATCGATTGCCCATATATTACACCAGCGTTGTTCTTTCAGAAGACTCCGTAAGACATTCCCAGACACTCCATGTATGCCATATATGCCTACATTGGGGTAGTTTTGGGGGTCAATGGGGCGGCATATATGGCATACATGGAGTGTCTGGGATTTGTGCGAGTAGACCGCAGGGAGCCACAGGTCTTGGGCGACAGTTGGTCAACTCGCAGGAGCCCTTCCCGGAGCCTACGGGTCGTCGACCCTGGTGTGCCTGGCAAGCATTTCTTTTGTTTTGTTTTGGGGGGTGGCCGGGTGGCTGGGTGGCCCCCCAAGGTGTTTGGTTCCGGTTTTTGTTGGATGCGAACGAAATGCGAACGAGAGGATGCGGGGTTGTCCAGTTTCACGGTGTGAACTCCTGCAAATTCTTTGAAACTCATCAAGATAGGTCCGCCACCTGGCAGCTTTCCTGAAAAAGCCACACATTCTTCCTGTCGAAGTCGTCGAGTCAGCCGTCACCGGCCTCGCCAGGCCAGTGCTGGTCTTCCTACCGAATCCACCTGAAGGAGGAAGGGAGGCCGACCGCCGGCGGCTTGACCGGCTTGACGGGCGAGGTTAGAGATCCTGGAAGATGGACTAAGATTCAACATTGTTTCGGGGGATTCGGATTCGCATCGATTCCTTATGGAGACACGAAGTGATGCCACTTTTGGGAAGCCTTCGAAGGTCAAAGGAAAGCAGACTTATGTTGACTCGGCTCAACGTCCTCTTCTTTGCCACTTCTCGCAATACCTATTATGGATTTCTGTGCCCCATGGTGCTGCAGGGCCCTGTAGGGGTGCAGAATTCACTAAAGCAGTCGAATTGCTGCGCTGCTGAGGTTCTGAACGTCACTCGTCAACTCCCCGAGCCGCACCTGCCCCCCAAAGCCACACACAAACGGTTTGGGAATTCCAGGTGATCCATGTCATGCAAACATGGATGCGCTTAGCTGGCCTTTCACTTGCATAGCGCTCGGCTTGGGGGACGTTGATTTAAACACGCAAAAGCAAGTCGGGGGAAGAGCAGTTGACAAGAACATTCCACCCAAATCCATGATATGCCATTGAGAATAGTAAAAACACATATGCGTTCAATGCTCCAATTCCTTCGTTTCCGCCAGCCAGGCCTCCATTATGAGCTCCTTTGGAGCCTTAGAGATGTGGGTCCAGAGCGAGGCGGGCACCAGGAGACTGTCGGCCGACCTCGCCGGATGAAAGTGAAAGAGCCAAGCTGCATGGCGCGTGTCTTCCATGTCTCTCCATTTCTGGCCCCCGGGGGTAAGCATGAATCAACATTCATCAACCACTCCGGACGCACTTCTCCAGGTGTTTCGCATGTTGTTGCTGAAGGACTGTAGCCCTTTAGTGTCAGGAACTGAGGTAGTGGAGTCGATCATACAAAAACACGACCTGGGGTCAGGTCAGACTGGACCTTTAGGGTAGGAATCATTTTGAACACAAGCGTCAACCCGGGCTAGGGTTCGGATATTCCAAGGAAAAGGGGTGACAAAAAAAAGAGAACCCGTGTTCTCATTGGCCGTAGGATATACAGCAAACGGTTTGGATCAGTGACAAAAACCTTGTAATGCACTAGGACTGGCTCGTACTTCAATCATTACTAGTGGTAAGCTGTAGATGTTTTTGAACCATGTAACATGTGGGTGCGTCTTCTTGCGAACTGTTTTAAGCCTTGTCCACCGTGTTCGCAGGTGCCCTCGCCCGGGGAGTCCCCCTCAAGAGGCGGGCGCCTGTTTCGATCCGCTCGGGGAGTCGGCTGCATGCTCTACCAGTCTTTTGAAAGTTCCACTCGGATACGATACTTTGGTACGGTGTGTTATATTGGCAGATGGGTTTTCATGGAAGTGCCCGCAGACGTGGATTGAACCACCTTTTTGATGCATTATTGAAACTGGGCTTGAAAGAGAATCAAGAGTACTACATTGTGGGTCCGACTGGTTGCTAGTTCTTGGAGGATTCTGGGTCTTGATCACCTTTCAAGATCACCCACAGCTCGTTTTTCCGTCACCTATATTAGCTGCAAAAGAAGAACGGATGAAATCATACATAGGGCTACTACAGGGGTTTTGCTTGCAGACTTTAATTCATCAAGTTGTCGGGTGGTCAACCATAAGTTCTGATGCAGGCTCTTCCAGAATCCTTCCAATTCCTTCCTGGGTATTTCTTAAACCTCCAATCGAACCTGCAAACAGCAGACCAACCGAACCAACCCAGTTTTCCCCACACCTTCTCGAACCTCCCAACACAGCCACTTCCGGCGCTTCCGGCGAGGCATAGACTCGTTCCGCTCCCCAGGGACGGCGTCTTGCCCAGGAGGCTCCCGGGTCAGCCGTCGCACGGGGATGGTCCCCCCACGGGGATGGTCCCCCCCCTCTCCGGGAGTGAGGGCTTTCCGGGTTGGGCCCGGACGGGGGGGCGGGGGGTGTGTCAGAGTAGCGAAGCGGTGGTGTTCTTCCTTTCGAGCGGTCGGTGGTGTTCTTCTTGGTTGGCTCCGAGGCTTCTTTGGGTGTCGGTCTTAGGGATGGATCTTCGAAGGTTCCCACTCACCAGAGGGCTTGCCAGGAGTCTTCAAGGAGGTCCAGTGATTTCAGGGAGGTCCGCGTAAAGGAAGGGAGTTGTATAAAATGCCTCCAGGGTTGGCGATATGGGTTGGCGATAGCGGGGTGATCCATAAGTCAGACCATCCATGTATGGAATATACATTGGGGGCATAAATGAGGCAAATATTACTATAGTAAGAATGCTACCTGGACCCTCCAAAGTACCTTAGAACATGGAACATGACCCTATTTAAAAAAAAGAAAACAGGTACGACTGTACTCATGTTCTGAAGTATGAACGGGTCGACTCCAGGTAGTATTTCAAGGGCCAATGTCATCCCGTCAATGGTCTGGTCCTCTGGTCCTGCGGTTCGTGGGAGTGGAGAGGGGGCCAGTGGGGGGGGAGGGTTCACCGATGCTTTGTGCAGTTCCCTGTTTGGTTGACACCAAGGTATATATTACTGGGGAGATGTTGGCACCGAGGTACCCAAATAGGAGCCATGGAGCACGTACGTGTTGTTTTCCAGTTGGACGAGGGCACCAAACTTGTGGCCGCCTATTGCCAAAAGATTTGGGCCAAGACAGTTACACTCCCTGAAAGAATGGAAGTGGAGTTCGCCACGTGTTTTGGTGTGTCTCGAAATAGGGAGACCTCCCCGGGCAACGAGCCGGAACCCAAAAGAGCTCGTCTACCGACCTGGTCGAGATTTCGGCCCAGTTCAGACCCCCAGTTCAGACTCCGTTGCACTTGTTCAGACCCTCGCGATGCCCCATATCCCCGACACGACCAATGAGACTGGCATATTGACCTGGGGTGGTTGTTTCAGGGGTCAATGGGGTGGCATATATGCCAGTCCCATGGAGTGTCTGGGTATAGCTACATATGGAGACTTCTTGTGACAAACCGCAGAGCCAATGCCCTTGTCACGTTCACGTCGCACCTGTCTCCAAAGGCTCCTGAGTCCCTTAGAGCCTTGCGTGGGTCGTGGCCGCCTTTGGGCCATATACAGCCGCCATGGGCGATCCCAGATCCCACCGGGTTCCGACCTGCTCCAGGAAGACGCCCTATCACTTCCTTTACAAGCCCTTGAAATGTGGCTTCCATGTGGGGTCTCTTCTCGGGCTTCTCGGCCTAACACGTCAGGCGGCTTGGGGCTTCGTCGGCCACCGCCTTTGGACCTGGATGCGAGGTCCGACCCGGTCGGGGCAGGACGGTTGCGGTGCGGTGCTCCGGTGCTTCGGTGCTTTGGTTTGGAGCACCATCCCCAGATCAGTGGAAGATTGGCCATTCCATGGGGTTGGAAATGAGCTGTTTTGAGGGTATCTATATTCGTATTACTGTAAATATTGATGGTAAAAACTGTAACAAGGTTATTCCGTTCGATGGATTGTTTGGGATCCAAACTTCCAAAACCCTCGGGACAAAAGGCATGATCCACTCCAGAGGGATGATCCATTGGGCTCTCAAATTTGTTGGGATTTGGGGTGGTGAGTGATTGGTTTGTTTAGACCAGGTGTGGTTGGGATTGACCTGTTCCGCTAGAGAGTGAGCAACTCGACCTGTTTGGATGGTCTTTCAGCAGGTTAAGGTTCATATATATCTCACTGGCGAGACCCCTGGTACTTCGTGACTTCTGGTACTTGAGGCCAGCTGAGGTACATCTAGTGAACTGATGGAACATATTATATAGCTTTAAAAATAGCTAGAAATAAGTAGCAATTACCTAAAAACCGCTAGACATAAGTAGAAATTACATATATTATATATATATAAATAACTAGAAATAAGTAGACATGCGGGCTCCAAGTCGGTGTTCATTTGAGCCCGAAATAGAATCCGCCAAAAAAGATTGTCTTTTTTGGCAGATTCTCATTAAATAGCTTATTTGTTTGCACTTTTTCTTTTCTCTCCCTTTCTCTGGGTCCCTTAAATGAAATAACATTGGTGAGGCCCTCAAACTTGGTGAGGCCATGAAATCACGGGGTGGGGGGGGGCTGAAGGGGGGGTGCCGTTGAGCTTATCATTTAAGGTCTGGATAGCATTTCTAGCTTAAATGATAAGGTCTGGATAAGAAACAACATGAACAGCCCCTCCCGAATGCACATTGGTGGTGCAGTCAACATGAAGGGTGTTTTGGCCCTGGAGATGTCCAAAGCCCTGTAAATAGCGATGGTTTGGCACTGGAGATGTCCAAAACCCTGTAAATAGCAAGGGTTTGGCACTGGGGATGATCAAAACCCTGTAAATAGCAGCGCTTTGGCAAAAACCCTGAAAATAGCAGTGCTTTGGCCCTGGAGATGTCCAAAGCCCTGTAAATAGCGATGGTTTGGCACTGGAGATGTCCAAAACCCTGCAAATAGCAGTGTTTTGGCATTGGAGATGTCCAAAACCAGTTAAAAACAATGTTTTTGCATTCCCATCCCTTATTAAGGCCTTATTCATAGCTTATGAAGGCCTTATCCAAGGCTTATCCAATGCTTATCCAATAAGGCCTTAATGATGTCTTAATAAGGCCTTAATTTGCATCACTTGCATCACCAACCTTTGCCCCCCACACATTCCAAGTCGAGAGAGCGCTTGTAAGGGTTTGGGCTTGCAGCTAGCTGGGCTGTAGTGGAGGTGGCTGTTCCTACATTTCTTATCCGAGCGGCATCACCAATGGTCTGGGCATGAAGGGTTGAGGGAAACTGGCATTTTTGGCGACACGCCAGTCCATTTTGTTGGACCAGTGTGGATGAATTTTCACATGAAACACACCTAATTTATTGAGTGCAAAGTAATCAACTCATCCAGGGATACTATCCAGGGTGTCTACCATTCTTTGGAAACGGTTCAAGGTCTCAAGTGTCCAAAAACAGTGGTTTTTCTGGAGGACCACATGCCCTCAACAATAAACTCAATAAGGATGGTTATTAAGTGCTTATCAAATAAGCTCCTAATAGACCTTAATAGGCCCTTGATAGACCTCTATTGAGATGTTAATAAGCCTTTACCAGAAATCACCTATCCAGAGCTTACATGATAAGCTCCATGGCCCCGCCCCCCCTCCGCCCCCCCCCCCCAACCCCATGAAGACATTGCTGCCGCGGAAAAAAACAAAAACAAAAAACAACACGATAAACACGCGCGCAAGCGGCCTCAGGGACGCTCTGTTATGATCAAGGGTTTTCAGGAAACCTATATAGCGCAGTTTTCAGTGTGTTTTGGGATGTATCGGAATGTATCGGCCTTACTTTTCTTACTCCCCGATACGACCCGATACATTCATTTACAATGAAATGACAATCAACAATTTTGTCCAAATATGTTTTTGTGTTTGTTTACTATTTAAATGATAGATTGAACACCTGACATGGTTTGGGTGATGTATTAAAGTTTGGGCTCATTTGTTTGGTGATAGAGATCTAGCCGGATCTGATCCTTCTGATGAAGTGGTATTGGACCCAGGTGAATGGAACATAAACGCACGTTGAGTTTCATGTTGAAATTCTAAAAATATATGGAACTTAAACACAATTAGCAGAAACAAGTAGAAACTGATGGAAGAAATACGTATAAATTAGCTAGAAATAGCCATAAGTAGGACCCTGGTAATGTGGCCCTCAGATTTATAAACCCCCCTAGAATAATGTTTTTTTTTCTTCCCTGCACTGATTTATAAAGGCCCCTAGAATAATGTCTTTTTTTTGGGAGGGGTAGTTGTAGTGGAATATGTTTTATTGTTATAGTCTACTTTTTTCCTTTTGATTTGCTTTACTCACCCTCTATTCCTTATTAACTTTTCCTAAGCTCTTTAGTGTTGAAGCTTTCCAAAAGTTTCCAAAAGTCAGTGCGCACTTTCTTTATAAAATCCCTTATTCAAAAGACAAAAAAATCATTCAAGCAAAGGGGGTAGTCCAGCAAGCAGCTTTCTGACATTATTTAGGGGGGGGCCCTAGAATAATGTCTAGAGATTTGAGGCTTTAAATCTTTATTCCTTTTCTTTGCCTTTTGATTTGCTTTACTCACCCTCTATTCCTTATTTACTTTTCCTAAGCTCTTTAGTTTTGAAGCTTTCCAAAAGTTTCCAAAAGTCAGCGCGCACTTTCTTTATAAAATCTCTTATTCAAAAGTATTGAAAAACAAAAAAAATCATTCAAGCAAAGGGGGTAGTCCAGCAAGCAGTTTTCTGACATTATTTAGGGGGGGCCCCTAGAATAATGTCTAGAGATTTGAGGCTTTAAATCTTTATTCCTGTTCTTTGCCTTTTGATCTGCTTTACTCACCCTCTATTCCTTATTAACTTTTTCCTAAGCTCTTTAGTTTTGAAGCTTTCCAAAAGTTTCCAACAGTCAGTGCGCACTTTTTTTATTAAAATCCCTTATTCAAAAGTATTGAAAAACAAAAAATCATTCAAGCAAAGGTGGTAGTCCAGCAAGCAGCTTTCTGACATTATTTAGGGGGGGGGCCCTAGAATAATGTCTAGAGATTTGAGGCTTTAAATCTTTATTCATGTTCTTTGCCTTTTGATTTGCTTTACTTACCATTGAAATTGCAAGTCTTTGGATTCAGATTTCCATTGAAATTTCAAAAGTTAGTTCTATTTCCATTGATTCATTCCCTTTTATTGTAATTCATATTCCAGATGTCTTCAAAGTTAGGTTTTCTTGATTCCTTTTATTTTAATATTGCCAGAGTAGCTCCAGAGGTAGCTAGCTAAGGATTCCTTATTTAATTATCAATTGATTGATTTTCTTATACATTATTTTGGAGGCCTTGGTTGTTGGGGGGGGGGGGGGGGGGGGGGTTTATAAATCAAGGGACTACATTACTTCTCGAACTTGGAAGTTACAATATGAACTTATAGAACTTATAGCACAACTTCAAGTTACTTGTCACAGCTCAGCTAGCCACAAGTACCACAAGTCACGAAGTAGGGAAGTTGTAGTAGCTACAGCCCAGGTGTCAAATCCAACATGGTCGGTGCTTATAAAGTTGAAGAGCGGACGCCATGATTTCTCTGGGGCATGAACCATGAACGATCAGAATGCTTGAGAAGAATGAACTGGCACCAGTTCACAAAACACGATCAGAAGGCGTTGCAAGAACCGAAAGCTTCGGGTCGAAATGCAGCTGTCACAAGGGCTGTGTGACTGCAGATGTGGAGAAGATTTGTGCAAGCATGAGCTGACTACTGCGACTCAGCACTCCGGATTGAAGGACAAATGTAGCCTCAATTGATCACTGATGTGGGTGTGTATTTTGGAAGACCCTTGATCACCCCAAGTGGATAGACGGGTTGATTTTCCTTTGTTTTAGGGAGTCTTTGGAAGGTCTCCCTATTTGTCAATAGGGATGAGGTCCCAGTATAGTTGCTATACAGGTACATGCCATATACTTTTGGCTCAAGTGCCCAACCAGGTAAAAAGGAGCTTTAGCGCGCGAGCTTCATGTTGAACTGAGGGCTAGAACGGGGCCAGGGCACACCTTTCCATCCGTTCGCAGGTTATCAGCCGTATCCAGACTCCTTTGAGCTGGGTACGAGCTACGGCCTTACACAACACCATCTAAACGCACAAGCATCGGATAGATCAGTTACCCTCAGTCACTGAAGATGGACCAATCCGACGCCAGCACTGCATCCTTTGGAGCAGCTGCTGCGGCCGCAGATCGGATGAGTGCATCCCACAACTCTAGTCCAGGTACGATCGAAGCGGAGACTCTGACAGTGGTGAGAGAAGTTGCGACAGGTAGAGCACGAAGTCGTTCCCCGTCAGCGCACTCGACACCACCGGGGGGGACACCGAGATCAGGCCGTAGCCCTAGGGAGACAAGGAGGAGAACTGACACCGGAGCTGTGAGAGTGCTAGCATTGGAGGATGGGTCAACTGTACCAGTGCCGTCGGACAGCGAAGCTGGAGATGGAGCAAGGGCAAGCACGGACAACCTACAACTAGCACGGGCCGATGGAGACCTCAATGCGAAGTGTGCACAACTACTTGCCGAAGTGCATATGTTGAACCACCAAAACGCATGGATGGTCGAATGTGAGCAGAGACAGAACCAGATTATACAACACGAGACCGAAGTCCACGAAGTAGTGATGGCACACCTCGAAGAATGTTATGTCGAAGGATATGGAAATCAACGAAGAATATCCCAACTTACAGAATCCAGAGACTGTTTGCTCTCAGCAGCACACGATTTGCAATACCAGATTGACACTGATCGTGTGGCAATGCGGGATCGTCTCACCCAGTTAGGGGAGTACGCTGATCGCAACAGCGCAGAGATGGTTAGTCAAGTTGTGAACATCGGCACGGAAGAGATCCAGGCTATATCGGCGGAAAGAGATCGAGCCGTAACCGAGCTCATGACTGCAGTCGCAGATGCTGAGAACATTAGGGATCTGTATAGACAGGAGTTAGTTGGACTACAAAGGCAGAGTGCCAGGAACAAACACGAATATGCTGAAGAGATGAAGATGAGGGAAGCAATGTACACGAGCAAGATCAAATGGTTATCAGAAGAGAATGAGGAGCTCAACAACCGATCTAATAATCAGGACAATTTCATCATGGCCATCAGGGAGCTATTGAGGAGGGCGAACGAGGAGTTGACACAGGCGAGGATTCAAGGATCCGGTCGACCGTCTCAACCATCCAACGCCGAACTCAAGAAAGCCGAGGTCAAGGTGAACATGTTGGAAGAGGACATTCTACGTAAAGAGAGGATGCTGAAACGTCTTCAGGAAGAATTGATCGAATCAAGTGCAAGTGAAGCACAACTGAAGGTCGCACTGGAGTTGAAACCACCAGACATGGGCTCAGAACCCAACGTGGAGAACGAGATGATGACCAAGCTTAGAGCGGAACTTGGACGTACCGAAAAGTCATTAAGGTCCGAGGAGAAAGAGGCAATGGAGTACTACGAAGGTATGATGCAGAACCAGCAGGACATGATGGAATTCGAAGCGCATGCAGCACGGCTCAGAGATGAGAGGAATAAGTACCGGAGGAGGTACGAAGAGGAGCGCTTGAATGCTGAGAATGCAGCCGCAACCGAACATGGTGCCGCCTCATCCTCTAGCTCGGGTGGCTCCAAGATATCTCGGAAGGAACACGAGAAGATCAACATCCCTGCATGGCCCAAGATACACGACCTGGAGGTTTGGAAATCCCAGGTTGTAGCGGCAGTCGTGACGGCATCGGGCGACGAAAGACAAGAAGACTGGATCCAGTGGCTCTCGGATGCCTTCAGATCACCGTATGACCCATTTCTGCTCGAGACATCAGGCGAAGCAAGATTCGCTAGCATAGACGCTAAGCTAGGTATCACCCTACATACGATCATCCACGCAGCAGGTGAGAGATCTCATGACGTACAACTGAAGGTGAGGCAGATGATGCAGAGACGTGCGAGAGGCACAACTCCTGGAATGGTCAAGGGACGAGAAATGTTAGCGTTGATCGTCGATAGCTTCCGGAGTGCCGACAACGTCGATGTGATGTATGCATCCAAGCACTTATTCGATCTAAAGTTCCCTGGGGATAATCAACTTTCCAGATTCCTTGGACAGTGGGATGAGATCATATCAGGTATGGATGCGGATGATATGCTTCCTGACAAAGCACTTCGCAACCTGCTTTGGGATAAGATTAAGGGTTCCAAGGTCATGGCGTTAGACTTGTCTGTGTACGATAACATGTTGGATAAGGACCCGGATAAGACCTACCAGAAGTTACGAGAGATCATGGCGAAGTGGATACGGAAATCAATCGAGACCACAAACAAGAAAGAAAGGGAAAAAGCCTTTGGGAACCTCGTGAAAGCCACACCAGCGGCGGAGAAGAAGGACCCTAAGGCGAAACCCAAGAATACTAAGGCCGATCCACCGAAGGACGCCGCTCCGGTACTTCCTCAGGCTAATCCGAAGGACCACAACAAGAAGGACAAGAAGCAGGATCGTGGAAGATCAACCACGAAGAGCCCAAAGGGGGATCGTGGCAGGTCAGCGACTCCAGCAGATACATCCAAGATAGGATGCGCCTTCCACTTCCATGGGAAAAACGGATGCTCTAGAGGAGACAAATGCAAGTTTAGTCACCAAGAGAAGCACAAAAGTTCTGGTAAGAAACCAGAAAGCCTCAAGGGTGACAGATCAAAGAGTCCTGGTGGCAGGAGCACTAGCCCTAAGCCAATGAAGGATCAGGTCTGTTGGAATTGGCAGAAAGGATCGTGCAAGTTCGGGGACAAATGTCGACGTCAGCATCACGCTGCTCCTGCTACAAAACAAGAGGCTAAAGGCAAAGCCAAGCCCAAACCGGCTGCGCCAGCCTTCATGCTTTGCGGAGACATCGAGAGTGACGGCGAGGACGTGCAACCCGCACTTCCCAACGTACAACAAGGTAAGCTGGCGCTTCGCTTTAAAGTCAGATTCGATGACCGGGCGAATGTGACCACGTTTACCTGCGATCCTGGTAACGAGCTAAATACCCGTCCCCTCAGGAAGAAGAAGGATGAGGTGCAGAAGGTGGATACCGAGCTCATTTCATCGCTAAGAGCCCTCAGAGTGAACAATATAGCTGCACGAGTAGCACATGCCAAAGGTAAGATGATGGAGCTATATTCTGCTGAACACATTGCCAAGGCATGGATACAAATCACTCAAGATGAAGGAATCGAGGTGAACGTCGACCTGTCTGACTTCAACACCAGCGAGGTAGTAAGGAAGGATTCTGTCAACTACACGATACCGGGAGACACGATGTTCATGGCTGTGGAGAGGTATGATGGACCACCGATACGCTTCATCATGGACACGGGATGTGGACACGACTTGATCTCAAGAGAGAAAGTCAACGCCATGGGCCTTACCACCAAGGAAGGACCCAAATCCGTGAGCTTCATGACAGCGAATGGTGTAACTAGTACATCAGAGATGGTGGACATCAATGTGGACGAACTACCCATGATGTCCGAGGCACACGTGTTGGAGAGCACACCATCAGTCTTCTCCATCGGGAAACGGTGCATGGAACAAGGGTATTCATTCATATGGCCGGCAAATCAGTTGCCATACCTCATCGACCAGAACGCGAACAAGATTCCGCTATCGGTGCATGACAACATACCCTACATCAAGGTGAATGATGATGACGGGAGATGTTTACCAAGACCAGACGGCTTGGCTACGATACTTCATCGCATACTGTCAGGTGTGGGGCGTGAAGACGAGGCCACAGCAGGTCAGGAGACACAACAAGAGGAACCTCCGTCCAAGAAACCACGGAGACGGAGGAGAAAGAAGAGAGATAACCAGAGAGATCGGGATGGTGAATCTGATATCAATCCAGCTGTTGCAGGCGTCGAAGGAGAACCAGAGGAACACGGTGATGATAGGTATTCTCCTGAAGAGGAATATGACGGAGAAGACCCGAGAATCGAGCGTGATCACGATGGTCAACCTGAAGAAACCGAGGACGACGAACATGGAGGTGATGCGGATTCAGAACGAGAGGAGAGTGACATTGGTGAAGATGAAGAGGGACTATTGGAAGTCGATGTGGTTGACGGGGAAGCCAGACTATCAAAACCAGGAGTGCTGAAGAACGAGGCGAAATCCATATTGCACCTGATGACGCACCGATACAAGAACCCATACTGCAAGTCATGTGTGAGAGCAAAGATGAAGCACTACAAGACTAGCAAGGGAGCTTTCAAACGGAAATTGAAGGCATTCGGTGACCTTATCACCTTCGATCTCATGAACACTCAGAAGATGGCGAGAGATGGGATCATGCCGGATAAAGATGTATTGGTGATTCGAGATCGGTTCACTGGTGTGATATGGGGCTATCCTTTGAAGGCAAGCAATAGTGACGAAGTGGTGCAGGCGATGAAGCACTATATCGGTAAGAGAAAAATCACCAACGCATACTCGGATGATGCGCCACAATTTGAAGCAGCACTCAAGGAACTCCGGATTCCACTAGACCAGTCGCTTCCAGGACATCCCCAGAACAATTCACTCGCCGAAAGAAACAATCAGTTCATGATGCTTACCACATCGACATGCCTACTAGAAGCCGGACTACCACCATGTTTTTGGCCATTTGCAGTGGAGTGCGTAAGCCATCTGTTGAACATCGAGAAGCTGAGCGATGGCAGCAGTGCATGGTTGAAGTTGCACAAGAGCGAATTCCCAGGCATGGTGATACCACTCGGGGCGAAGGTGTTCTTCAAACCTAGTGATGCAAGAGAAAGAGACCAAGATCACAAGTTCGACCCCAAGAGCATACCTGGCATCTTCGCAGGGTACGTTATGGGGACCGGGATGAACTGGTCGAGGAAATACAAAGTATGGGCTATAAGCGATTTCGCACAACAGAATCTAGGCTATGACGCCGAGAGACCGTTGAGGAAATTGATTACTCCTCACATCACAGAGAAGATCTTCCAAGACGACGGAATAGAATTCCCTTTGAAGAAAGAGTACGAGAGGTTGAACAGCACTCTCGAATCGAAGGAATGAAAGTCCTGAAGGAGAGAGCTGGTTCTCCAGATGCACCTACCAATCCCGAGTTGCCCGATCCCGACGACAGCGACGATCAAGGCGATGACGATGATGCACCTGATCCACCAGACGGGGATCTGAAGTCAAGAGTTAGCGAGATTGACGCGATCGAGGATGAGAAGACGGAGGAGCTCGCAGAGAAGAAGAAAGAGGACTACTCCGGTCCCGATCACTACTCCGTTGGGGGGGCCAGGTGATAACATCATTTACTTGAACAACGACGGCGAACACGTCAAGATCGCAAAGGACGGTCGTCTATATAGAGTGGGATCGGATGGAAGGCGACTCTTCCACAACTCACCAAGACCCAAGGACTACCTCACGCCTGAAGAATGGCAGAAGCTATCGGTGAAAGATAGAGCTATGGCCAAGAAGGCTGGAGAGCATGTAGACAGGGTCGTGGATAGATTGACGAAGAAAGCAAAAGGGCTTGGGAGCAGCACGGATAAGAAGGAGGACGAAGAGCCTGATGAACTCTTGAAGGACCTGGAAGACGTCAAGAAGGGTGATGAAGGAGGTAGCGAAAAGAAGTCCAAGAAAGACAAGAAGGATAAGAAAACCAAGAAGGACAAGAAGTCCAAGAAAGAAAAGAAGTCTAAGGACAAGGAAGAGGGGGGTGTAGGTGGACCAAGCTTGGCTATGCCTACTACCTTTAGGGAGTGGGACACTGATGATGATGAAGACTCATGGTCACCTAAATCCTTTATATCCGAGTCCACGTGTGTCCCCAGTGATGAAGAATTCCTCACCGATTGGGACGAGAGTGCCATGTGGGAGGATAGCGATGACAATCTTGCTATGGCGGCTTGGAAGACGGAGAACGTCTACAATCCACTGAACGGTCAGATATGTTGTTGCATCACTGGTGATCCCACCGACAACGATATAGTTGATGAACCATTTCCGACGATGCCATGTGTAGTGCGTGATACGCAACATCGCCCAAAACTTATGGGAAATCGGTTGTTTAACGCGGTGGTATCAAGACCTGTGAGCCGTGCCGAGATCCTATCCAATAAGAAGGCAATGCAATCTATGTTGGATGAATGGGGCGGACTCTGGGATGAAGAAACATTCGACGGGTCGTGGCTGAGAGAATATGATGAGATAGTGGCAACATCCAAGAAGAAAGGGGAAGAAGTTCACTTAGCAAGAGTACATGGAATATGTGTGGAAAAGAACTACCAACTGCCTGACGATGACCCGAAGAGGAAGTTCAAAGGGCGAGGGGTTCTACTCGGAGATCAAGTGAAGAACCAGAACTTCGAGGCAGCGCTGTTCCAAGATCTTGGGAACTCTCCAGCTACATTCGAAGCTGCTCGATGGGCCGATTTCTACGGTTGCCTGGAAGGTAATGATGTGCAGATGGCAGATGCCATTCGAGCATATATCCAAGCATTATTGGGCGGTGTACCGTGTTGGGCTGAACTCCCGTGGGAAGCATGGCCCAAACACTTGCAAGAGGAGATCACCAGAAGGGGTCTCAAACGCCCTATGTGTCGTGTGAACAAAGCATTATACGGACATCCAGACTCTGGAACGATGTGGGAGCAACATTGCGACGAATCTGTACGTGCATTGGAGTTCAAACCCGTCGGACCAGAATGGCCGTCGATGTATTACCACGAAAAACTAGACTTGCTGTTAGTGATATATGTGGATGACTTGAAGTTGGCAGGGCCCAAGGGGAACTTGAAGAAAGGTTGGGACCTACTCCGCTCCAAGCTGCGTATTGAACCAGAAACCGAGGTCGGATTGTATTTAGGATGTGTTCTGTCGAAAGGCGAAGATAAATTGGCCGATGGTTCCAAAGTTACTACAATGACATATGATATGAGCGCTCTGCTCAAAATGAGTGTGGTCAAATACCTCGACATAGTAGGTAAGGACACAGTATTGAAGAAAGTTGCAACACCGATGTTACCGGATGTCACCAAGGATCATCCCTCGAGAGCACCATGCAGTACCCAAAAGGGACTTGCTGTCACATGCACATGGTGTGGTACTTGCTTCTCGCCTGACCAGGCAGCTTCCAAGGCCAGGTCAACAGACGATGACGTCAAGTCTGATGCGAAGGAGCAACCTCGTGGTACCCTAGCACCTCATGCTGCTAGTCTCCTAATGAAACTGTTGTACGCTGCTAGAATAGCGCGTTTCGACCTGTTAAGGGCCATCAATGTGCTGGCTCGCAATGTGACAAAATGGACAGTTGCCGACGATGCTAAGTTGCACCACCTGATGTGTTACGTGCATCATTCAGCCGATCAGAAAATGGTAGGTTGGGTCGGTGATTCCAAAGCAGACCTGTCGTTAGCCCTATTCGCAGATGCGGACTACGCAGGATGTGGTCAATCGTTGAAGTCGACTTCCGGTGCACATATGCATGTCCAAGGCAAGCGAACTCGTTTCCCGTTGGCAGGAGGTAGCAAACGTCAAGGATGCGTTAGCCACTCCACCCCGGAGGCTGAGATTGTCGCGGCAGACTACGCATTGAGGACACTTGGAATCCCGAGCATCAGTGCATGGGAGACTTTGATGAGGACGCCACCACGAATAGTCTTTTATGACGATAACCAAGCCATGATCAATGTTATGAGGAGTGGGAGGAACCCCACGATGCGTCACATGGAGCGCACTCATGGTATTTCCATCACTTGGTTGTACGAGATGTTCAAGCGTGACTATCTGTTGCTCGTATATGAGGTTACTGCCCGTATGGCTGCCGATATCCACACTAAAGGGTTCGATGATGCCAACTCATGGAAACATGCGTGCATGTTGATCAATATATTGAGCGACGATGGTCTGCGCAGCCAAGCACTGCTCGACTTGATGAAGCCAACTCACGATGGCTTGTCTTACGCCAAGCAGCTCCAAAAGGATCGTTACAGTAAGGTGCCAACATACCCTTACACCACCATTCCGGTTGTCCCGCCACACCTATATCAGCCGGGACTTTCGAGCAAAGAGGGACTGCAAGAGATCCCTGGATGCGACCCCTATGTTATGGTTCGTACTCCCAAGCTGTACAGGCTGCGCCCACCTCGGGCTCCCCCTGATCTGGCTTACCTTCGCAGCACTTGGATCTTGCAGGACGCGCAATGGCAACAGATCGAGGATAAGGTTGACCCTAACTTAGAACCCGTTCGGTTTGACCGCTGGGTCGAACGTGCGTTCTTTCAGTTTCATCCTTTGTCTTCTCCGTTACCCGAAGCGTTAGCTCCTGCGTCTAGTCATTTCGACGCTGCGACCCTTCCACGTCTTTTGTTTAGCTTGCGTCCGCTTGTCCAATGTCGCGAGTTGCAACAGACTCTCCGTGATTCGTCCTTGTATTTGTCGATTCATCACTGCTCGACCTCTGCCTTACACGTGCTCAACGCCCTGACGCGCCTTGTGCATGGGGGGAATGGGGGGTCTGGGGGGTCTTCGATGATTTTCGACAATTTTGTTTCGGATCCAGAAGAGCAAGAGCACTCAGTTCACGATCATTGGGAGGTAGACGAAGAAGCTAGGACGTTAACAAGAATACACTCGTCTCCTAGGAGAAAGGCGTTCTGCCCGGGTGACGCGCCATCTTGTCCAGTCGACATGTCACGGATCAAAGACGATAGGATGACTTACCGTCAAGGAAGTCAATTCGAGTCATCAGATTTTGAGGATTGTGTCAAAGACTATTGGCGACACTCAGGTAGAGGTACGCATACCAAAACGCACCTCCGATGGACAGGCAAGACTGTGTTCACCCTTAGGGGAAACAACGCTGAATCGGAAAACGAGGAAGCTAAATCGGCTGCAATAGCATTATGCAGCACCCCAAAGCGTATGAAAACGATCCCATTGAAGGATATCATTGTCCCAACGTTCGTCTCCATTAGCAAAGCCAAGAGCGAAGAGAGTAAAGAGCACAGAATGGTTGACGTCAACTTGAGACGACATGATGGGAAGATCGCATATCGGTACCAGTTCGTGTTGTGCGAAGAAGATGACAACCTAGCCGCCCGCGACGAGCAGATGGTAATCGATCTGTACGATATAGGTAGAGAACCCGCATTCATCCTACTGTGTTCAGAGGAATGCAATCACTTCACCCACTTAGCGGCGAAACACGACTGCACCATCGTCACTGTATCTCAGAGCGACGACCTCACTTCACCATACGGAATTGCACGCGCGCTTGCAGCGGTGCGTTCGGAGAAGGATGCAGTAATGTTTGCAGGACCCTGCACAGGCGGATCGGCATGGTCGAGATACAACGCTAAAGTCAGCGATGCGATAGCTAAATCTATTGAGCTTAAGCGAGCACTATACTGGGACCTTTGGGAACGTTTTGAAACTGTTATGGTTCGTGTTTTGAAGATCGGGGCCGCCGCACTGTTTGAACTACCACGATACTGTGCCTACTGGAAAGATCAAAGGGTTCAAAGTTTGTTGAGCGGCACTGATTGCGACTGTCATGTGTTTGGATGTATGTACGGGTTAGGTGCTGAGTTCAACGATTCACATTCCGACAAGAAACTCATCAAGAAACCTTGGAAGATTGTATCATGGAATCTTGAGCTTGGCAACCAGCTCAGCAAAACATGTGACAAGAGCCATAGTCATAGAGATTGTGCAGGTAAATACACTAAGACTACTCAATTATATAATAAGAGGATAGTCGGCATCATCCTGAAGACCGTGACCAAGAGAATCGCTGCATTCCAGAAGTCTGAGAAGATGATGCATGCCGTTCCGTGCCTTATGATTCGAGCCTCGGGTAGTTCCTTCAATGAGCGCCCAGTGTGTGATGCAAAATCAAACGAGACTGTGTACACACGTTATGAGCATGGGACACAAACATCACACGCACGACGGATCGAACCTCATGGCAGTCATGATTGTCAGGCATGTTGTGTTTGTTTGTGTGACCACAGCACTGCTTCACCCGTACGCTTCAGCGACGTGGCTATGGCTTCTGTTGGTGGTGTCATGAACTATAACAGCAACACGGGCGGCTACCCGACTTTCATCATCAAGATCCTCGATGGCCTGGTTGAGATGAAGGAGAGAGGGCAGATCACCCTGCCTCCAAGGATGTCGAGGAGTACGCATGGGTTGGATGTGGTTGAAGCATGGATTGCCGTCGGCATTCCTCCGCTCGTCCCGTTATCCATCAACTATGCAATGTCCAGGACAAGATCCGACGACACCAAATTCTTGACCGCTTCACTGAAGAAGTTAGTGGGCTACATGAATGAGGACGAGAAGAAAGAGATTACAGGCGACTTAGTAAGACGCTATAAGCTATCCATGGCCACCATCAAGGGGCGCTTCGGGAACGATGCGAATGGGGTTTTCAGTAACCTCTCTCGCTACCTCGTGGAGCCTGAGGAGATTGGGGCGATCGATGACTTATGGGACGACGTCCGCGACTTCATCAACAACGGCAGATTCAATGGTTGCCTACCAGCAATGGAGGAACCTGTCCGGGTCGGCCAAGGAGAGCATGAACATGCGTGAAGCCGCGGATCCGTCAGATCACGTCTATGCTACCCGCCTCGAAAGTTACTACACGATCTTCAGCTCGATCTTCTACCATACCTCTGACAAACTCACCAGTCGAAACGCGAAGGAGAAGGTGAAAGAGCTGATAGATACGGTGAACAGAGAAGTCCGTAACATGGCACTGGCAATAAGGGTCCACAACTTGGACAGCACATTGGACAAGATCCATGTGATCGATGTGCTCGAGGACCTGATTGCCAGGAAGAGAGGACTGCCGAAGTACAGGTCGGCGGCTCAGAACCATATGGAGACCTTTCTAGGCTCCATGAGTGTTATGGTGCAGTACCTTGACAACTGCAAGCCTCTGGTAGCCACGATAATACCAGAAGAACTCAGATTCATGAGGGAGAAAGTCATGCCGATGATCAATCAGTGGATCCCGGTTGAACCCACAATGTTTCGAGTTCAGTACAACGCAGCTGCAGCGGAGAGCGGGAGGCAAGATGAGTACAACCGACGGAGCAGCGCCTTCAAATCCTACACCGACTACATCGAGGAGTTGAAGAAGAAAATCGAGGACAAAATTATCCCCTCGTTGCCATTTTGGAACATGCAGGATAGCGAAGGTCCTGAGCCTCCTGACGTTGCTCATAGACCAAAGTGGTGCCCGCCGCTTCAGATATATGGTGACTTCACAAGGCCGACGGCCAAACCAATGCCTCGCGCACCAAGACCTCCTCCACCGTCGTCGTCATTTGAACAGCAGAACTTTTCGGAACGCCCTTCCGACAGTTCAACTGGGCATGGGTCGGCATCCTACAAGCGGTGGGGAAGGACAGGTGGATCAACATCCACTGGTGCGGCATCAAGGGACATCTCAGTCACCACGTGGTTTAGAATGCCGTTTCCGATGGGGTCAGACAAATACTACGTATTTGGGAAAGACTATTTTTCGCGAGACATGAAGGTCTACGCAATGGTCAGCGCCAATCAGGTGCCATCCGGGCACACCGTAGAAGGTCCCTGTACCGTTAACGGACAGATGACATGGTTGCAGTACTTACGAAGGTTGACGTCGTATTTGATGTTCTGGCATGGGGGGTACCAAGAGACGGTGATCGATCGGAACTACCACAAGGAAGACGCCCATTGGTTCGCTCAATATACCAACATCTACGACTCAACACAAGTGTCACTTGCTGGAGGACTACCATCTCCGAGGACGCTATACAACCTTTGTTACCCAATGGAAGCCAAGGTGAGTGACGAAGCGGAATTGGAGCTAAGGATGCGTGAAACATTGAAGGGCTTCATCCCAAGTGTCACGTGTCAGCCAGCGTCTCGCACCATCGACGGTGGGAGTGTGCACTGTGAGTTCATCGGCGCCATGAAGACCAGTAAGGTGATTCTGATGTCGGACTTCGAGTACATGAACAAATCGAATTCCGGGAAACAGACAGTGTTCGCCCAGAGCTTATTGTCACTCGGATGGGATAAGGTCATCAACATATCATGTACGCCTGAGTACAAGAAGGGAGTGGTGACGGATCCATATGGCTTCATCGACTTCGTTCGTGATCGAATTGACGATGTCAAACGCCATGAACCCACCTCCATCCATGTGTGGTTGTCATTGAGCCATCTAGTGACTGCGGGCGAGAAGGGGACATACAAGACTGTGATTGTTCCCACGGACTTCGTTCCAAGACTTAGGGATGTGATCATCAAGCTTGACGCATGCTGCCAACTACCTACATTCGTGAGGATTTGCGCAGACGTGGAGTTTCACCATGCCGTCGGTTCGTTCGGTAAAATCGCCAACATGATCAAGGACGAGCTGTCGCTGAATGGCATGATGTCCACGACGTCGGACAGATTCTGGCGAGCCATTTCGGTCGCCGGAGGCGGTCACCCCTACTCTATGAAGTCTGGAACCTCTTTGGTCCACGCTGTCATGGAAAAGTATTTGTTCAGAGAAAAGATGCTCGCTTCTTGCTTCATGGCACCGGATCCCTTGACCGAAGCGAATAGCCTCCATGATCCCAACTTGGAACACGTGTTGCAGGACAAAGAGAGGTTGTATCAGTACTTGTTCGGAGACTCCGTAAGAGGAAGCCATGCATATCAGTCCACTGCGGGAGCTTCAGGTGAGAACGAGTCTGAGCGGAGGAAGAGGGAGAAGGTAAGGAGAGAGAACAAAATGCCATGGATGGATGAGTACTGGGGAGTCCTTCAGCCAGAACCAATATACTCGAGGACTCAAAGGTGGTACGTCATTGATGACTTCAAGGAGGGTGAGGAGATTTGCTGCGATTACTGTTTGGTCTGCAACCCCATAGACTATGCAGAATGCATCAACGGAGCAGCAAATAGATGCCGTGGGATGTCCGCAGAAGATTACGTCCAGAAGCGATTTCATGCATGTGCTCGATTGCTTCACAACTTCGGCATGGGGCAAACGGTATCTTCTCCCACCGTCATGATCTCCGAGATGAATCCGCATGTAGATTTGATGAAGTTCTTACACGAAGCGATGATCATCTTTAACGGGAACCCAGGTTTCCAGAAGGAGATCTCGTTCTTCGGGGGGATCAGGTTGTCATCGACAATGACGGAGAACTTCTTCAAAACGAGGAGAGGACCCAGCATCCATGTGGAAAAGCAGATAGTCGGCAGCGCCAAGTACTACCAGGGATCCTATGACCTTGGAAACGTGTGCTACACCAAATACCTCAAGACCATATTGGAGCCCGATGTATTCCGTACGATGTTCGGAGATGATCCCACGGAGGAACGGGTAGGTGATATGGTGGAAGCGCTGCTGGGCATGTTAGAAATTGCTCAACTCTTCAAACACCTGTTCTTGGGATGGGGTGACATTGAGGCTTTGAGGACGGGATTAGAAGAATCCATCAAGCGCGTCACTGCATCGCTGTACGACAGGACAACGTATGAGAACCGAAAGCGATCGATGATCAGAACATTGGACCCGCACTCTGATGAGGCGGCAAACGTGGCACTGATTCTCGTTCGCATGAGGACCATGCCGCCTCCTGAATTCGACATCGACCACTTCTTCGAAATTGGGAAAGAACCAGAACAGGGAGCAGAGGCTACTGACCAGCCCGAGGCCGAAGGTGTCGATATGGAAACTGAATGTGAACAGGAGAAGGAGGAGCAAGACGTTGACATGTCCGATCCGAAGACATCAATACTGCAAGCCATCGACGAATTCGAGAAGAAGATCGGGCAAGCAGAATTCTGCATCCACTGCATGAAGTCGGGACACACAACTCTCAATTGCGAGAAGATCCCTTCATCTTCACCCACAGTCACCTCAGTGCTGAGTGATTGGAAAAAGAGAGTGAAGGGAGAGGTTGCACCCGACGATGTACCATCCGGACATCCAGCCGAGGGGCCTAAGAAGAAGAAGCAGAGAGCATCGCCTACTCCAGATAGGAAGGTCGACAGCGAGTTCAGGCGAAAAGAAATGTTGAAAGCAAGAGTCGTGACAATGTTTGACCATGACGGGTTCACCTTGATTGAAAGTGCCGATGGAGTCGAAGGAGGGACACATTCCTACAATGGGCGGAAGCTTGCGGAAGTAGGCCCTAGGGATATGAGGGTGGTGTACGAATTTGTAGAGAAGGCATTTGTGCACTCCAGTTCCCTCAAACCAAAGGCATGTCATCAATTCTATCCCCTACCGACACGGAGGGAGAAGGGATACAAGCCGATCGACCCCATGACAATGGTCGGGAAAGTTGAGCTAGTACCGATCAACGGAGTCACTTTCGCTGCACAGAACTCCGACTACGGCAACCACAAGTATCCGACTCCAGACTGTCGAGTACCAGAATACAGCCAAGCGAGCCAGGCCCTGAGTCGTCGATTGGGAGCGAAGTTGAGGCACCGAATTGGACGTCAGTTCAGGACAGGAGGAAGACTCACACCAATCAAATGCGACGAAGGCGCATGGGTGTCATGGGAAGACCTGTTAGGTGATAACGCAGTTTGGGAGGACGGTTATCACTATGGCAATATAGACATCGTGACCAAGAAGGCGCGTTTGGAAAAGTACCTCGACCAGAACTATGAGTGTTTCCGCATAACCAAGAGGATCAGATTCCAAATGTTGGCGGTCCGCGTTCACCCTGATGAACTCAATGATCCTGATGACCCGATGGAGAAGGAATGGATTGACGAACTCAAGGGCATGGGAATCTCCAAAGGAAGACTCCACCATAGCGATGGATGGTGCTTTCCCGTGGTCGTAAGAGCAACCTCAGCACACTCATCGGACGGCGGAGGTTATGACGTTACCATCAACATCGACCACATTGGATCGAGAATGACCAACGACATGGCCCTATCCATGGTGACTGCATTTCACGCTACCAATCTTGGAGCGCTGACCTCAATCATGCGACGGGGGCTAGTGCCAGGAGGTCTCGGTTCATCGGGAAGGGATTCTATCCACTTCACATGTTTTCCGCCATGGGCCTGGGAGCAGGGCTACAAGGGAAAACCTTGGCTGGGTCGTAAGGTCGCATTGAGTGATCGCCCAGTGGTTCTCTACATTCCGGTGTGGAAGCTGCAGGAGTACGGGCTTCTCATATCAGCGACTGGATCTCTATTGGTTGAGGACGTCGTTCCCTTCGATGAGGTTAAAGGGGCATGGTTGCAATGCGACAATGCAGAACCCGGACAGCCTGAGGAGATCGAATGGATCAGGTTACTCAATAGAGAACCCGACCCTGGAAGCTACCTTGTTCTGGAGTCCAAATACGGAAACCCGATCATGACTCCACGCTATCAAAAGCTTGAGAGTTTAGCGGTTGAGGTCCAGGACGATACCTACTCCGAGGACGACGCCAAAATCTCAAAGCTGTTGGGCATGATCGAGGAGAGTGGTATCTACCCAGAATACGATAGCACTGAGTGGCAGGAAATCTTTGAGGAGATCGTATACCGCCGAGCAATGAAAGACTACGACTCAAGACCGTGTCCTAACTGTCTTGGCGAAGTCGATGTGCGATTGACGATATGTCCGCACTGCGTAGCGGTTTTGATCGCGAATGGGAAGCTCACGCATGTGGTACCCAAGGAGACAAGGGACCGCAATCAACGATCACCTCCGAGAGATGTACCAGCCAGTTCTTCCGGTGAAGCAACTTCTGCTGCAGGTGCAAACATCGATGAAGTCATCAAGAATGCACGCAAGACAGCCGAAGAAGTCATTGACGTCGAGGAATCCGAAGGAGAGGAAGACGAGGAAGTTCCTATCATTTTGAAGGAACGACCGGACGAAGCAGAAGGCGAACCCGAATATCGGGAGGTCCCTCAAGATGGATACGGGAATGAACTTCCACAGCCTTTCCCCTTCGCAATTGACGAATTGCCGCAAGAAGCTGCGATCCCCATCGACCACAACTTTGCAGTCACACAGCAATTTGATCTGAGGTTGATGAAGTTGATCAAGAGCTTGGCCAACGCAACGTTCGACATCAATTGCTTTGAGAGTTGTGAAGACGTACTGCGAAAGTTCGACGATGGACAGCGGCATGACACTCCATACAATAGATGGCCAATAGTACAGAATGATCCGGATACTGGGTTTCCAAGACGCCTTCAGAGAGCCGAGGTCGTAGGCATGAGCAAATGGATCAACGACACGTATGCAACAGAAGCGTGGCAGATCTATGAATTCCACGCCCACGTTATTCACCCGATGATGATCACTGCAATCCGCTGCGGGCTTAGCCACAAGTACCTCAAAGAGGTCGGCAGCACTCGGCGTAACATGAGTGATCCAAAGGCTCGAAGATCTGAGACCCAGGAAGAGATCATCGAGAAGCTGGCATTCATCTCAAATTTCATCAGACGCTTGATCAGGAAGACCTTTGGAGCGAGCCGATATAGTTACTACCAGAAACCAGATGACGAAGGTGCCGCTCCATACAAATTCATCGACATTAGCCCCGCCATCAAATCGGAGCGGAAGAATGTCACAAAGGAGATCCTCGTTGCATGCCGCTACTATGGCATAGAGGTATCCGATATCCAAGCACAGAAATTGAAGCTCTTTGAGGAGCAGATCCGAAGGGGAAACCCAAGGAACGTTGAGCTCATCAAGGACTACATTGGCTTTGTCGGCGCTGACTACATGCGACAACTCACGAATGGTTGAGCATTGGGGTCATACCGACACGCCACTTCCGGTACTTCATGTACTGAGGGGTCTTGGGTAATTCATGATGACCGTTTTGGCATCATGGGAGTGAGATAGGATTGTGTTTCACACCGCTGGTAATCGCATGATACCATAGGTAGGTGCACGTTTTCCGTTTGTAGCTCCATTACCTGTTTGATCCAACTTTCAAGCGAATGCAAGATCGTTTGCTAATTCAGTTTTATAGGACATACTGGTTGACCTCCAATGCACTTTTGAGAACATGATTCGTTCTCCGGTTTTTACATCCACTCATCTCCCTTCCCCGTCGAAGCACGGATGTGGGGGGTGTCAATAGGGATGAGGTCCCAGTATAGTTGCTATACAGGTACATGCCATATACTTTTGGCTCAAGTGCCCAACCAGGTAAAAAGGAGCTTTAGCGCGCGAGCTTCATGTTGAACTGAGGGCTAGAACGGGGCCAGGGCACACCTTTCCATCCGTTCGCACTATTTTAATAACAAAGCACATAGACATTGTGACCCTAGGTTTCCAAGACCATCAACAACATGGTTGACCTGGTGTTGTAAAATCCTTGAAGACTATTGAATTTATGCTGGTTGGAATCCTAGGGTAGGCCATTGTACATCCACGTACATCCCAGGACCCGGGTGCTCGGCAGGCCGTCGGAGCACCACTTCTCCATGCTCTTGAAATCGCCCCAGGCGCGAGGAAGAGCCGCATCGTTCCGGCAGTGTACCCAGACACTCCATGTACCAGTATGGCATACCTACATTGGGGTGGTTTGAGGGGTCAATGGCATATATGGCAGTCCCATGGTGTCCGGAATAGGTCTGGATGCCGCATGTTCGGTGCAGTGCGCATGATTTCTCAATCCCACTTCGTAATGCAAGTACAAGAGTTCTTGTTGCGTTTTATTGGCTCCAAATGTTGTATGGAGCAGAACAAGCAGTCGTACTTATTAACTTGCACCGTGGGCTTGTCTCCGACTGATATGCGTGATCAGGAGGTATTTCTGGTTTTCAGGTCCCTGTGTTCTTGGAACATGGGAAAATATAAGTCGCTAAAGCCTGAGACTGGTGCCTTCACGTGGCTGGCAGGTAGTTTTATAGGTAAAAAACAACCAGCTGCTTGGGCTCATGAGGCAACTTGGACACTTAACGTTGGCAGACTTATTTCACGAGCCTGAAGTCCGAATACATCAACCAATCCTGGACTGCTTTAATGATGGCATGCTGTATGGGCCCATGGGTGTTGATGCAGCAAAGCAAGCTTTCCATTGCATTAACTGTAGATGTATGTCTGTATGTAAGTGCAAACAGACTGCACACATGTAAATGTTGATTTGATGTTGATGTGCACCATGCGCCATGCGCTGCACCGGCTGGTCAGCTGGGCATGGCGGCTGTGGATCCAGCAGTCCCTAGAGCATTGGCAGTGCTGCGCCAGACAATAGAAAATGACCCTGGACACTATGCTCATTTGCAATTGCCACTGGCCTCCTTAGAGATTGCCTTTGTGGGAGAAGCGCCCAGCGCTTCAGCTGGGCCAGGCTGTGGAATCAACAAGAAGGAGTCGCAGGGAACATGGATCACATACTGCTGTTTGTTTTGGGCTATGCCGATATTAGGGGTAGTTTGTTTGTCGTGGTTGTTCTTCAGCTGACCCGGCTGGACCCCAATCAATCCCATATTCCTAGCTAGCCGGGCTAGCCGCAGGAAAAAACATGGAGCTACAAACTGCAAAGTTTGATGGAGACGCTGTTGATGGCAAGGCTTCTGAAAAACGCAGATCCTTTGGCTGGGATTCATTAAGGTCTAGCGCTACTCAGTACTAGTCACGAATCACAACGACTAGTGAGCTGATGGGTGCCCTCACCCATACCCTCAAGCAAGCGCTGCAGTGTGCTCTGAGGCCCACATCCCCGAAGCTCTTGTACGAAGCGCCTCGCTATTGGTTGGACCACAAGCTGCAGAGGTCTTACGAAAGGATCTGGAGACCAAGCAGTTCAAAGTACCTCATGAATCCAGCATTTCGCGAGCTCGTTTGAAGCTTGATGTGGCTTGTCGGCAGGAGATCGCTCTGGGTTGAGTTTGATTGCGCTGCAATCCCACTACTTGAGCAACAGAGTATCAGCCAGTCACAGTAACAGTGACAATTCATTCCTGGCTGCAGCTACTGGCTACTGCTAGGAATCCGACCGCCATACAACTCAGGTGATGCTCTGCAGATCGCGGCAAGAAGCTTTTGCTGGAGATGAGCACTTTATTTATTTGAGTTCAGACAGTTCTCTTCAGTCTGGAAATGATTTCCAAATGACTCTGGAGGATTCAATTTGCAGGAAGCATGCGCATCTGGTTTCTGGTCTGATTCATGATTCATGCCATGCAGTTTCATTTCAGTGAGACGGTTGAAGAGAAAAAATATAGATATTATAGACATAGATATAAAGTAAAGCAACTGTAATTGTATTAGTGGCCTAATGGCCGTAGCCCAGTAGTAGTAGTAGTAGTAGTAGTAGTAGTAGTAGTAGTAGTAGTAGTAGTAGTAGTAGTAGTAGTAGTAGCACCAATAAGATTACATTTGCAAGTGATTGAGGTGATAGAGAGCGGGGGCTACTCCGTGGACATCGAAGCCTTTTGCGCAGCAGGCTATCTTCAAACAAATGTTTTGCCGATATCTTCAATTGGTCATGGAAAGGGTGACCTTGCAGCAAAATTCGAGGCTGTATTTGGAGGTTTGAAGTTGGACGCTTCCCGCTGCAATTGTTTGTGGGAAAGCGTGGGTTCCGGGAGGCTTTGATGCAGTGAGGCGAGGACACAAATGGGTTGTAGTTAGTAGTCATGGTAGTTAGTAGTCATGGTTAAATTATATAGTCTATGGTTATGTGGTCAATGTGGTCTGTGGGTTTTTGTCACCGGTCGCCGGTCACTGTCACCAGTATAAATAACAACGGCAACATGAGGCAAGGTAAAGCAACAGACAGTAACAGTAAATTAACAATTGGTTGGTCGGTCGCCTGCCGATCGCCAAGGTTGGCCTCGAGCCGGGAAGGCTATCGCAGTATGGTGAGAGCATCATCGCCTATGTTGCTGATTATGGCACAGAAGCCAAATTTGTCGATGCCCCCTGGCTTCGGAACTATAGGAAAGAACACAAGCGGGTCCTCAAGCCTCAAACTCCTCAAGCCGATTCAAACCCCACATGGCCACATGGCACATGGTTTTGAGAGTCTCGTGGTTATGGTCCGGTCATGAGTCATCAGTCATGATTCTGAGTGAGGTTCCTCCGATTGACATTGGCAAATGCGTGTCCAACGCCGTTGCTAGCTCCAACGGTATGCTTGAGCTGGATGACTCTGGTGGTGGATCGGAGTCCCCGGAGTACTTCAGCATGTCTTGCGGACTATTTGTGCCCGGACCGAAGCATATGTTCGACAATATAATCGGTGATCTTTTGGGCAAGCTTCAGCATTATGAATCATTCCAGAGTTCTCTCAAGGTCTGCTGCGCCTCTTTGCGGCATGGGTTTGTTGAGGAGTTTAATCAATTGAACAGCTTTTTGTTTTGAGGCATCGACTCAAGAGTCAACAGGTGTCAAATTTGGTCAATCCGTCAAATTCCCCAAACCTTGAATTAGCGCCGACTGCCGACTGCACAGGATTTCATGAGCCAGCCATACTACCGAGATCGCCTTCACAGCAAAATCTTTCGACATACCGAATTTTCTTCGCTCTTCACCTCCTGGGAAGGAGGGACGTTGAATATGTGGAGATGGGGATCGCTTGTTGCTTGCATCCAAGCCTTAAAGCGGCGTAAGGGTCCTTTGCAAGCCATGTGGAATGAAAAGAAGTACTGTGAAGGCAGCTCTACATGGGACGACGATGGGAGAAGCCGGGCAAAAGCAGCCAAGATTGCACAAGTGGAGTCTTCTTGGTCCAAGGGGGATGCCAAGAAACTCACGGCTGTTGTCAACAATGTCTTCTTTTGGGCATACCTTGCGCCAAACCCTGCGCTTTAAGTTTTTCATTGTGATGTGATTATCAGTGATTGTATGTTAAACACGTAGTCAGACAAGTCTGCCTAGCCTGCCACGGTGTTCTTGGCTGGGTCGGTCGGATGGGAGGGGATTTGAACCAGCCCAGTCCAGCGGCCTAGGACTTCCTTCTCATTGTGGTTGGGGCAATTGAAACTATTTCTTCATGGTCAGGCGGCTGTTCCTGCCACCAGTTTGATGACCATTTGAAAGGTCCTCCGGCTGCCGACTGCGTAAAACAGCAAAGAAAAGAGTTTCTAATATACTATATACTCTCAATCTCAATCACTGTAGTCGTAGTCGTAGTCTCTAATTTGTATCGAATCTAGACTAGACAAAATGACTTTAACTAGACTTAACTTAGTAACTTAGTGACGTAGTGACATATATATATATATATATGTATAACTAAGCTTCGCAACTTTTGCATGTTCCGTTCCTGTTCCCTCTCAGTTCTGTTTGCTTGGGATTCGGTGGGATTGGGAAGTTTGGGATTCTGCGAAAGCACGCTCTTGCGCTCACGGTCCAAGGAACAAGCCGAAGGAGAGCGATCAACCGCAGAATCAACGAAAGCATTGGGGGAATGCGATCCAGGGTATTCAATGCAGTCCCCTCCACACTGACGACTTGTCAGCTTCAAGGACGACGGGCGCCCGAATTTGCTGGCGGTGTCTTTGAAGATGTTTGCCAGCAAGCTTCTTGGTTTGGACTCTGGACAGAAAGGAATACATTCTAAACATGTTTGTTTTTTTCGCCGTTGACCATTGACATTGTTGAACATTGTTGGCTTGGTTTGTTGGAAAAATAGTCAAAAGTGTTAATGTGAATTGAATTGGAACTTCATTCAAATTCAAGTATATCATTATATCATTATATCGTCTCAATTAAGAATCGGTCTCTCCCAGGTTGCCACCTTGGCTGGAGGCGAGTTACTGAGTGTGGTGAGCCTCCTGTCTGAGCACCAGCAGCAAGTTGATTTGGCGTCAGATTGGTCGATTGCCATTGACCTGCTTCTGACCGAATTGAAAGCACCTAGCCTGACTTAGCCCTTGGGCCTTGCACATGTGTTGTTTAACCTCTGTGTCTGTGTGACTGTGTCTGTGTGACTGTCAATTGCTGTGAATCGGGGCAAGTTGTTCAGGAAAGCCTTTCCACCTAAACTTAAAGGCAATACTCGACTCGACCGATCCGACTGACTTCATGACTCAATTTGTGTGTGCGCAGGCTGCGCAGGTGAGCGAAATCTGTGTGCGCAGATGAGTTTGAGGTAACAAAAGTTGAAAGAAGAATGTAATCGATGTGCGCGCAGCTGAGCGAACCCTGTGTGCGCAGGTGAGTTACGAGTTAAATGTATCATGCTAGGCTGTGTGCGCAGCTGAGCGAATCTTGTGTGCGCAAGTGGGGCGCCGCTCCTCAAGTAGTCAGTCTTCAGATTGATTGCAGATTCAGAGGTTTCGATCACCGCCGAAGAGCTCCGCCTCACTACTGTTCCGCAGCAAATCAGGTCAAGACTTCATGCTGGGCTTCTCTCCCATGGCTCTTGGCAGCTGTGGCTCTACCTGATGAGGAAGAGGCCCGGAAGGCAGCCAGACAAGCAATATCTTTATTCGACAGCAGCGACATCTCTCCCGCAGCCTCATATGGGCGTTCACATCAGTTATCAAGACGCTTCTTGGATCCTGGCCATCCAAACTCGCTGCGGTATGCATTGGAAGCGTGTTTTGGCTAATTGGCTAGTCGGATTGCTTACGCCTTACGCCCTAGAGATAGATGGATGGACACACCTTGAACTTGGACCACTGGACCACCAAGAACTTGCCAAGAACTGAAGGTTTGTGGGCGGTGAGCGGAGACGTGATCACGTGGAGCTGTCTCAATGGCTTGGAGCCCTCCGGTTAATCAGAACCACCGAACAGCCGACGGAGGACTGGACTGTTTGGCTTGTTGGCTTGGCTTGTTTGCGCACTTTCTCAGTCAATAGATTCCATACGGTGATAGATATACCTTGAAGATGGACTGACGTGATATGACGTGACATTATGTGTAAAACAAATAGATGAATAACCCTGCAGGGGCTGCACCGGACATTGAATCAAATCCTAGCCAAGGCACCCAATGCCTCTGCAGCATACGTGAGCACTGAATCACGTCTACAGTCCTTTAGCCAGATGTTTCAATCTCCCAACAAACTGGCGGAGATGGCAAGAAGGAATCAAGACCTTGAAACTGGAAAAGGTCTAGTCGCAGCAGTTGTTCACCTAGTGGGGGGTGTCGCATGCAAGCCAGCACCGGGCCACAAGTTTTCACATCCAGAGCTGGTAAATCTTCTTTATCACAACCATGCAAAATACGACCGTGGAGAAGAGACAGCGCTGGTTTTACCAACAAGCACGGCAACAGTACTTCGCAAGTCCAAGCGCCTGGGTGAAAATCAGACTCAGAAGGTTCTTCCGGTTTCACATTTTTTTTCTTTACTTTCCTTTTTTGACCATGATGACGATGCCTGATGATGTTCATGTTCGTTCGATTGGTCAGTTAGATTTTTGTTTCTGGACTTCACTTCACTTGGTTTTCCATGTGTGTCCTGTGTCTGTGTGTATGATTCGGGTGGACACCCTGGTCTACTGGCCTCCGGTGTCTATGGTTGTACTTCCAACATGTTGTAAATCGTGTGCCTGATGCCTGATACCCTAACCTCTGCGGCTTGTGTGATTCTGAATGTATTGAGGCAAAGTTCGGCCGCCGAGCGGAGACAGCGAATGCCAAGATTGGCGCTGCTCCTGTTACAGCATTTTCGGGCCACTTGTGAACCTGGTGTGTTCTATTCAGTGCCGAAGCAATACTTTGATGCTGTGCCGGTGGCTGAAGCCACACAAGCTCTTGCACCTTACACTGAGATAGCCAGCAAAGGCGTGGGTGGGTTGCGCCGCTACAGGGGTTCGGTCGGTTTGGCAGTTGGTTGGTGTTTAAGTTTAAGTTGTATGAGTTTTGTCGTTGGTCTTTGTATCCATGGCCATGGCCCATTTGATATGAGTCAGCACCAGCTCTGGAGGTCATGATGATCCTTCCTGCTTGAGTTGGGAGGTATTCAAGGATGATGAGGAGGTTGATGCTGAGGTGAGTGCACCTTGCAACAGAGAAGGGCCACAAAACAAGCATGGTTGCTCCTTTGATGGTCATTTGAAGCCGACAATCATCTCAGATACAGAGTCCAAGTCAGATATGATCATTTTCAGGGTGTCCCATCATCATCCGCACCGGCTCAAGCGCCCTTTGCAACATTCAGACCGCCTTACCTTTGGTGAGATCGCTATCAAGACCTATACCGTTGCTGCTGCCAAAGAGGAAGATGGTTTGCCGAGACTTCAGGTGGAACGTTCGAACTCGTCAGATATTCAATTGGCCGATTTGTTTGGTTTTGCAGCCACTTCAATGACCCCAAATCAGCTCATCACCAACTTGCAGCAGTGGACACTGGATCCTGCTTTGTCACTGGACCAAGGCAAACTCATCGTCATATGAGTCATGTGCAGTGTATGGAAGATATTGTAGAACTGACAGCTGACAGCTAGCTTATTTTTTTGTGAGTTTCCAGATTGTTTGGACCAGACTGACTAGAGAAATTAGATTGACTAAAGACTAAAGACTTCAGTCTAGTCAAGTCAAGTCACACGTCTTTTCTGTTGTCCTGAGTGCTGAAGGTGCAATGCGCCAATTGATTGGGGATCCGGCGCAGGAAAACCTACTGCACGAATTCTTGGCACAACGTGCGGTGCCTGACAGCAACAATTATTTCAACTCGTTGGATTTGTCTCCAGAGGAGTCCCAGGCGTTGCAGCTTTTGGTTGATCGAGGAACACGGGCCACACACGTCACACGGGAATCAATTTGTTCAAGACCACCAGTCACCAGTCACCAGTGCCAAATTATTAATTGACCACAGGAGTCACTGAGTCACTTGGTAAAGCATTGTCCAGTACCTCTCACTGTAGACTGGTTTGTTGTTTAACTGTAACTGTTTGACTGTTTGGTTGCTTTTTGTGTTCCTTCAAACAGTGGCCTGCAGCAAGCCAGAGGATGGGTGATGCCGTTTGCAAAGAGAGGTGATGACTACTCCTATCAACTTACGAGAGCGCCATTGGATCAGGTGAAGCTGCAGTTCTCTTTGCACACACCCTACCGAGTGTTCAGGTGTCGCCCTAACCTTTCGCTGGAAGATGCCACCACGTTTGATTTGCTCATGCAGCTAAGATCTATGGGTTTTCAAGATCTTGAGATTTCAGACAAAGCTGCCAGAAAGGCCGCCAAAAACACACCTTTCACACCAGGCCGGGCTTGTCCGAGTCCCACAAAGTCTTCCAAGTCTCAGCGCCGCAGGGAGGGCACAGGTAGCGTGTGGTGTAGTCTTGCACAGTGTAGTGTAGTGTAGAATACACCTAGCGGTTGCCGGACGCTGGTACTTGACATGACATTGAGAAACTTCTGTGGGTTTGTGTAGTGGGCTTTGGTTTTGTGAGGCGGTGACAAAGTGTTCTATGAGCTGGAGAAGCGTTGGTATCTGAATGCTTTGATTTGCCATCAAGAAATTTTTTCTCGTGGCTGCAAAGAGATTTGGCACTTTCAATGCGAAGCATATTACAATGCACTGGTTAATGGATCTGCTGAAGTGTTTCTGATTCTGTGATTCAAGCAATGTTTGGACCGCTCAGCAAAGCCACCAAACTACTGCTACTACTTGATATGTCTTTATCAATCCCTTTACTTTACTGCATACAATTGTATTGAATTGAATTGTTATTGTTATGCTATTCTTACGTCATAGTCATAGTGAGTCATATGACGACATGTTTTGTTTAGTTCTTGGTGCTCGTGCTCGCTTGGGGCTTTGGCCTGAGGCTGTCCTGCTTCAGCTGATAGGATCGTATCATACTATGTACTTATACTACTGACACTTATGAGTCTGGAGTCTGGAGTCGGCTGAAGTTCTGGAGGGTGTTGCGTTTTGAGACCAAGGCTCAAAGCTTTGAAGGCTCACCAAACAGCCAAATTCTACAAGGCTTTACTAGGAGGAGATCTGTCTGGCGGGGCTGGGGCAAACACACGTGCTGAGAAGATGTTATCCTGGCAAACGTGTAGCGATGACAACGATGATGAGCCTGGCTCAGCGAACGATGTACAAGATGCCTTGTCTCAAGGCATGCTTTGTGAGGGCAGTGCGGCAGCGCTGTGTGTATGTTGCGCGGTGGGTTGGGAGTGGCCGGGAGTCTGGAATGAGTATAATCAAACAACCCGGTAACCCGGACCCAATCCCTATCCGTTCCAATAGGGGGTCAGGACTCAGGACTGGGGTCAGGTCAAGTCATTATCAATTCCCACCCTACCACCATGGACCGCCACTGCATTTTCTACTACTACGACTACGACGACGACTACTACTACTACTACTACTACTACTACCACTCCTACTACCACTCCTACTCCTACTCCTACTACTCCGAACTACTACTACGATGACGACGGTGACTGACTGGGCTTCGATGAACTCCTCCGGTGGATTTCCATCGTGGATAAGCTCCACCATTTGTAACGTACCATCACCATCTGTCACGTTCTCGCAATCAAATGAGGATGAGGATGAGGATGAAGAGTGGTAACTCAAATGCAACGCACATCAGCTGAGCGCATTCAAGGAGGTAGGAGGATTAGAAGGACTCCGGAGCGGATTCATGTCTCATGTCTTGAGCAAAGGTCGCTAGCACGCGGCCAAAAGCCGTGGAGCAGGAGGCAGGAGGTATCAGGATTGACATTTGGCAGCATGGTTCCTGCAGCATGCCTTGGGTGGACTCGATCGGACGCATCCGTTCCGCAGGGCGGGAGTAGAGGAGTGGGACTTTGAGATGGAAAGAAAGAATATCAACAAATGACTTAATGACTCCTACTGTACTGTCAAGCCGTGACCCAGGAACAGATGGTAGGGCCCACCTGGTAGTACTCCAAAGAATCCGCGGACAAATGATGGCCCAGCAGCACATAGCTGGTAACGGGGATGACTGGGTGGGACAGTTCTCCGCACGTCACGCAACTGTTAACTGTTAACTAATAACTGGTACTGTCATACTGTCAGTCAGCAGTACTGAGTACTGGCTCAGTACTCAGTACTGGAAATATTTTCTGGGACGAGGCAGCAGGAAGTGCCACACAAGGGTCAAGGGTGCCATAAAATATTCCCAGAAATATAGATTAATAAACTACACTGATTCAACTGATCACCAGAAATACACCAACAGAAACCAGGAACAGGGACTGGGACAGTACAAAACCTACTCGTGACTCGAGACTCTGGTTCCTCCTCCCGCTATTTATCCACGCGACCGAACCCAACTCCACTACCACTAGACTACGACTACTGCTACTACTTCTTCTTCTACTTCTTCTACTTCCTTCCACTACTACTATTACTACTACTACTGCTACTATTACTACAACTACTACTACTACTACTACTGCTCCTACTGCTACTGCTACTGCTACTGGACGACGATGACGACTGACTGACTGCAAGCGGTTTTGGGACTTTGGCCCTGCAACCAAGCAACGACATGCGCAAGAGTTTCATTTGACTTTGACACGTTTTCGCAATCCGGATGAGGACGAGTGACGAGGATGAGGATGATGAGGAGGCGGTGCCTACTACACTACGACCACTACTACTACTACTACTACTACCACTACTACTACTGCTACTACCACTACGACGACGACGACTACTACTACCTACTACCTACTACCTACTACCTACTACCTACTACCTACTAC